>JAUPFR010000001.1:155652167-156234667 GCA_036925125.1 Oreortyx pictus | reverse complement strand
CTCACTTGAGAAGTAATACAGAGTGTTATTAAAGGACAGACATGCTAACAGTACAGCAAAATCCCGTCTATGTCAATACTGGGACTCCTGAATGTCTCACGCAGCCCCTGCTGGAGGTCTAGAGGTAGAGAACTCCCTTTGTGTTATTACCAAAAGACTGTCAAACACCTAAAGCAGGATGAGTTGGAGGTTTTATAAGTACTTTTTAAAAAAAAACAAAAAACAAAAGGCAAACATTTAAAGTCAAATTTTGTGACCTTTGCGGTGTAACTGAAAGAGCACATGTTTTCATGGGAGGTGTTCTGGGCAGTAAGTGAGCTGCTGTTGAGGAGAACCTGAGGTGTGGAGGTGGTGGTGGGAGCTGCTGACATTTAATACTTTGGAGCTGGCCATCTCACTTCAGGTATGTGGATGGGTCCTACATGACAGTTATCTCTGGTGAAGAGACAGGAGCACTTTTGTGCACCCTAGCTGGGGCCACTGGAGTGACAGCACTGTCTTTCTCCCATTGACGAGGACTAGTTGCAGGAGTTGGTTCCTGGGGATGCCACCACGCTGACTGTCATGCTCTCAGCACGTGGGCAGCTGATAGTGAGGAGTCTCTGTCCTGGTTCAATCAGTATTCCATATCATAACATCATATGACAGCCTGTTTGGAGCAGGGGCACAGTACACTGCAGAGCTGTTTCCTAGTTTCTTTAGGAGCCTTACATGAGTTTTGACTCCAAGAGGAAGATACTCTGGGATGTACTGCATTTAACAGGAGCCTCCACATGTTTTCTGATTCCAGGTGATGGGTGAAGAGGTCTCTCTTCTTTTCCAGGAGCTGAGCTGTGGAGGGCTTGCTGATAAAAACTCTAACTCACTTTACTCTGGTTTAATTTTTGTTTCATTTTGCTTATTAGTCTTAATTATTCTGTATTATCTCACATTCCTTTTAATGAATTAGTTTATCCAATCTTTTTTTTTTTATTCTTCCTTCCACAGCTCTCCCTTTCTCCCAAGGGGAGGAGGGTGTGTCATGTGATTAACTCTTCAAACCAGGACAGCATCCTTGCCAGCTGCAGGGCTCAGCACAACTTCAATTTTCTGTGCTGTAATGCCAGTGTCCTAGCAGCTGGCAGGAGCATCTCAGCTTTCCAGGTATCAAGCACAGAGATGATTGGCAGAAGAAAACTGAGCATCTTCATTAGCCTTCTGCCTCATGCCCTGCTAGAAACTGCTTCACAATCTGGAAAAAAAGGAACATGTTGAAGCATGCCCTAGGAAGGTGGGGCAGGTTTTGATCAGTGTGCTGGTTAAAAAAAATGCATATTTTGGGGGTTTGCTGGGCAGCTGTTAAAGACTCTTTCAGAATTATCAATGTTTGCTTGAGCTAGGAAGTGAAAAACCATAAGACAAAAGTTAAAGTTATCTATGTTACAAATCACAATTACAGTGACCTTCCAGAAAATAACAGTCTGAAGAAAATGAAGTAGTTCTAATTCTCTGATTAATGTGGGAAGTAAATCAAAAGATATTAGGCAACATTATCTAGAAAAATAATCTCAGGTTCAGGTGGCTGATACTTGATAATGGCAAAAACACCCCAGCCACCTAGCACCTGAGGCCCGCACATCTATGCTGTGCTGAGAACTTCACATCTGGACAAAGTACTCCAGGTGAGGTCTCACCAGAGCAGAGCGGAGGGGGCAGGTTCACCTCCCACACCCTGCTGGCCATAATTCTTTTGATTCAGCCCAGAATATGGTTAGCTTTCTGGCCTATGAGGACACATTGCTGATTCACATCCAGCTTGCCATCCACCACTAACTGGAAATTCTTTTTATCAGGGTACTTCTCAACCCTGTCTAGGTCTCTCTGGATGGCATCCTGTTCCTCAGGTGTGTTGACTGCACTAGACACCAGACAGCTTGGTTTCATTCTCAAACTTGCTGAAGGTGCAATTGATCCCAACCTCTATTGCCATACCACCAACATTTGCCTCTGATGTCATGGGCCAGCATAACAAAATAGGATGCATTACTTTTGGAGCAGCCCTCCAGAAATTTGATTGCAAAATTTTAAATGCTCGTAGTAATATCATTTCAGTTTATATTTGAACTGTCAATAAGTCATCTTTAATTACAAGAGAATCCTACTAATTCTATGAAAGAACAGCTATTGAGTGACATATTTGGAGCAAATTAGGCACTTTAATTTAAAAATTTTTATTCACAAATTGAAGTGCAATCTCAGCAGGACTTCAGGACTAAAACTGAAATTATTTGGCATACTTTATGTATAATTGGGTGAATTAACTGCAAAACTCAGCATAAGTCACATTTTCCAAGAAAGCTCTTGATGTACCCTACTTTACCTGAAGACTTCCTAATTAATACTGAAATGCATACATAACTCCCAATTCATGCCATTGCCCAGCCCTCATCGTTCCTTAACGGAAGTTTAAGGTTGTGAGATCAAGCACCTGAAGGATACAGAAATGAAAAGTTCAAAGCTGCCAGAGTGCTCTCAGGTCATGCCCATTGCACAAGCGTGCCTTGTCTTCAGTGCTGTGAGGTTTTAAAGTTCACTGTTGCCATGCCCACCAGTACAGAGATGTTCAAATGACAAGAAAATCCTGGAAAGTCCCAGTCAACTTTTATCAAACAGATTTGGAACATTTGGCTGCCAAACATTATATCTTTTATGTGAACTAAGCCTGCAGCGTTCAAGGAGCTTGTAGTCTTCAAAGCTAGTAGACTAGTAGGGATTTGATCCAGCATGACTTGAAGACATCATAAGAGTTCAGTTGAAACTGACTGTAATCCAATGCTTGGCAAAACTGGATCCTAAAAGTACCCTTAGAAATTGAAAAGCCAGGACATATTTATTGTGAAATTTTTTAAAGAGAGAGAATAGAACTTTTTAGTTTGAAACGATTGCTTTTTTTCAAAAGTGACTGAAGTGTTACAGTGAAGTCAAGGAAGAGTGCAATAAGTTCAGAATGAAATAATCAAGCACAATTAAAACATCTTGCCTGGTTGAACTGCCACAGGCTGCTTCATGGCCAATATGCAGAAAGCACTAATGTGTCAGTCTCATGTCTAAAGGGGAGAAAAATAAAAAAAAGACACATTTTGTGCTACTCAGCATTTTTTCAAGTTGTGCTTTCACAGAGCTGAGTCTGATACAATACTTCATTGTGATCCATCTGCCTCAGCTTGCTGAAGAACAGAATGCAAACAGGTTCAGAAAAAAAGGCCATGACCTCATCAAATTGAATACCTGCCCTACCTTGTAACTACCATTAACTTGCAGTTGTTGACCAAAGAGATTGTAAATGTTGTATTACAAATAATGACTGATACTGGCTCCATAATCCAGAGACATAACTGTTCAACGAATCAGCTACAGTTGCTTTGACTCAGGCTTTATTTTATTGTGAAATATGATATGATCTGGCACCTATTTCACTTGTTGGTGTTGAAGCAATGATATTCAAAAGTGGGAAGATAATAAAATACTCAAAACATGGCTTAATGAAAATTATTCCCAATTATTGTAATTAGAGGAACCTTGAGGATTTTGGAGTAGAAAAAAGCCCATTCAGGCATGCAGCCTGAAAAGAATTGACATTGTGTTTATATGTGGAGTTGAGATTCTAGTCTGCAGCTCAAAAATATCTTAAGTGGGGAGAGCGTGTAGACACATCCTTCATTATCACTTGCTTGAATCAGGGACATGGTACAGTACAAATAAGACAAACTTCAAAAACATTTATTAAAATAGCATGAAGAACATATCCTAAACACAAAAGAAATTGCAAGGTGATGTCAAAGGAACATATTTCAAGGAAGTTCCAATTTCTCATTATACTAAGGTGGTACATCACAAGTAGCATAAGAAAAAGAAAATGTTTAAAACTTTAGTGTTTGAATATACCTGGTAAAATTATTTTATTTTCAGTTTATGTGTTTTCTATAACTTACTTTTGTGATTGTTTTCGGAAAAAATATTTCACCTTCACTGTTTCTAAGATCCCATTTTATCAGTGATTGTATGGACAATCAGATTTCATTGATGTCTGAAATACAAAAAAAAAATAAAAATCAATTATAATCACTTCAAAGAGATTTAAAATAGGTGCAAGCTGATTTCTAATACTGATTAAAGAGTTGAAAGATATGAAATGTTCCCTCATAAAACAACTTTTTGCTTTAATAGAAACACAACTATTTCTTTACTCCTTACCATAAAATGTGTCCAAAATTTCATGCATCTGGATGTCGTTATAAATAAAATTTTGTACACCTTAAGCTGTTACAAAGAAAAACAAAACTGAATGAGGAAATTCAAGCTATTGCCTACACAGCAGACAAGACATCACAGACAGCATTTCAAGACCCAAGATAGTAACTTAAAGCGCCAGAAGAATCTAAATATGAAGACAAGATAACAATCAAGATTGTGACCTAGTAATTCCCTCAGGGAAATATGGTTGTGACTTCTGCTAAGTGTTGAGGTGCTCTCTAAGTCCACTTATTTCAAGATTACAATAAAAATTAAAAAGATTACATTCCACACCTGTATCTTTGCATCTTTGTTATTTATTTACATATGTATAAAGATTAATACTACCAGCTTCAAAGGTGCCAGGCACCAAACAATTCCTGCCGAATAAGATTTGTGTGTTATGCTTTGAAAAACTCTTCCATATTCATTAGCATGTTTATGGACAATCGTTATTTTTTTTTCCATTTATCTTTTGTGCCTTGATATAAGGAGAACAGAGACTGGGGTGTCCATGGGAAGTGGAAGAATAAACTTCAGCAAATTGAAAGAGATACCACAACTGGAGGGTTATGAATGTTGGTTGCACTTTATGTACTTCAAGTCACTTAACATTTCATCTTGATTGTGCTTCATAACTGGCTAGTATTTAATAAATCATTTAAAGATAATTTTAATTGCCAGTTAAAACCTGTCGTTCATGCTAATTTCTATTCAACTGAATGTTAATGAAAATTTCTTTATGCGCCAAGAGCTTACTTCTCCTTCTTAGAAGAATTGAGCACCGAAGAGAGTAAAACAGAAAAGTAAATTCCATGCAATTCTATTTATTCAAATCCCTTTCTCATGAATCATCTCTCTCTCTCTCTACGTATATGTTTAAAGAGAAAGCAAGTGAAAGTTTCACTGTTACATCAGCTGCCATCTACTTAGTCAATCTGGTGCTGCCAGTGAATGTACTGAAGATTGAGGATGGCATTCGGAAGTGTCACAGAACAATAGAAACAGCTCCTAGCTGTTCGTTTCATCTCCTTCATTTAGCACAAAGAGAGCTTTGCATCTGATCAAATCACAAGTGCATTTGATATAAAAATAGACTTTCTTCTCAGTGCTTGGTACAAGTTTTGGTACATGTTTATCAGAAAAAAATCAGTTTTCATTGCTGAAAATTGTTCCAGTTTTGTACATATCTAGGAAGTGTTTCCATACAAACAGACAAAACCATTCCCAGTATTTCTTTACCACTGGCATTAATGTTTGACCATGCTGAAGAGGTTATGCACGCGCTACATAGAGGAACCAGTGATGTCTGGTTAAACTATCTTGGCATAGGAAAGTGTGATCTGAAAAAGAACAGACATTTTCTTTTCTAATGAATCAGTGTAAGCAGTTCGATTTGGACTGAAACAAACTGTAAAATGCCAGCTCAGCAGGAATGGTTCCTTGAATACATAAAAGCTGTTTCTTTCTACATGTCACAGCGAGCCCTTTCCAAGAATTTCCAGGCCGGTATTCTTGCTTTTCAAAGTGCTTTCAAATGGGTACAAATCCCCCTCTCTTGAACGCCCCAAAACAAACAGAAAAGGATGTAAAAATTAAAAGAGTCAAAATATTACAATCATCAGTCATGCAAAGCATGAGCACAGCTAGAAGCAATGTCTCCATGAGATTTTTCTTATATCCTGAATATATTTAATAATAAAAATGCCTGTTATGGCTGGGAAAACAAATATTCTAAATCATAGAATCATAGAACATCTGAAGTTGGAAGTGACCCATAAGAATCATCAAGTCCAACTCCTGGCTCCACACTGGGCTGCCCAGAAATCAGACCATACAACTGAATGTGTTGTTCAGACTTGAATTGTGGCAGCTCAGTTCTGTGACCCTTGCCTTGGGGAGCTTGTTTCAGTGCCCAACCATACTCTCGGTAAAGAGACACATTTCGGCTGCAGAAGCAACCAGGATGTTGTTCTGTGTTTTTCAGAAGAATGTGATATAAGAATCTGAAGTAATATCATAAGAGACACAACAGCTGAGTAATAAGGTGTTACAACATTTCTGAGGCCCGATTCTGCAGAACATGTTGGGTAAAGGAGTAGGAAAACAGCAAGTCAATGCGTAAGTAATTATAAAAGTGTAGTTGGGATGTTGCTGTGGTCCTCCATGACCGAAGTAGGGAAAATGGAGTGAAATGACAGCAGTGGGCCTATCCACACCCTTGTGAGTGTGAGCCTCAGGACATACTTCTGGAAGATCCATTCTGCTGAGCAGAAGCCAACTTGGACAGTTGACAGAGGAGACCTGGAGGTAACATCCCTGTCACAGATCATCACCGTTTGTTTCACAGCTTTTGGACACTGGTGGCACTGGGCATGGAAAAGACAGGGATAGCGTGAAGTAACAGAGACATTAGGCTCAGTAGTTGCCTGCCTGTTGGTCTGCATGTGTTGATACAGGAGAAGGGGGACTTGGCAGAGCCAAGTAGAGTTTCTGGTTTCTGGCCAAGCCAGGCTAAAATTTCATCTAAACCCCCGATCAGTGTTGGTCTTGAATCTTAACCTCAGCAGAATTTAGATGTCCTGGATCAGTCCCTGGCATGCTATGGATTAATGATCTGTTGTGGAGAAAAGTGTTCTTTTATGAGAACCAGAAGCATGCACTTGTAGGAAGTAGGAAGGAGAACTTGGGCATATGAGCAACTGGTAGGCCCATCTGATAAACTAAACTGTGCTAAGCTTTGCACCATGATTTTCAGCGTTTGCTATTGATATATAGTAGTACAGGGACAGTGGTCACAACAAAGTTAGAGGGAGGTGGATGGCATAACCGGGTTCCTTTCAGAGAGCTCTGGGCAACCAGGAGAAGCCCACTGGTATGTTTTAGGGGGTGGTCAAACATTCAAGCCTACAGCTATTCCTGGTTGCCTCTGAGATCTGCTTCAAGAGCACCACCTGGGGCTTTGGATTGAATTTTACAGGAGACACATCATTCCTATGCGAAAGAAGTATCCTCTGACAGCTCCTGGTATTAAAACAGCTCCTGCTATTTGTGGGTAAGCAAAGTGAACAGTTTGTGGACGACTTGTCCTGACATCACGACTGGCTTTACTGGGACCATTTCAGCTAAACTTGCTGTGCTAGTAAGTTCCAAAAGATGTTCTGGAAGGTGACCTGCATGAAGATGTCCTGTATAAAGATGTTCTACAATATGTGGAGCAGAACAGGCAATAGAAAGATGAAGTGAAAATGGGAGACCAAGAGGAAGAGAAATCTGTAAGGCACCAAGATGAGGACACCTAAGGAGATTGTATCTACCAAAGAAAAGTTACAGCATAAAATATGCAGCAGCTGGGCAAAGAATGTGCCCCACTGTCATCAGCTAAATTACCTCATATTCTCCCTGGTCACATTTTTGACTTGCACAGATTTCACTGATACTCATGATAACAAGTTTCTATTTTTTTGTCAAAATGATTCTTAGAAAAACATGTGTTCTATTCCTGCTGAAATTTTCTTACTGAAGATAAAATTTATCTGAAGAGTTTCCACAGGATATTTCTACATGGTGCTCCAGTGACGTAAGTTTTGCTTTGACTATTTTTAATGGTATTTTGTTGAGTCACATCAATAAAACATTTTTGTTTTCTTAACTGAATCAATATACATTTTTAAGACTTTATTAGCTCATTTCCATTTGGAACAAAAATAATTCTGCAATTTCTCATGAGATAGATTGTGTAGTTTCAATTTGCATAACAGTTACATTTAAGATGCTATTAAAGTCCAAGCCATTCCTTAAAAGAAGAATGAACAGAAAGGCATCTTTAAATGTTTCTTGATAACGTAAATAAAAAAATGAACATTTCCAATTTTAGAGGAAATAGAATTATAGCTAAGCCTTTAATTAAAATAGGCCTCATGTGTGTATGCTTCATATCATACAGTTAAGTTCCTATCAAGAGCATGAGTGGAAAGTGGGACTCCGTCTATGTGCAGAACCCAGTCCAGATTCTACAACCAGCCTTAGGAGCACTCAGCTTTATCTGGTGCTTCTGTGTCTTTTGGATCTCTGGTTATTGAGGTCCATCTTCCTAGGCACACCTGCAATTTTTTGTGCAGAGTAATTCAATGCCTGTTATTTTTTTTCTTTCTGTGAGCAGTTGTATTCCAGAAATGCAGGAAGCCTCTGTATACATCAACTGCCAGACTTACCCTTCCTGACAAAAAAAAGTTTCCTTCAAAGTTAAGATATTGCAAGTATTAATGGAGATGGCAAGAGCTTCTTTTTAATATTTTCTTACAAGGCGTGAGAAGTCTGAGTAGAGCTTTCTCCTTAGCAGGCACTCTCATGGATCTTGGCTAGTTCAAACCCCTGTTGCTGATTGACCAAAGGGTAGAAATCATTGCAAGAGAAGTGGAAGGGTAAAGAGGATCCAAAAAAGTTTTGCAGAATCTGTGACATCTTGCAGTAAAGGATGGCTCTTCATGGGCCCAGAAATGAGAGGAATAAAGACGTGGATGCAATCTGTACCATAGGAGGGTTAATCTTTATTAAAAATGCTTGATTTGGGATTATTGCAAAAGTAGTTCTTAGAGTGGAAACTGTAGCATTCACATCCTTGTTTTCTTAAAATAGACACCTAAATAGGCATTTGGAATAAATCTTATTCAGTTCTTCAGTGCATTAACTCTCCAAGTACAAAGATACGAACAATAACAGCTGCCACAGTGATGATGTGAAAATTAATTCCTGAATACATATGAAGTACTATTCTGACATTTTCCATAGTGATAGTTGGGAGGAAATTAATCAATCTGCCTTTAGATAAGGAATGAATAAGTGGGCTGCTAGTGAGGATAAAACAAAACATTAAAGAGCTGCTCATTGCTTTTCAGTGATCTGTTATTTAAAAGAAGTTTAAGTGAAAATACTGTGACAAAGAGTGTGATATGATAAAGGTCTTTACTAGATAGAAAACATTTCTCTTTAGTGCTTAATGTCTCTGAAAGGATGAGCGAGCTAAATTTTGCTTTTCAATGCTGATATTTAGAAACAGACAAATGTCTTCAAAAATCCAAGAACGTGCCTGTGTTTACACCCAGAAAGGCTGGCTGGCACAATCCTGTCAAAGCATTTTTCTGATTAAACATTGACATAAAGTGACAAGCAGGAAATCATAGTGTCTCCTACAAATGGATAGAGGTTGAATCTTTTTCACGATTATGTTGTGTGTCTGTGACTGAATGTGACTACATTCTCGTATTCAGTCTCAATCTGCCATGTGGCCTATATTTGTGTGACTTAAGTATTTCATCTATTATTAGATGAGGGTAGTCCAATAGGTAATATTTGAGGACATAGCAGGTCTTGTGACAGATGGAATCATAGATAAGAATAAAAGGCACACGAAAGAGGTACTGAATGGTCAGACAGCAACTTTAAGAATTATAATACCATTGCTGAGAGAACCACCCCCTTCAACTTATTCAGAATTTCATGAATTGTTTATAGAAATGGTTGAAAACTTTGTCCAGTTTCATTTGTTCACATGCAAATAACAGCTCTGCATTCACAAATTTTCTTTATTTAAAGTTGACTTCAGAAGTTACCCAAACCACATGTGTACATCCTTATTTACTGGTAAGTTCAATATATATAGGTAAGTACTTTTTAGTACTGCAAAACAAATTCAGTAGGCAAGTAGTAAACTGAGAATCAAATCAAAATTTTGCACTCAGTAAATTAGATTATTCCCTTATTATATAATATTTTACAATCTTCCCTAGGTAATGTTGTCATTGGCAAGCATCAGAAATTCTTTCTTGAAGTCAGCCATTTTTTCACTTAGCACTTATTAACACATATTAATATATCGTTTCACATGGATTTCAAAGAATTAATTCCTTTTGTGCTGCAACGGTCAAGTTTTTTTGGCTTTTAGAATACAACCGATTATTCATGTGTGTCAAACCTGTATTTTTTAAAGTGGGATATTAAAAAGTTATTTTCTGAAGTAACTATGCTTTTCCTGCCATGTATTTTTCACATTTTCTTTTGGTTTTATATATAAAATGGAAATGCATCCTGACCTTTAAGCATTATTTTAGCACACAGGTATTCAGCATTTATATTCATTATTTGAGAAGTATCAGCAGCATCTGATACACTTAAGGGTCCTGGTATTCTGATATTTACAGGGGCCCTGTGGACATTAGTTGCCCAGGAATGTCTGTCCTCTCCTCCTTTGGAGGCCTAACAGAAGACACATCAGGACGAAGTGCTCTGCAGAGCCTAGCTCCAAGCTGCTGCTTGACATCATGCAGAACAACTGGTGGGACCAAACTGTTTTGGGACACAAAGCCACCACCACAAAAAAAAAAAAAAAAAAAAGCAATGAAAAGTGTCTTCTGACTGGTGGAGATTTAAAAGAGTAGACAACAACAGTGACCTTTGGGCCAATATACTTCAGTCCAGCTCTTATTCTGTCATTGATGGAGCAGTAACGAAGAACAATTGAGGTATTTTTTGTCAATACTTTTGACTGCTGAAGTCTAAATATGGGATATTTATGTCAGGCCATACAATTTCACCTGGTGACACCTGTGGATTCACCAGAACGCCATAATCTTTGGAGTACAATATGGAGCTCATCCTATCCCTCAAGTTTTTGCAGAAGAGTAGCTGGTATGCATGTGGAAAGTGTTGAAATTGATAGAAAAATCAGCCTTCAATTCTTCTAGTTGGAAAAGAGCCAGTTGCCACTTGGAAAGAGAGAAGACACTGTAGAGAGAGCAGCTCATAGGTGAATAAAGGAGAGTACTGTAACTCCAAAAAGAAGAAAAGGTGTAGCTAATTCTGGGTGTATGCTCTAAAGGTTTTTCTTTGCTATTACAAATTGTAGAGATCAAAATACTAATAACTCAAAGGGACATGTTTTACTTTTCCAAATTTTCCACTAAATCTCTGACAAGGTTGTAGCTCTTCTCAGGTAGTACACTGATTCGGTGTGAAAAATGAAGTTTTATACTTGACACGGTGTCAATTAGTAGCAGCAATGAAGTACAGCAGCATTTCTTGTCCCCTCTTTTGAGAAGTGGTATTCACTATGTTTCATTCTCTTAGTCCTGTTGCTTTTTTATTTTTCATGTTCTCTCCCAACAATTTTGTCACCATTTAGATTTTGTATGACATCTCTGTGCTGACAGCGAAGTTAAGATTGATGGCCTTTTTATGTTCTTCAGTCAAAGAAGATGAATCAAAGTCAATTGTTTTACTAGCTAATAAAGAAAGCCTATTTATTTTTTGCAAAAATGGCACAGAGTAAAATAGTTTAGGGAGCAAGGATTGCAGAATGACAGGGAAGGCAATGGGATGCAATCTCACGGTATTTGCTAAAAATTGAAGCTGGCTCTGTGCACCTTGCCAGTTTGTACAGGCTGGTACTTGGCTCTCAGCTTAAGAGGTACTATGAATCTGTTAAGGTGATAATATAAATGGATATAAGTTTGTTTTTGTAACCAGTACTAATGCGATTTAAAATAGCCAAGCTATTTTTACAGTATAATTGACCATGAGTATAATTCTGTTCCTTTTCCATTCTCTAACAGTATAAGAACATGTGATCCTTAGACACCGAGATATTTTTGTAGATAATTAAGATGCTGCAGAAATTTAGAAAGAAAAAAAAAAAACACACAATAAACCCCCATATATTACAGCTGCTCATCTACTCAGGACCACATACTGATTTACGCTGGTATGAAAATTGCTTTTGTTTCAGAAGGAATCCTGACTCAAAGATTTCTGTATGGGGCAGATTCACCATAAATCATTTGCTGCAGACATCAAGTATCTGCAAGATTTGCAAGATCTCACCAAGGATACTTTAAAGAACACTCTCCAGCTCTATCATAAGCAGTATGTTCTTGTATCACAGACTACATCTTCCTCATGAGAGGAGAGGAGGGGCAGTGTTGATCTGTGCTCTCTGGTGACAGCGACAGGACCTGAGGGAATGGCATGGAGCTGTGTCAAGGTTGGAGCAGATTGGAGGTTAGAAAAAGATTTTTTTGCTAAGAGGGTGGCAGGAATGGAACAGGATGCCCCAGGCAATGGTCACAGACCCAAGATGCTGCAGTTCAAGAAGCATCTGGACAATGCTCTCAGTCATATCATCAAATTTTTGGGTTGTCCTGTGTGAAGCCAGGAGTTGGAGTTGATGATCCTTACAGGTTTTTTTCTAACTTGGGATACTTTATGTTTCTAATATCAAAATGGTATTTATGATTAACTGTGATAGTGATCAAAATCCTGAGGGGTTTAACTGTGCTAGTAGCAAATGCCTGATTGATATGTGGAACATTTTAAGATTTTCTTTTTGGCCTTCTTTTTCAAGAGCTGAGAAGTCTTCAACTTGAAAGACAGCATGTCGATGTATGCTACACACACTCTCAAGAAGGAATAAAGCATCCTTTGATCTTAAAGTGGTGGTGACCAAGCAGGGCCAGGATTCTCATATCTTCATTTAGTTCATCACACAGGTACACACGGTTTTGAATACTTGTACTGATACATCTTTAAGTCCCATCTCCAAGACAGTCTTCAACAGTTTGTAGATTTTGCTCAGGGGATGGAGAGATCACTGAGCCCAAACTGGAGCACTCACATCTGCAGAGGGAATCCTCTGATTCTTCTTTGTCCTTCAGCCTCAGGCCTACTCATTGCTTGTCTGTTCTCTTGAACCCCATTTGACCATTTCCAAGCCAATAGTTCTTCTAAGCCAGTTTTTAAAAATCTCTTTAATATTTAAGGGAAGTTTATGGATTTGGTTTCATTTTAGCATGAGGATAGGGCATACACCTATTGTACCTTGCTAGGTAGGAGCATTGCTTAAAATGTGCTTAAGTTCTTCAAATAAAAACACTTTTGCATTTCTAGCCAGGTATTTTGATGAGTTTCTCCTCAGTCTGAGCATATACAATCTGAAGATAGTAGAGTGGTGTCTGATTAAATCCCACATGAATATTCCAAGTTCTGGATTAGTGCTGACATCTGCTGTTTATTCCTACCACATACAAGAAACATGGGTCAGGGAATTACTGCTTGTGTGCATTTTGCTGTCTCAGTTTCTTGTTTCATTTTGCACAAGGTGACATTAATAAAATCACAAGACACTGTAAAACTTCTGCAGGTCATCACAGATTCTGATGAGTTTTCGAGATGTGAAATGAGGAGCTGTTAGCATATATAAAATTGAATGTTTATATTTACAAATGAGTGTTTATGCTTTTAAAAGGCATGAGGTATGTGGCCTAAGCAAGAAAGCTTTTCATGTCCAGGGCAGATATTTAGCCTGGAAGCTCCTTAGTGCAGAGGTCACATTTCTGTTATGCTTTTCTTCAGTGTGACCTAAAACAGGTGGGCAAACTGGCTGTTACCACAGGATGAAGGGTTTATGTCAACAGGACAAGAGCACCATTCTCTCATCCTCCACATGTGCTCTGAATTGGAACCAGTGGCAGTGGTCCAAAGCGTCCCAACTTGGCATCACTGGGACCTGCAGGAAACAACCAGTGTGCGGCTCATTTCATGTATGCTGTTGAATAGCTGTCATGGTCACAAAGTCATTGCTGGGCTGGGCTGGTTCAGCAATATATAATGTACTTTTTATTGCCAGGCACTGTGACTCCTGCTCTCATCCTCCCTTCTAACAATAGTTTTAGTTAACAATATTCTCTCTGTGATAAGATCACTATTGTAAGTGGCATCAGAGAGAAAATAAACCCAGGGGTTCTGTGGAAATCCCAGATTTAACCCATTAACATGGCACATGACAACACAGTTTTTATTCTTAAATAAAAGAAAATCCTTCACTAAAAGAAGTGACCACACAGATACCAATGCTGCTACTGATACCATTGCAATTATAAATTGCATTTTCTTTACAAGGCATCAGAATTGAGAGCACAAATTTTCTCACTTTTAGAATTCTTTTCTGTATATTAGATATCACAAGTCAAACAGAGGCAAAATTTCAGAATTTTATTTTAAAATCCAAATAAAAATAAAAGCCTTCAAAATAAAATTTGTGTCATTATTACCTGTATTATGATGTTACAATCCATTATATTTTCCAAATTTTTCCCGTAACCATTAATCCTGTAATATTATTAATTCCTTTTAAAATGCTTCCTTTCCAGTCCTATGAAACCTAGGTATGGTATTTTAAGTGATTTCCAGTTAAACAGGGAGAGCTGGCAAAAGAGTACTCTAGCCCTCCTGAAGGACACTGGTAACGTTTTAACTCTGCCTGTGCTGAGGTTTCAGGTTTCTGGAGTCTTTCTGATTCTGCATTGACATGCTGTGACTCTGGCTGAGATCAGTGGGGTTCCTACAGAGAAGAGTTTGCAGCAGGTTAAATCAATGGAAAGAAACTAGGTCATTCATTTAGGGAAAAGTCAAAATACTAATCCCAGAAAAAGCTGCTTAGCATTCTTTGCACTAGAGCAGTATCAAAGTAGTAATTCTGATATTCAGAAAACTCGTTTAACCCTTATAATAAGTGAATTTATGACTGTAAATAAGAAATAAGTAAGTGACGGATGACACTAATTGTTTTGGACTGGAAGAGGTCTGTGCCTTTAAATTCTAATTGCACTGAGTACACATAATCTCTCAGAAGGCACCGAGGTCTTCCTGGATCCATGGCTGGGACTGACATCACATCTCCTCCTTGCCTCCCCACACCTCCCATAGACCATGAGGGTGTTGGACATATTTCCAGGCACTCACGTTCCCCCTTGAGAGGTTGGCATGTGCCCAGGGAGCTGCTGGGCAGGAGGGTTACTTCCTGTTCTTACACCGAGGGAGCAGATCCTTGCTTTCAGTCCCCACTCTGGTGGGGAGGTGGTTGCTTCTCTCTGTGGGTACATGAACATGCTGTCCTCTCCTGAAGGGGTGATGACAGTAAGGCATTGCATGAAGGCATTTCGGTTGCATTTTAATTATGTGCAGCTTCAGCAAGTGGTATGTGTTCCTTCAGATATACTGACTTTACAAAATTGACTTCACAGAACTGAGAAGGCTACTGAGAACATGAGGGCAATTTCAGATCAGACCTAAGGGGTCAGGGATATTTTGGGTTTTCTGTGCTAGAGAGCCTTTGCTATATTAAAAACCAGAGGGTTTTTTTGCCCCAAATCCTTTTGCTTAAACATTCCCATCTATATGCTCAAACACTTATTTCGCACTATTCCAATTAAAATTTTGCAGGTCAAATTCACCTTTGGCTGAATTAACACATTTTCTCAAGGTGCTTGGATGTGACCACATTATTTTGACATGGCTATGGGGGATGGTGCTCTCTGAGTGCTGCTTTTGTTCTGACTCTAATCCCTGAAATGGGATTTGACATTTGTGGCCAATTAAATAATTTGATTTAGAGATGGAGAAAATGCAAAGTATGACAACAAAAGAGATAGACAATGGCATTAATTTTCTCTGATGCCACTGCATTATTGAAAATTAGCCAGGGATAGATAAAACAAAGCTAAGGCTTTATCTGATGCAATTGTACAGTAATGTGAGTTGGCCAAAGTAGTAAACTATAAACCAATAAATAATAAATTTTTCATCATCTATTTTAAACATTACTTTGCCTTAAACTCCTATTATTTTAACAGGATTTGACAGAGAAAGATCTTCCTGCCACTGTTGGGCTGGAGGCATTTGTAACAGGACTGGCCTTCTCAAATGCCTTCTCTGATACTGGTCTTCAGAAGGATTTCCCATAATTGTGCTGTTGATACTCATTAGTGCTCAGGGACTGCTTCCTTGTGGGGATACACACGACTTATAACATCCCCACGAGAACAAGGATTAATCTAATCTCTACTTCTACCTGTCCCAGATGCCAAGTGCTGGGCAATTTGTCAGGGACAGATTGCCATTATCCTGATTAAGGCAGGTAGATAGTTCTCTACCATTTTTAACTGAAAGAGCCTCATGTCTCATATTCTCTTCTTGCCACGGCATAGACTGAGGAGATCATTGATTAATACTAATGAGAGGTTAGTATGAGGAACAATATGCAGTACTGCAGTGAGAATGGGAACAATCTGTCCTGTTTCTGCTGCTTAAGGACAAGTAGTGATGAGTGTATTCAGCAGTAAGAAAGACTGAAGAGAGTCATTAGGAGGAAGAGATTATTTTGTAAGAGCAAATTCCAGAAAATCTTGGAACAGACTGCCTCAAGAGATGTTGGGGACTGTGAAAAAAAC
This sequence comes from Oreortyx pictus, assembly GCA_036925125.1. Classification (NCBI taxonomy): domain Eukaryota; kingdom Metazoa; phylum Chordata; class Aves; order Galliformes; family Odontophoridae; genus Oreortyx; species Oreortyx pictus. The sequence goes on along the minus strand of JAUPFR010000001.1, from coordinate 156,218,114 downwards.
TGACACTGTCAGTATGGCAGTGGGCAGTGGTGGTCCTGCTCAGCTGGAGGCAAAGGGTCAGAATTGGTAAACTTTACAGGTTGAGTCCATGGAACAATTACTTCACCATGCAGTTTGATTTCAGTTGAGTCAGCTGCCCTTACCCCTACTGGAACCTTGTTACCTTTTAATGTTACTGATTGGATGTGTCACTCAGTGACACCCAGGTGTATATTGATTGACATCTCCTCTCCTTTCCTGTTCCGTTACGCAGCTGGTGAAAGTGCAGCAAGTTCTGAATGGAAGTTTGGTGTGCTATTCTTCCTTCTGCAGCGAACTCCTTCTGCATGTTCCAGAGGAACAAGAACAAGAAGAGCTGGACTAGAAGCAAGAGGCAGGAAGAAGCAGTTGTTAGGAAACTTGCCTGCACCTTGATTAAGCACACCTGCACCTTGTAACTTTGATTAAATTATTGTGCTCCTTCCAACATAAAGCTTTGCAAACTCTATTTTTCTCCTATAAACTCTCATACTTGGTTTTTTTGCAGTTCATATCACATTGAGGTTGTAGAGTACTGCTGTTGCAAGTACGAGTGAAATGGAGCATCCATGGAAAGGTTACACCTCTGTTCCACCTCAGTACAGTAAGAAACCTTCTTGGAGTGTGAAGAGCTGCTCCCTCTCTTTTTGTGTTTGGTCACCTAGTAGCGGCTTTTAGTACGTATATCATACTGAGCAAACAAAAAGCACACACAGCAAGTTGGTCTATGTATGATATAGTTTCTCCTTGCGTTTTCAGGTTTGAACATTAACTGCATACAGCCAGTAAGAAGTATGAATACATAGACAGGAAAACTACCACGCAATTTCATATTATGCAAGCCTGAAGTCCATGCATTTTTCAAAGAGACTTCTAATATACAACATCAAAAGAAAAGATAGAATACATCCAGGATGGAGCAGGGACTTGAAATGTATCAATTAGCAATAGGGTATAATGGGTGTAACATTTGTAACAGCTGTTAGGAGCTCTGAAGCTACGCTACATTTATGGAATTTTCCATTGCGCTCTAAATATTCAGGTCACATACACGGTTAAATTTCCAGCAGTGGTAGTACAGATAAAAGCACTCCAACCGTATGCCATAATTGTGCTCTATTTAGAGAGTGCAGCAACTCAGGCATTTTCACAGCAGTCCTCTTAGATACGGTATACATTTTGCTTTATAAATGCCATTTCATTAGCGCATGTAACATGTAGCATGCTGCTCCTGAAAAAGAAAAAGACAGAGACTGCTGCATTTCAGTGAGGAGTAAACATACAGAAATAGAAGAAGGAAAATAAAAATGGAGAGAAACATAACATATTCAGCTACATCTTTTATACAGAGGTCTTCTGTAGAATATCAAAGTCCATTTTGTAGGAGGACTCAAATGTGAACAGTAATGTGAATTTAAATCAAATAATATTAAAAAGTCTTCATTGATTAGAAATCGTTCCTTCTGGATATTGAGTTACAGTGTGTGAGAAGGTAATACGAGCAGGATGTGGTTTTGCAATACAGTGAACAAGGATACGTACTTTGCAAATTATTGGTAGTGATGCTAAACTAGCTATAATTGCAAACTTGTATTTTACTGTATTATAACATTATTTCAGTGTTTCATGACAAAGATTTTCCGCATTCAGCATGTACTAAAACAGCAAGACCAGACCATAGGCTAAAAATAAAGGAAAAATCATTCTATCACTGTAATGAATTCAAGTAAAATACAAAGAAGAAAACACTGGAGCTAAAAAACATGTTTTGCTTTACCATTCTGAAATGGCCAGGAATGCCAGAATGCGTGTTCATCTGTTTTACTATCAATTTTGATTCAACCAGCATGGTTATGTGAGATCAGGTATTCATGGAAAATAGGTCAGCACAGTCAATCAGGTGGAGTTACCAGTCTTGTTAGACTTATGAATAAAATATTTTTACTTCTATCTACAACAGAATGTTCTCCATTTTGAGCAGTGAATATATTAATTGGATTTAAGATTTATTGTGATTGAAATATTTGCTCTTGCTCCAAATGTGTACTACAAAGCTCTATTTGTAAGTCACTTTTTTTTTTTGCTTATATTTTGTGAATTCAGTACATATTAGAGAAGTGTGATAAAATACATTAACCTTGTACCTTCATTGAGGAAGAAGCCCAAAGGAAATGGAGAGACCTTTTGCTTGCTCCTTCAGACTTATCCTGTCCTTTGTCCTGTAATATCTGTGTAATTTGTCCCATCCAGAGGTATAGTTACACCTCACCCAAGGAAACTTTAAGGAAGTTTGTGCTGGGGTCACACCTAGGATAAAGGCTGTGGCTAGTACATGCCCACAATCCTTGGTTGCTGGCTGTATTTCTGAAGCCAAGAAGCCTTGTTATAAAACAATATTGATTGCTCTGGCAGGTCTGTCAGAGGAGTTTTACAATGTTACTGCCCAAATGCCCACCTTCTTCCTCTCTCATGGGAGTTTGCAGCCCCTTTGACACAGCTGGAAGAAGGGAATGCCTAATCCATGACCCTCCTGCAGCTCATACTAGGGTGCATGGGCCTGCATTTTCAACAAACTCGTGAGTAGCAAAACCTCCTTATAGTGAGTGTTGGATGGATATGCATTCCCCCCATCCTACTTGCTTTGGATCCAGTTAGATGGACAGAAAAAAGAGAAGGGTTGCTGAAAGGGTCAAAGCTCTGTGAGACACCTGGAGGAATGGTTGAAGGAGGCTTGAAGGTTGAGGCTGGGGAATGTGTGTCTCAGTTCCTTCATCCAGACCTAATGTAAATAAATCACCAGCTATTTTTATTTAATTTATTTATTTTTGATTCCCTTTCCCCCACAGAAGAAAATTAGAAAGTTTATCGCATAAGTACAGACAAAATTTCAAATGCTTAAAAAACTGAAAAACTGCATGGAGCTAACCTTTGTGTCCTTCTAAGCCAAGTCTCTCTTAACTTCCAAATCCAGTTCAATCTTATTATCAAGTCACTTGGCAGAATTAACACAGCAATATGGGCAGTTTGCCAAGATTTTTTATGCTGTTTCTATTCTGCCAATTCAATTACAAATTAACTCTTTACAAAGCTTAATAATATGTAGCAAATTAATAAGCAAAAAGAACAAAGAAGATATGATTGATCATGTTACAGCGTAAAGAGTCTTATAAACATTACTTCTGGGAAAAAGATATCAGGCAAATACATTTATACTGCAACAGAGTCAAATCAATGCAACGTGTATGAAATTAAACAACCATTCAAACCTTATCTATTGGAAATGAAGATTATTTCATTATCGCATTGAAATATCAGAAGTTAGTGATGCTAAGCAGAAATCTCTTAGTTCTGTGTTGGATAATAAAACACTTAAACACTTTCCCTGCTGAGCCTGAAACACCAAATGTGTTATAACTACCATATTTAGCACCAAATTAAAAATAATTTGGTTGTTTACTGCTAATCACTCTATTCTCATCATTGCTTCTATTAGGATAGTTTTGGACACACTGGGGGTGGTAAACTGTTGTGATAGTAATGTGCTAGAGATATAAACTTAGAGCAAAGACATGAGTACAATCTGTATTTCTGTATTGATCAGAAACCTAACAAACATGGGGATGTGAAGAATACTTTGATTACTTTTTTGATGGTAATAGGTTTTCAGTGGACATCTTCAAATCAAAGTTATGATTCTGATCAACTATTTGAAAACTGCCAGTAGGCTTCTTCAGACTAGGACATGGACATTACAAGTTGTAGTCTGAACACAACAACTTCAAAAACCTTATTTGCATAAGATGAATGTGCACTTTTCATATCTTGTGGGTGGAGAGTCCAGCTCTGCTTACTGAAAAGCTCATGAGAACTAAAATTTGGCATATACTCAGGGACATATGTTGTAATAGGAGGCAATATATTGCCATACTGATTGCGGAAGAAAGTTTTAAGGATAAGATAAAGGCACCTAGTGGTGTCTCTGGCCTACTTGTTTTTATGTAAAGGAGGGTATTGAAAATTCCTACACTTATTTCCAGACTTCTCAGCAACTACCAGTGGGCTCTCTCTTCTAAAGATGAGCTATGTTTGGTCAGCAGAGCTAATTTGGATTTCCAGTTTCCTACCAGGAGTCTTCAGTTCTTTCCATCACTCTAGCACTATTTACAAGAGAAACCAAATGAGTCTGAGGTTTCCATTGAGTCAATCCTGCAATCCTTATACTAAAAACTTTCATTACTTACTGATAAGTAGATCTGTAGAAGGACAGGACCAATTGTAATGTCCTGTGGAATGGCAACAGCCTGGGATAATGGCCAAGCATGATGAGGGAACACAGCTTTAAAGGGATCTATATTCACATACTTCCAATCTGGTCCTCAAACCCCATAACAGGCTTCTATGATGTGGCAGCCACTTTGCTGAATGAGGCATATGTACGGTACTTTCATTAACCGTCTTTGTGCTCAAAGACATGAGGAACATGAATATCCAGGAGATTATTTTAAAATTTTTCCTCCTGGTACTGGAATTTTAGTACAGGCTTAAGCAGTGACATAAGACCAAATTGAGAGGTGAGAATGACACTCTGGAAGATCATGTCCAACGCTGAAAATTCTTCTAAAAGTAAATTCCTGTACTGATGTTACTTCAGCTGCCTCCATCAAAGGCCATCTCTTGCATCTATGCCTTACTTTTGGAACAGGGGTAATATTCATTTATGTCATGGGAAAGCTCTGAAGCTATTGTCATTTAAAGACCACAAGATATCAGCACATGTCCAGGCTGTACAGTGCTGAGAGTGAACTGGTTTTGGTACCAGACTTCTACACTTAGCTCTTATGGGTCCCCAGTTGAAGAGCTGAGCCATCTTCAAGAGCTGTGCCAGGTAATTTATGATCAGATACACAAATTCTGATGAAAATATCCAGATCTCTAGTGCATTTGGCTCTTTTAATCCAAGGAAAACAAAAAACTTATTTTCTTTAATTAACTCACCAAAAGGAGTAGTGGTCTTATACAAGAGCAATTGCTGAACTGAATTGCCGAACTTTTTGCATAAATGCTTATCAGAAGAACTTTAGAAAATAAGACTGATAACCAATCACTGGTTCTCAAGTTTTTTATGGCTTGCTTCTCATTTTAGTTTACGCAATAGATTAATTAGTGTAACTGATCATGATGTTTTTGTTCATCCATGTACTCTGACCCCTACTTCTGTTATTTGTTTTGATTGATCACAGCACGTGTGCATTCTTTTTAACAGATTTGACCACTATGTTTAATACGCCAGTGGGAAGAAAAGTCTCAGTATTCTCAATATTTAAATAGAACCTTTTGAAATAACAATAAAACACGCATGCTGAAAAAACAGAAAAGAGCAGGACTCAGCAAAATAGTTCTGTCTGCAGTTTGGGCTGAGTGAGATTTGTACCGTCTGTACTTGAGTCAGTGCCTGAATGAAAAAGTGGCAGCTCTGTTCCATAAGTCTATCTTATAAACTGGAATTTTATTTATGGTAAGCATTTATATGTCTTCTAAATAAATGTTTTTAACTATCACAACTTAGAAATGTCTTGTGTTACCCGCTGCGTAGGTACTGGGGATCTCCTGCTCAGTGGAAATGATTAAATCCAAACTGTGTGTGCACAGGGGGATGTTTGAGTGTCTATCAACGTGCTGGACAAAATGAGGCATGGGATGTCCTTGTATGTTGGTGCCCAGTGCCACAGGCTGTAAAGGATCACTGCAGTCGGGAGCCCTTGGTGCTGAGAATCACCCTGCTACAAGGATTTGTGGGCATACCCACTCTGTGCTGATTGACATGGAGCTTGGGTGTCCCAGCTCTAAATGTCCTTGGATACTTTTCAAATGGAAAGGTACAAGCATGCTAGCATGCAGTATTAAGCAGAAAAGAGAGCTGTCTGGAACAAGTCATACAGTCATTGCCACCTCTTCCATTGTTAGCATTCTAAAACACAGTTTGATCACAAAAGGAAGAAAAATTAGCAACAATTGCAACATAAGTTCACAATTCTGTTCTAACAACTTTTATGTTCATTTTACTGTGGACAGTGTGTTCCTGTCTTGTTTTATGTATCTAAAGCATAGCTGAACTGTAGAACTAGTGATAAGAGGTCACAGAAATCAGAAGTGTAGATGAATTACTAATGACAAATCCATAACTAAGAGGCTCATTAGTGCCTTCTAAGTATCCATACCTAAATGTAAACTCCAGCTCAGCACATACCTAAACTGAAAACTAATCGAAAAGGAGGTATTAGCATGAAATAAATATTGCATAATTCCTTTGTTTTTATAAGATTTTCTTAATCTGTCATCTCTGGCAACAGCAACCAGAATAGATGGAGTTTCACCCTAAGATTTAAAATATTTGACCTTTGTCTCATGTGTTAACTTTCCTCTTTTCAAATGCAAATCTTGTCATATAAGACATACTTGATGTTGTTCAGTATGTGCTTCCAAGTAATTCCAGGCTGGATTGGTTGAAGAGACACTGTTCATATCACACTTCCAATGGGATTTTACTAACTTGTCTGTAGGAACAGAATTTGTTTAGAATCACTCAAGAGCATGGTCACTGCTGCTGGATTTTTCTCTCATATATGAGATCATGCCAATTGAGATCATTTTTCAGAAAGTGACTCCTGAAACCTCATTACACAATGGAGAGACATAGAATCCAAATCACTTTCTCTGGAAAAGCATGGCTGAGATTTGAGAAGATCTTACTGAAGTTAGCAGAAGACAATGGAAAATACACTTCACTTTCCATGTACCTACATGCAAAATGAGAATACAGCTACAAAGTCACGGAGAAGGACTTTGCACCATCTTTGGCAGACCAAGGGGGGGTCTTCAGTTGCTCATATATTTGTTAGGTATAAAAAAGAAAAAGAACACACACTGGCATGTGAACTATATTTTTGGTGCTGCTTTGAAGAAATTCAGGGTTGTTGTGAAAGTATATACACTGAAAGAGGAATTTGTAAATATAGAAATAGATTTCTACTAGCTATTTCTAATAATCCTGTAATAGTTTCAGCAGAATTGTACATTTCTTAAATATTATAAGGGAAAAATGACGTTATTATTAACTGATCTGGACAAAGATTTTGGTATAATTCAGTCACACATGGTTGTATGGTTCAACCATTTATCTATCAGTTGATTACAATAAACTCCATACAAGAAGAGGAATGTCTTTCCTGGAAGGAAGCACCCCTGCAGCAGCCCAAGCTGGGGAGAAACAGGCTGGGGTCCTAATGAACAGCTGAACACGGGTAGGCCCTGTGCCCTGGCAGCATGGACAGCCAGCAGCCTCCTGGGCTGAACTAACTGGAGGCACTACCAGGAGGGCAAGATGTGGCTTGTTAGATTCCATTCAGACTGATAGATCCTGTTCTGCCCTGGTCTGACACAGTTCAGGAAAGACTTCAACAAACTGGAGTGAGTTCATTGGTGGAATCTGAAGCAGACTGGGGTCTGGAACAGTTAATTGGATGGAAAATGCTGATTGTGCTTGAGTGGTGAAGTCTAGGATGAGACTGTCTCACCTGAGTCCATATTCACATTGCGCTGCTTTTTGGTTTGGCATCTGTACAAGCCTACCTCTTTGGACTAGTGATGACAGAAGACTCCTGGTTCAGACATCATCAGCTGTATTTATATGTTCATCAGGACAGAGAACCCTGCTAATGATTTCTCTACACTGCCTGGTCACCAACTGACAGGCACAACATGGGCAACTTCTGCTTAACCAAGTTATGGAGTTTCTACTGGTTATTCAATTGACAAGTTATGGTGGTCATGAAGAGTTTGTCTATGATTGAAATAATTTTTATCATAAAGTAGTTTCTCTGAAGCAGAACAATTTCCCTCTGAGCTGTTTTCCTTGCAGAGGCAGGGGTCAACCAACAGACTGACAGCTCCTGTGGTTGGTACTGCCTACTTGTATTGGCTTCAAGCAAAATCAGCTCTTAGCTTGACTGTGTTGTATTCTCACGTTAAAAGCAATGACAACTTATCTTCCTAAGCTTGCAAACTTAAAAGTCTCCTTGTGAGTGCCACAGATGGGGCTCCAAAGAGAAAAAAAATTGAATGATGTTTCATATATCTCAGCTGGACAGGTTGATTATGGACTTCTGGTGTAAATAGGAGACGCAACAAGGTCCTTCATATGCTAATGCATATGACCAGTTGTGGAAGGAGGCATTCCTACTTCCAGTCAAAAAGAGGACTGACCTACATCATCAGTCAGAAGACATGCTGAAATTATGAACTTTCCCAGGCCACAGCCATTGTGCACTGTGTGGTAGTGCTGCTATCAACAGTTGCCAGGCACCCCCCAATATCATCACCATGATGTGCAACCTGTCAGAATTTGCGCAGTCTTCTGTTTACAGAATAAAGACATTCTAGCCCTGGTCATGAAGAATGTCAGGACTTTATGGGCACAGACTATAAATTTTTTAATGGAAGAAAATACATATGTCTAATCATTGATGAACCTCACTGGATTTTTAAATAACTTGTCACTGTTTGTTTATTTGGAGTTTTTATTCCACAGGTATTCAGAGGCTGCGGTTTTCCAGTTAATATTTTCCTATTGTCACAACAGCAATAATAAATATTAGATTCATGTTGTGATGCATCGCTATAAAATCTGTTTTGAAGCTGAATGATCTTGTAATGAGCTGACACCGCTGCATCCTTTGGTGAAGCTTTGTGTGTTGTCTACATCTAATTACCCACCTACATCTATTACCTTACATCTTATGTGCCTCAGCCTGATCAGCCTTGGTCTTACTGTGAGATGATACAGCCAAGAGACTCACATTCTGAATGGAGAGATACTTAAAGGACAAATTGCCACAAAATATGACTTTGGAGAATTAAGGTTTCTGCAGGCAAATGTAAGAGATTGAAAGCTGGATGCCATTTTATTTATGCTCTCTTTCTAATATTAAGAAGCTGGGGTGCAGATCAGTATGGAAATTCTATCTTTTATTTTTCAAGTTCCAGGTTGACAAAAGAATTGCTGAGTTTCTTGGCAATACTCCTAGGGATTGATGGAAAACAGCACATATCACACTTTGATTTCTTTAAGCCTGCAATGAACTCTTACACATGACAGGGGTTAAAAATACAAGTGATAGGAAGAAAGCCTCTGGAGATCCTTTCTTACCAGTATGTGAAAGAAAAGGTCAAGTTTATTCTTGTAGGTCTAAAAGGGACTATTTTACTAGAGGGAAAGGCAACATTAAAATAGTTCAGCCATTTGCAATGCTAGTCAGATGAATGCATACAGCCTTTCATAGTGCCATAGCCCAGCAAAGGTCATTCAGATGTTGATTTAAAGGAGACCCATTTCCAGATTTAAGTGCCTGTGTCTGACTTCAAACAAATGTCCTTCAACTCACAAGAATCTTTAGCTGACATGATAATTTTCTCCATGTCTGAAAGGACTGACACCTCAGTGATGCATTCTTCTTATCGGAGCTCATTTCTTCTGGTGTGTCATTACACTTTAGATACCATGCCATAACCACAGTTTTTTGTCTCATTTTACCTGGCAACATGAGGCTGGAGGATAGCTGGATCTGATCTGGAAAATAGGAGGTCAGTCCGTTTCCTCACAGGTTCTGCCAAGCCCCTGTTTTGTTCTCTATGCAAGCCCAAGGTGGTGCTGTCAGGGATGATCTAAGGACCTCTTGTGTCTTAAATATGTTTTGCCAGTGACACAGTGGGAAACTTAGAACTGCTTGGATACTCTTCCCATAACTGACCAAAACTAGAAAACCTGCAAATCCTACCACATTTGTCTCAGTTGTGAGCTGCGTGCTGCACAGTGATAATGAAAACAGGTTAATTCTTACATATCAGTTAACGTATCCTGAGTGGAAACACCGCCTTTGCCGTGTGCTGTGCTCTGGTACTCATCTGTGCGTGCAGATAAGATTACTAAGGCCACATCCTGTATTTCTGAGCCCTCTAACCACTCCTCTATGCTGGAGTTTTCTGGCACAGTATTTTTCTGTCCCTTTAAGCACACAAAAGGAATTGCTATTTTCCTGGGGCTAAGGGCATCTTCCTTTATGCCCTTTCAGTATGTATGAAGTGCCTTTGAGTTTTACTATTTGAGTTTTAGTTTGTAATCTCAACTGGATTAGTCATCATACCTAAGGCATCTCTGTAGCTGAGTAAAAGGTTATTGTATAATGACAACATGACCGAAAGGCAGTACTTTGGTATGTTTCAATTTAAGTTTAGAGTGATTGCAGGGTCACAGAGGGAAGTTTATTTTTAAAAATGAAGCCAAAACAAGGATAGCATGAGTTGTGTATATTTATTTTTGCATTTATAATACTAATGAAAAAAATAGTCAGCAAGAATTAAAGAAATCCAGTGTACTTTTAATCACACAAAAAAATGAAAAAGACTCTGCCACCCCTCCTGCCACCCTGTTGTGTTTCAGTCAGCATTAGTGTTTTCTAGCAAATGTCTTGCCAGTAGCAAAGAAGCAGATACTGTGTTCGAGGAATGACTCAGTTCTGTGTTCTCTCCCAGGAGGACAAAGGAGTGCCTGACACCTTGCAAAGCTTCAGAGGAGAGTTAGTTTCCCAGCCCATGTAACTTTGCAAAACTATCTGCCCTCATAAGGCTGCTAAATGTGGGATTGGTTTGCCTTTGACTTTTTCGGATACAACTAAACAGATAAACAGAAGGGGAAATACAGCTTTGATGTTCTTATGTTCTTTCTGTAGCACTGTTTTTTTTTTTTTTTTCTTGGAGGAGAAATAGGACTTGGCAATACCGATAATTACTCAAAAAAAGAGGTAAGTGAGAAGATGTGAAGAGAATATCAGCAGGCAGAGATCTCCCCCTTGGGCTACTGAACATATTGTATATGAACTCTGCATAAAAGCTCTATATCCCTTGGCTCTCTGATAGCAATAATGATCAACCTGCAACCAAGCAGCTTAAAAGACTGCTCAGCAGCTGCATTTGCTCAGTTTCCAGAGGCAGCTGGGAGTCAGAGGAAACAAACCCAGACTGTGTGACTCTGGGCAGCCTTCTGCTCACAATTACAATCAAGATGTATGGACAACACTTTTCGTTTCCCCCCCCCCAGTAAGGGACTCTCTGGAGACCACACACACACCACAACAATTGTACTATGACAGGTCAGTAGCAGGATAGAAAACTGTTGTTACTGAACAGTCCAAGACTACCATCAGCCAATACGGTGCCACCCAAAAATGTGTGCAGATCTGCTGGTAGAGCCGTCTGAAAAAATTCCTGAGGGTTGTTTGCACAGGAAAGTCTCTTTCCAGATATTCTCAAACCAAATTCACACTAAAAATGCCTATAATTATCCATGTTCAACTATAGCATCCAACCCATAAAAGGAGGTTGATACCAAACCTACCATGATTGTACTGCCATTACATATAAATAGCCACATGAGTAACTGCAGTATACGTGCGCAGACGTAATGTTGATTTAAGTCAGGCTGCACACTAACAGCAGGCAGGACTCCTTTACTCTGCTTACGTTGTGTTCTTCCTTCTGTGTTTTGGGCTGCTTTAATTGGGCTGGTGCTGGGATTACAAGGGGGGTAGATGAAAGCAAATATGGGTCAAAATTGAAATATCAACAATTCTGATATAAAGCAAATGAGATTCTGACCGTCCAGTTCTCATTTCCTTGTCACATAAGTACAATTAGAAGTAAGATAGATTTATTTATTTATTTATTTATTTTCCAAATCAGCGTATCTAAGAGAAGCACTGGACACACAGTGTCAAAGTCCTCTCTGAGAGATCAACCCTAGACTCTTCTACTCATGGACAGCAGTGCAGTGTGTGCCTGGTAGCCCTGCCACTCACCATGTCCAGATAAACTTCACTGTCTTTCCTCGTGTCTGTGCTTTCCTTGCATGAAGTAAATACAGCTAGGCTCAGCTGAACTCAGCTGTTCTTGGGAACTGAAGAACAATAGCAGCAGCTCAGCTGTTAGAGATGTTATTATGCAGGGCACCGGGGAATAAGACCTCTGTAGTCCACAAAGATGAGGGAGAAGAATGTTAATAAGATCTGTGATGACAGAGGTCCCATTGCACTGTGGTTTCTTCAACACAGCAGTGCTTCAGAGGAAAATAAAGGTGGGATTCATGTGTCAGCATCAGACATCTATGGGGTAAAAGCTCCACAACAAATTATGCAAGCACAAATTGGTCACCTTATATTTATTTTTTTTCCATCCAAGACAACAGTGTAGCAACAGTGTGTCTGTGATAAGTAGAGTTTCAAGACTGCAGACTCTCCCACAGCTGCTAGCATTGCCAGAGGTACATCACAAGGGGACCAGCTGTAGTGTGATATCCGTATGCTGATATTGATTAGAAAGTAGATTTCGGTTATGACAACTGACAGGGGAGGCTTTGGGAAGAGTGTCGGGTGAAATTATTAGTTCTTGATAATTCTGTGTGTGTGACTGTAAAGACAATGGTTTTTGTTTATTAAGCAGGCATATAAGGTTTCTTCTTTAATTATTAAACTTGGGCTTGTATCATTTCATAGTATAATTTAATAAGTTGACATGTTCATTAGTTTCACAAAAAGAAGGCCAAATATTCCACTAGGGTAGTTTTCTTGGTTTTTTTTTTATTTTTTTTTCCCAATTTTTAAAAATGTTTTAATAATGAACCTAATTGTAGAGGAGACTTACTGTAAACTGTTGCTCCAGATTACAAATCCATCTTTTCCTTTATGATCTTTTTTGATAAGAGGTAGCAGAAATCAGGCTGCTTGGACAGGAAGTTCTTGGAAAAACCCAGAAAACTTCAGCATTTATGCTGAATGTCTATCATCAAGAATCCAGCAGCAATCTATTTTAGCTGGGACCTTTAGGTACTAAATAGCAGCATCGCTGGGCATCTGCCAAAGGGGAGGCCAGATCTCAGAACCTGCAGTGTTCCTGAAGCCTGCTTCTGTCTGTTTTGCTGTCCTGCTGGCTCTGCTGCTTTTGCAAGCTCACTTGGGCATGGGCCTGCTTTCCAAGGGAGGAATGGAGAGTGTCCCTCTGCAAAATCTAGTCTTGAAATTCATATGGGTGTACTGTATAAACTGCTGTCCTGATATTACTGCATTGGGTAATTACTGCTAATGCATGTCTTCCTATAGCACAGTGACATCTACAGCCCATGTTTAAAATGAGGAGATTATTTTACTAGTGTTGCATTTGTCGTGTACTTTATGTACTGCTTAAAAAGAAATGCTGGTGCTGCCTGCAATATTTCAATGCTGTACCGCAGAATGCTGCAGGATACAGCGTGCTCAAACTCTGGACCAGCAGGACACAAGCCAGCTTACCTACAAAATACACAGCTTGTTACTGTCTTCATGGTCCTTGCTCATGGTTATGCCTCCCAGAACAAAAACACAAGGCCTCTACTTGCCTGACTCAAGCAGTCTCTTCTTTTCTGTGTGGATATCTTGATTTTCAGCTATTGTTAGTGTCTCAGGCATTTGGTCATGATTTCCACCATATGCTCTTAGGATATTTTGTTCCTGCAGCTCTCACAGGTTGTCATTGAAGGCAGCCCTATTAGATGTATTTTACTGAGGTACTTCACCATTCCAGGGAAACTTTTTCCTTCCAGTGCTCTTGGGACAGGCAGCCCCTCTTTATACACCTTCCTACATTAACTTTCCTTCCTTCTTTCACCTATTTAAACTTAACTTATTATTTTGTTTATTTAGCATTAAACCATCAGCCTGAGCCTTTTCCTTAGTTGTTCAGAGCCATCTGTTATGCTTTTTGCTATATAAATACATAGTCAGACAAAAATGTCATCTTTGTAAACTTTAGCATATTGAGTTTTGTAAAATATAGAGAAATCTTGTGTTTTTCTTTTTTCTTTTTTTTTTTTTGTGTGACCTATATCTGAACCAACTCAAACCATACTCTGAGACACAGACATTGACTATGTCTAAATAGCTGGACGTGGGAGATCTTGAGAGATTCTAAGATCTTTCTTGGATGCGCTTCCAGCTTAGGTCTGACCTTGTATCAAACCAAAGACAGGAAAATCAATATTTTCCTTTCCAACATCCAAAGTTTTGTTTCTGTCAGGTCCCCAGACTGAACAGCAGGGAAATAGATACAGGACTCAGGAATTTCCACAGACTGTATTTGCTATTCAGCTGAGATGCAGACAATGTCTCCCAAAGGAGGGGCTGAATGAAAACAAGTATGATCTATTGTTTTCTTAAGCCATCCATCAGACACATGCTGATATATCAGGAATGGAAAAAAACATGGAAACTGAGAATCTATCCCAGCATTTCTGTTTTGGTCAAAAGCTGAAAATGTTCCCTTTTTTTTTTGCATTTGATCAGACCTAATTCCAGTTACTGACTCGGCAGAATTTAGCTGCTTGTGTCCAAAATGTCTGTTGACACTGCCCAGCTGCTGCTTGTCTTCCTGAGGTAAGTAATTTCCAAGAGCACTTCATATTTTGTCTCAAAGGCCTGGAATAATACCTTTGCACATTCCTGAATCATCCTCTGGAATGGTATGAAGGATCTGACAACTAAATCAGATCTAAGGTCGATCAGGAGCCAGAAAGTAGGTGTTCTTCTGCCTCTGTTTTTGACATGTTTGGTCCCACAGAGGTTCTCAATTAGTGGGTGCCTTTAATAGTGAGCCACCTTTCTCACACCACTGAAGTAGCTGGGATGTTGATGGAGATTTAGAAATACTATTTGCTTTAAAATAGCTAACATAATTCAGAGTGCTTAAGGGCCCAACCTCATGATTTCTTTCATCAGTGAACAAGCTGCTGCTGGATAGCAATTAGTTAAGACAGTATGTCTCCTTCCTTCTCCTTCCTTTTTTCCTTCACACTGTGAATCCCCAAACCACTTTCCTTGTGGCTTTAAGGTGAGAGATGTTTTATTAGTAGCGTAGATAGGAGTTTTCCACATCTATTCTAGTGTTTTTGCCCTCCATATGACAACTTCAGACTCTTTCCTAACCTGGTTGGACCTCTTGTCTTCTCTGGCTTTCCTCTTTGATAGAAATAAGACCTTGTGATCTTTTTTTCCTTATGCTCTGCATGCTGAAATGGTATCTTTCATCATCTTCCAACATCACTTTTTCTTGACTTGCAGAGTTTACATTGGAACATATGTTCTTGTAGACTGTGACTTTGAGATATTTTTTGCCTTGGGCCTATTTTTATACTCTCTTGTATGGCAACTAAGAGATTTTGAACAGGTTCAGATGGTAAATTTTGAGAGCATGAGGATTTTATTGCTGAGACTTAGTTCCCCTCCAAAGGGCAAAGTTGGTTCTTTCATCTTGGAGCACTTCTAACCCGTAGTTTCAATTTCTTTCCATGTTTGAGCTTTACAAACCTAGTCTACTTGTGGGAGACACAGACTCTTCTCATGCCTTCTGCCACCACATTCGCATAGTGGGGCCTCCTCTTCAAGTCACAGCCATAATTGTGTCCCCTTCTGAGGCACCTGCCTGCCCATCAGAGTCAGAAGGGCTTACAGGACACATTGGCTGATGCATACCAGGACATTTTTGTTGGGGAGGTGCAGAGTGTTGGGTCTGGAAGATGGATGTGGTCCAGTATCTGTGCCAAGTCCACAGAGAGGTAGGGAATGAAGCTGACCTGAATTCTTTTTGCCCTCAGCCTCCTGGGGCATGGCATGACTCTTGTAGAACATGTTAACAAACTGTTGAAGATTTCTGATGTTTGGTGTATTTCATTACCTTCAAGAGCAATAAAATATCTCCCCCCTTAAAAGGGGGATGGTGTTTGTTTGGTTTTGTTGTTGTTTTGGTTTTCTGTTTTCTGTTTTTAGTTTGTATATTTGTTTTTTGCTTGTTTGTTTGTTTTGCGAAGATTTTTGTTCTGCTGTGCCTTCATCACTGAAACCATACCTGGTTTGTCATATCCTGAACCTCTGCTGTGTACTTCTTCTTACAGCTCCTCAGAAAAGCACTGAGAATAGGTTCAGCATGATGTATGGGATGTGGAAATACTCAGCATAAAAAATGTAAGCAATAAGAACCTATATCTTTTTGCAAACATCTTCAATAATCATTGCAGTAAACACGAAATATAGCGGACAGGGGAAAAGGAAATCTAATCACAAGAAATATTTACAGATTTGTCACGGAGAACTGCTTTTTCCAGATTGTTATATAGTGAGTGGATCCTGAATATTTCCAAGAAATTGTTTTGCTGAGGCTTTCTTATTATCTGAGTAGTTAAGAATCTGGAGGAAGATGATTTGAAGACTGGCATTAATAAAAATCAATACATAGCAAAATATATGAAATGTTATGTCTGTTGCAATCAGTTTGTTTAATCACAAAACATAAAATGATCAAAGATGTGATAAAATAAAGCAGAGTGATGGTAAGCTTTGTTTCATCACCTATAAAGGAAGACAAAAGGCCATAATTTTGTTTAAGGGTGGCAAGCATGCTGCTAGGAGCAAGGAGATCAGTAAATCCTGGAGGCTGTACTCAAGTTCTCCACATTCATTTTAATAAATATTTACCAGACTGGGGGTTAGGTGTGATTAGAAGCTCAGAGGATGAAGCTATAAAGCCCTTGGAGGCCACAAGTCTTTGCATGTATACATTCCGTACTTTGGATTTAGGAAGAATTTGGTAAGAGAACCTGTGCTTCCCGCTTTTCAGCCTAACTGCAAAACCTCATTGAGTTTAATATGTGATATTTGCCTTAGGAGATGAGTTGGCTGGCTATGTGTTTTTTTTATCACACTGTAGTTTAAGAATTTGGCAGTAGGAAGTCAGACTATTTCTAAACAGTGCTGTAGAAATGATAACCTCTTATTGTAAGTGATATCATGATAAAATGGATTTTTTTGCAGATTACCCAGCCAAACTGCCAGCACCTTGTGTCCTGGCCTTTATTAGTTTGCAGCAGTCACTGTGATTTCTGCTATTTCCCCAGTGAGGTTTTGCTGTGAATGACAACAGTCAAAATGACATTACATCTAGTTCTTCCTGCAGACCTGTTCAGAAAACAAGAGCATCCAGGAGACAGGGAAAGGCTGAGGTAGCACAGCCTAGAGTCTGTAATAGTGACTTGGTCATTACAGATAGCAGACAAGAGAATAGTCTTGTTTCTTGGACTTTTAGACATGAAGATTGTCTTGTCTGACTACATGCATGGTAGGCCAGAGTTGTAATATATGTATATCTGAGATGAAATTGCTGAATTTGAGAAACATTTTTTCTATAAACTCCTAGTAAAGATTCATCTTTGAAATTCCATAGTTTTTCATAGACGTGTCTCAAACAGAGCAGAAAAATCTAATCAAGTACTGGATTTTTAATTTAACAGCATTTGAGAAGTTACAGAAATGGTAGGAAATTTCCAGCCAATTAAGTCCCAGTTTGCAGTTTGCTTTTAAATTGGTTAAAAGATTGGTACTCTGATATCTTAGAATTACAACCCTAATGTGCAGAGTTATGACAGCTTCCAGATGAAGGACAATTGTATGCATAAACTATTTTAAACAAATCATTCTAATTGTCTTTTTCTCATGGTTACTTACGGTAGGGTGGGGTGCACTGTCACATGACAATTTCAGATTAAGTTTTCAATTAAGATAAATTTCTAATTGTGAAAAACAAATGCACAAGAAGTGATTAATCAACATTTTTATAAGTCATGGTAATTGCAGAGGAGAAATTAGTGAGAAATTCATCCAAGAGAAATCATGCAAACATGACTTATCACTAATTAATTTAAAAAGAAATTATTCATAGAGGTGATATATGAAGAATGTAAAGCAGAATGCTGTTTTATTTAGAGGAAGCAAAGAGTAGAACAGAATGATTTATTTCCTTTCTATCATGTTTATGCTTCAGTTTTGTTTTTTTTTTTGCCCTCCTTGGTGGATGTGGCTTGTCACAATAGTGTTGCCTTCCAGTTTTCATCTTCCAAAAAATAACGGAACAATCCTAATCATTTTCCTTGGGAGGAGTCATTAGACTTTGTCCTTTTCAGAACTAGAGATTATCTATAATATAAGTAAATCTTTCTTAAAGTGGTTTAATATTTTTTAGTTTTAGTTCTGATAATCCCATACTTCTAATTTCATCACTAGTTAAAATCATAAGAACTAGGTTTCTTTTTGCATGATAGTAGGAAAGATTTTGGCAGGTCAGAGGGAGCAGCTGATACACCATATTTAGACATTTGGCTCACATTCTTTTGGTCCTACACACCCAGTAAAACCTCATGGATTTACCAGTTGTGTAAAATACATTTTTTTTTCCTCCTTCCAAAGCATGTCTGTATTTGTTCTGCATTTGACCTGGTAGTAGAAGAGTTTTCTTTCTCTTTGCTAATATGGATAACCACCAAGAAAATCTAGCTAGATCATTTTGCCAAAGAAATATTTACCTTGAGTCATGCCACTGCAAATTTCACTTCAGGATACTTGTGGAGATTTTTGAATATCACAGTGTTGTGATATTCCAACTACAACACTTTGCTTTGTGAAATGAGACACCAGAATTGCTCACCAATTGGTGTTATTGCCCAACACTATCAGTGTTCTATCTACTTTACTGCATGGGAGGAAACTGCAAACCTATATGGCACTGATGGAAACTTATATCCTCGTCTGTTGCAGAAAACCTTGTTGAATGCTGTTGGTAGCTTTTCTGAAATTGCAGATGGGTGTTCACAAAGTGCAGGAGCTGTTGCCTCACATCTCACTGTTTTTCCCTGTTTTCATTGCAGTGTTTGACTCCTACGTTGTTTTCTTGTCTTTTTTCAGACTTTCATACTCAGCTGGCAGACAGCAGTGTAATCCAGAATGACTAATCAGTTTCCCAATAAATCTAAACATCCTGATCTCTTATGTCTTTGAATTTTACTTTAGGTCTAAAGATTGGGTTTCTTTATCATCACATAGGAAAGAAAACATATGGGAAGGGCAAAAGTTCAAAATTCCAAGATCAAACACCTCTGAAATCTTTTTTGACTTTCATTTTCTTATGATTATTTCAGAGAAATAAATTAATACAGAACTAAAACTGTGGGGTATTTTTGGAAATCTACATATGAACAGAAGACTTTCAACATTTTCTCATCTGAACAAACATTATAAACATCTTGACGTGCTGATTAGGCAAAGCAGAAGTGAAGTTGTTTTATAACTGAAAAAGAAAAATTAGTCAAAGATACTGTAGCAGAAAGACTGAGATTTTCTTTAATTTTGGCCAAATATTGACAATTCTTTTACCAGCAGAAAAATGACAGCGATGTTTTTTCTTTCTAATAACTGGGTGGAAAAATGAAAGTGGTCAATCTGAAAGATAAAAATATAGAACTATATGCTTGCCTCTGGAGTAATTTCTCTGCTAAGATTAGGAACTTAATGAATAAATTCAAGAGATCTTGCTGAAAGTGCTTAGTTAAGAGGCAGAAATGTACTGTTATTGAGGCTCAGTGAAAATTCTAATATTAAAATAACCGTGTGTTTAGGCAGAAAGCCTAGAACTAAAACATAGGAGTCTTGTAGTCATTGACTTGGGGGAACTGTAAGTTCAACCTAAATACAAATGCAGATGTAGTTTAGATGACTAAAATTAAATTGTTACTGAAATAAAATTATGACATGAAAGCAAATTATGTACTTTATTTACACTTAATCTCCCCAGCTCTTGCAAACCAGTGATAGATTTAAAGTAAATTTATTAAAGATTAAAAAAAAAAATTCTCATCTTTGAATTTTCTAAGTGTTAATTCTAGATAATTAAGCTTTGTCAAGACTAAGAGACTGAAATTCTTGTTTATTGTGTTTTATTTTTAATTTTGACTTCTTAATTTTAAATTATGTAGTTTTTTTCTAATTCTGTACTAATAGGCAAATCATTTGATATTTTCAACATCCATGCTGAAAATTTAGGTCAAGGTATTGCTTTGTATCTGTGGACTTAACTCTGAGCTGGAACTCTGAAGCAATGTTTAATGGGTATGTATGACACAACCAGCAAACATCTGTGAAAACAGGAATGGATTGTGAGGCTTGTTGATACATGGTGAGTTCCATCCTACTGATTTAGTTTCACACAATGTTTCCTCATTCTGGGTCAGTTTCTGAAATTTAAGCTGAAACAGAGGTTTCTCCTTGAAGAATTATTGAAATAGTTATGACTACTTAAGGCCATTCAGGATCAATGAAGGTATCAGAGTTTAAGCTGCAAGCTGGAAAAGTAAGAATGTTGAAGGATAAAATAAAGCTGCTTGAGTGAACAGTGGTTCAGTAAAAGTAGTTTAAAGTAGGAAGAGATTTTTTTTTCTGTTAATGCAGGTTTGGATTTAAAGAGCAGGGTTGACAAAGATGAAATAGTTTGAGTCCTCTTCTTCATTATTTTTGACAGTAAAACTTATATGTCAGTAATTTTTAGCTAGGAAACAGCTTTTTCTTTCAAACATTTCAATTATTTTCAACTCACTTTCCAGTTATTTTTACACTGGTATGCCAAAGGGACAGGTAGAGAAAAGAAGTCTGAATATTGTAAGAACACATTAATAACATTAGCTGAGAATTAGCATTTGAATTTTATTCCTGCTCTAATGGGTAGTGAGAGTGAGGAGAGTGAGTAACAGTAATTAGGGTCACTCTAATGCAGACATTCCTCAAATCTGACTAATGAATCAGTCTAGTTCTGCTTGTCTACTCTCTATCCTTTTTGAGCCCAATTAGAACATACGATGACTCAGAAGCCACAGTGGATTTAGAGGCTTCTTGTGATTAAATTCAAGAAGGTAGAACTTAGTTCTTGCAGCCAGGTAAAAAGGATATTTCAGTACTGGATGGAATAAAGACATAAAGTATGATATTATGTCACTAGATCCTTCACTCCAAATGGTTTGACTTACTGAAGCCTTACTTGCTGGAAGCATCATCACAAAATGTTCTGAAAAGAAAATTTCTTTAGAAGCTCTCTGAGAGACATTGCTCTGCTCTGCTCTGCTCCCTCAGGTAATCCCAAATCCATGAAAACTCCTTTGTACTGACTACCACGATGCCAGAGCAATTGGAGACATGGGGAAGAGTAGAACCATATACTACATAAATTTGTTCATCAGAGGATCACGGAATCTTTGATCTAAGTTATAGAAACACAGATCTCCATTATCTGGATTCACTGTCTTTAAAGCATTAAAGAATGTTCGCTACTAAAGAAAGAGAACATATTAATTTTTATTTCACATTTACCCCTTACCCACTACAATTTTCTAGATTCCTAATAATAAAAACAAAAATCTAAAACCACCTCATTTTGAATTCTTTTGTGATCCTTACAAAAGGGAACTTTTATATAATTTTATTTTTATTAATATTTCAATTTCAAAATTCATTCACCAAGGAAAACACCTCATACACTGGCATTATTGTCCATCACATCCAGTTGAGACCATTATTCTTGGTTCTGCTTTTTTTTTTTTAGCATTAATATCAGTTTTCTTTAACAATAAAACAATATGATCAATTATTCTTGCAGTTAGTCACTTGTATTTGAACACAGGGATAGCTGAAAACTCTGTTTTGCCTTTCACTCAAAACTATTTCTGGTAGTGTGCCTGGTGGGGACAGAAGAAATGCCAGTGTTTCTAACTACGAGCTGTCCTGTGATGTAGGTTAGAGCTTTTCTAAAGGCTCTTAGCATGCTTTTTGGGAGACTGGAGATCTCCTGCTGCAGAGCCAAGAGTGAGAAATTCCTTGGAGGATGGATTTGCAGTTCTTCATGCCTTAGAGCAGGGAAGCTTAAAGCTCTTTCATGCCTTGCTTTCTGGTTCATTGGTGGTATGGGAGTGAGAGCTCCAGCAGAGTGAATTCAGCAGAGCTAAGCCTGGTAGCCCAGAATGGCCTAATTAAGATTAATTAAGAATTAGTGCCTGGAACATGGAATAGGCAAAATAATGGTAGAACTGTAGGGTATAAGATAATTCAAATAATTATTCATAAGATAATTTAGACTGGAAAGGACTTTAGGAGGTCACTAATCTGACTTCCTCCTCTGAGCTGTACCAGCTTCCTCTTGGCTTGATCCAGTCAGATCATGAAATCTCCAAGGATGGTAAGCACAGCAACCGTGGGCAATCTGCTTCAACGATGTCCTTGTGAGGAAAAAGTTTTTCCCTGCACTGAATAAGAATTTTCAATGGCAGACACACATTTATATTCTTGGTGACCAGTGGGATCAATCTGCCACAGGAAGTGGTGGAGTTCTCATCTCGCTACCTTCAGGACTGGGTGGTTTTCTGGGAAAAAAAGGCTTTTGTGAAAGATAAGTTGTTATTTCTGCATATCCAACAGTCCCTTGTGGACTTGTTTTAACAGCGAGGTGAAGAGACACGTAATCACCTAGTTGGAGGAGCTGAATTAGATGTCTGAAAGAATAAAATGATTTTAGTTTCATCAAAATATCTTTTAAGTTAATTGATAAAATTATCTTACTGCAATTGAGTTTAAAGGAACTGAAAACTCACTTTGAGAAATGGTTGCATTTCATAACATAAGTCTTTTGAACTTCATCACTTCTGAGACATACCCATGCCATTTAATAAACAGATGACTTAAAGAAGAGCAAGAATATTCTCAGAAACACATGAATAATCCAGTTTATACTTGTGAAAAGACATTAGAAGAAAATGTATTTCACTGGAAATGGGATGCTTTCCTGACAGCAAATAAATAAATAAATAAAACAAAGAAAAAAACAAACACCAAAAAACAGAGATGTTTCAAAAATTTTAGTTGCTAAGTGACATATATATAGAAAAAGGAAGGACTGTAGCAATGTTAAATGTCATTTTGGCCTCATCTCCTGTTTTGTATGCTATTCTTTCTCCTCCTCGGCAAAGATTATCAGCTTGTTGAGGCAAGATTGTCCCTTTTTCATCTTATGTGACAAGTGGGAAGTGTAAGAGGAGTTTCTATACCCGATTTAGATTGTCAAAAACTAATTAACAAGGGGAAAAATCTAGCACTATGTGATAAAATAGTGATACTGTTACTGGAGAGAAACACCTCTCCACTACAAAGACAGACTGATGAAGCTGGGGCTGCTCAGTATGGAGAAGAGAAGGCTCGGGGAAGAGAGACCTGCTAGCAGAACAGTTGCTCAGAGACTGATCTAACCTGATCTTGAATGTTTCCAGGAAAGAGACACCTCTCTGGGCAACCAGATCTAGCTGTAACTACCCCTGTTCTTTGAAGAGCATTTAGGCTAGATGACCTTTAAGGCTCCTTTCCAACTCAAATGATTCTATAATTCTATTATTCTATGAAAAAGCTCCCACAGATATTAACTCATCTGGTATAATAATTTAGGATCCAAGGTGTAATTGTGATCTAATTCTCCACCAGTGATGGTACCACCCTGCTCCCACTTTTGGGTGTAGAGTGGTTCTCAGATTTTTTCTTAAGTTCAGATACTGTATAATTACACAATACAAAGAGATCTGAATTGAGTGAAAATTTAGAAAAAAGAAATATTGTGTAGCGCCTGAGCAATTATAGAAAGGCTTTGTCTGGAGAAACAAGAACAAAAAAGCAAGCTTTTTTTTCCTGTTCAAGGATTGTCTTTATATAAAGAACTGAATGAGTGCTAGGGTGGAGATAAAAATGCAGATAAAGAGTAAACAATTGTTTGCAGCAAAATAGAGGGAGAGATCTATTTTGCATGTGCTTATGTGGGCAGCTACAACTTGGCAGCTGCTTTGGTGGTGTTTCCACCACTGGGAGGCTATGCAGAAGCTCTGTAGGCCTTCTCCTCACCACTGCATTTCTTGTTGTAGTTCCTGGGGTCCTCGTGATATTTTCCTTCTTCTCTAGACCACCAGATCTGCAATACCTGCTTTTTAGTGGATCAACAGTGACAGCCATACATAAATGTGATTGAGAATAAAAGTGGACAAAACTGGGAGAACTTTAGAATTTCTTGTCAAGGACTGGGCTCAGGAATTCCTTACCAAGGACTCAGCATGAAACATGAAAATGATTGCTTTAAACAATTCTTAACTGCTGGTTAAAGGCCTTCAAATTTTGATCTCTACTACCTGTTTTTTTTTTTTTTGCTATGCTTTTTTTTTCATTATTCCTTTAAAAATCACCACAATTATTACAACTTTTGACTGAGAAAATGAAAAAACAACACCCAAACATTTTTTTCTTCCTGAAAACTGTAAAAAACAACCCTTCAAAAACATTGAAAAAATTAATAATCTTTGGAAATACTTTTCAACAGAAATTTCAGTGCTAACTTTTGACTTAGGAGAGTAACAACGCACTGTTGAAGTTGCCACTGTACTTAAGAAGATTATTTTTTAGTTTGAGAGACACTTATCTTAAGTATCTAAACAAAACAAAACATGATCTATATTTTTAGTGAACACTGGATATAATAATTCTGAATAACAACTATCCCAGGGAAAATAATCACTCAAGTTCTGTTTTTCACAGAACTTTTTTGATGAATATATTTTCCACAGAGATGAGACTACAGCTATGCTGGTGCGAACAGGCAGAAACAGTAGTGGTTTTGGCTTCCCCATACTCCAAGGCAGCCAGGCAGCTTTGGAACTGGAACTGCAAGGAGTTGCAAGACCAAATTTAGGCCTGACCTTGCATATGGGGGCATCTGGGTGGGCTCTTGCAAAAGAATGAAGAGTCAGATTTGCTAGATCATGCATGTGAACAGGCACATGAACAGTGTCACTCCAAACAGAAGAACTGGAGATCCATCAGAACTATATGAGTTGTGTGGTGTGCTGAAGAGAAAGTAACTGTGCTTAAAAACCAACAGACAATGAAATAAGCATTTCTTTGCCTGGACAGTCCCATGGAAATTAGAAATATCCACAATTTCTTTCAAAGCACGTATTTTTGCAGTGTAGTTCAGTATTTTGGAAAGCAATTTCATGTTGATCTGTTAGAAGGTTTGGGAAATTTTAAAGAACACTTTCACTGTGTCTTTGGTAGTCACATCAGATGGTGATTGGATTTTGAAGATTAGAGAGACTAATGAAGGTGTATTTTGAATAAGGCTGTAAAATTTTGGTGCTCTCTGCTATGGCTTGAGCAAGTGTTTAGGAGAAAAATGACATGTATTTTTATGGTCCTGATGCAAATATTCTAAGTGATGAACTGACTAAAAAAGTTATGCTTTATTTTTTTTTCTTTAAACTGCTAACAGGAAGCAGTCTTGGTTGAGTCTGTGATGCTGGGCGACTCCTTCCACACTGTTTTGATATAAAAAAACACCAATGAAAATTAAAATAGAATATGAAAAAGAGTGAGCCATTTATGTTAGAACTTCTTTTAGCCCAGGAACTGTTAGGAGAGTTAGAAACTGGTATTTTCTTCCTTCAAGAAAAGATGAATTAAAGAGTAAGAAAAAGCCTCATATAAGCCTCATATGTGAAGATTTACTGTTACTGACCAGTACAATCTGAGAAGTACTTTTCTCTTACTCTATTAAGCCTAAATTTATCCCATGGCTGCCCTTTCTGACTTTGATATTATTTATTCATGATATTATGTATAAACCATGAAGTGCAATACTCCTTACTTTTGTGGAGATAGAAAATAAAGGATGCTGCAGCATGATGCTTACAGCCTGTGAATGGACATTGTTGTAACAGCATGTATAGAAATACTGCAACATCATAAACATTTTAAGGCTTTCTGTGACATAGTTTTGGATGAAAATTTCCATTTTCATATAAAGAAAGAGACTAAAAGTAAGCTTATTTCCCAAATTCTGTAAGAATCTTCAATAGCTAACTTGGGGGCAGCAAGATGGCAATTTAGCTTCACTACAGACTACCTAATTATTTTTTGCTTTGAAAATTTCCAGGTTTTACCCTAAGTGCTATGAATTAAAATTCATTCTTTTTAGAAAGAATTCTTGAGAAATGAGGATCTAACTATCCTAATTAATGTTCATCCAGTTTGGGGTCTTTCTAACATTTTAAGAACATCTGATTCAGTACTGTAAGGAAATACGTAGAGTTTGCCAAAATCTTTCCAAAACAGTTAAGACTATCTGGAAGTTCAGAAAGAGGTCATTATGGTTCACCAGAGTGAATAAAATTTATCTATGATTCTAAATCTTCTCTATGGAAGACTTTGAAGTTCATATTCCAGACAGTACTGCTTGCACTGGGCCTGTTGAGCTGTGGATACCAGCTCTCTCTACTGCTGTTTTCCCCTAGAGAATAGAAGAGTTTGGGAATTAACAGGTCCAGAGTGCTGGTCTGGAAAGCACAATGCTGATAAATATCACAAAGACTGTTCCTATTTAAAAAAAAAATTCTACAGAGATAACATCTTCAACCTTATGAAGCTTATCTTCCTAGCCTCGGTCCATGGCCTGGGCAAGCCCAATTCAGGGAGCCAAAAGAAACAGCCACATAGATATTCTGACTTAGCCTCTGTAGAAGTCTATCTCACTATGTTGGCTGTGGAAGAAGCTTCCTTTAGAGGCAAAAGTAACCTAAAAGAACCTTGCACTTACCCTATTTAGTGGAGAAAATTGGCAGTTGGCAAGATGATGGTATATAGGAAGAGGTCCAGAAGGAAGTGGTTGTCCTGTGCTTCAGGCATCCTGCAGTCTGTGAAACCTGTATGGCTTTCCACTCCTGTGCCATGCAGTAATCATGACACAAAATGGTCTTTGTTTTCTCTAAAAGGACAGTATAAGGTTCTTTCCAGCTCAAGGAGTGTGTCTACATGGGAGAAATGTCAAATGCCATACTGAAGCTTTAGATTTATGAAGTTCTGAGCTCATCACAATTTTGAAGCAGAAGGCTGTGAATTTGTGACTCATTAATGACTAAAATGTTTTCAAAAGAAACCAAGTAATTTGATATTTTTGTATTCAGTTGCAAGTCTTCTTACATTCCAGGAGTAATTGGGCTCCAGAAGTTACTGAAAGTTATGGTATTCTGCATGGGTTTCATATTTTTCAATGTACTCATCTGTGATAAAAATGATGTTAAATGAGCTAATCATCCTTTCATAGTCATTAAAAAATAAATAAGTCCATCTAAGATGCACTTCATCTAATTACTTACATCTAATCACTGTTCACTTAGCCATTCTCCAGAAGTGCTCATTTCTCTCCACCAACTGTAATATGAATCTTAACAGCTCGCTTCAAGGTTTGAAGTTAGGTGATACAATTTCCACTTAAATTTTTTTAGTTTCTCTTTTAGCTTTGGCATGCCTTGTGAGAGAAGATGCAGATAATACTCACTCCATTACCATCATTTCTACCACTCGAAATATGCTAAGCATTTAATGGAATAGAATAGTTCAATTGGAAGTGACCTACAAGGATGAATTCAATTTCTGCATCCAGATCGTTGATAAAAAAATGGAGGGGGCCCTAGAATGGAGAAAAGATTTGTGACCTGCAACCTCACCCATGAGGTCTTCACATTGCAGAAAGATTTAAAGTCTATATTCATTAAATAAGAAGTCGATAGTTTGCCAAAGAATAAAACAGTGGAGAAACAAAAATTAGTAGAGGTAGAATACTGTTGTGAAAGATTTCATTGGAAGTGTTTGTATCAATGAGCCAAGTGAATGGATGATCAAAGTCCTCTGACCGTTCACAAAAATGAAGCAGATACATCACCTTGCACAGTGTCTATATACTGCTTTTCAGAGGAAATCCCATGTCAGTGTGCAGCTGCCCATCCTCCCTTCTTTGGCCCTATCTGAACCTGTAATTGCAGCTGTGGGCAGCCACACTGGGCTACTTGAAGCAGAAGTGCTTTGTATTCAGAATGGGAGGCTTCACAAATGTGTGAATTTGTAGAAGGAGAAAACAGCAACAGAATGGTGTTGATATAAATATTATGGAAAAATCCCCTTTTTACTTTGATGCAGCAGTCACAGGGGTATGGTGGCACCTAGAAGTCCTGATGAGATCCAGATCCAGAGATCTGCAACAGATTAACATGCTGCCCCACTGACACTGTGGTCTGAATGCAAAAGCAGGCTGGGTAAAGTAAAGTGTATGCCCAGTTAGTTCGTAGGGAACTCAGATAAAGGTAAATCAGAGGGTTTCCCCAAACCTCGTTGACCTGAGTCATCAGGGGTTACTACTGGCTCACAGGACTACTTCAGCTTATTTCAGGACTAATTCTCCTTACACATAGATCTGTATCACAGTCATCATTTGAAGAATTATGGAAGAAAACTAGGCAAAACTGGGGCAAAGTTTTCTCTTTCATTTTCAAATGAAAAGAGATTATTTCATGTTTTATCTGCCCAACTTGTTCCAGAGTCTTATCTTTTTATCATAATTGCACTCATGAAGTTCTTACTATTACTTGAACTAAGTAAGATAAGTTAAAGTATTGATTTTGCATTGCAAGTTACTGTTATGTGGAATGAACTTAATCAGATTAAATGAGTGAAAGAAAAATCTGTAGTGCCAGACCATCTTTCACTATCTTTTGTGCATTTGTGTAGTTAAATCTCTTCACTAGATTTTTATAAGAAATGTTTGCATTTTTATCCAGCCTAGTTGATTTCTGCTATAGTCCTGAAAATGTTTTCTCTGTGCATTTCTAGAGCTCTTTTGGGCCCTATGTGTAGTTCAACATGTGGAAAACATGAAGAAAACCCTATAGAAAATAACGAGCAGAGCATAGTGTGTGGCGAACTGTTACATTAGTACTAGAGCCATTACTCTCATATAACTCCTTCTGTGTATAGCTGCATTTTTCATTTTCCATTCATCACACAGAGAAAGAACAACTGAAAATGCTACTATCAGGGTTGGATTCCTTCTAGCCAGAAAGGGTACTGTTTGCAGATCCTCACCAGCCACAGTGCAGGGTGTCACTAAACCAAAACAAGGCACTTGTACGATTTACATGTGCCTTGTGGAATTTTCCACTGACCAAGACAAGTCAAAATCCTGCAGCGACATGCTTTGGTAGGGGACCATAAAAATAATGTCATGATATGTTGAGTAACATTCAACTAAAGGTTAATGTAATTACTAGGAAAAGCCCTCAGCTAATTACAGGCTGTCCTGCCTTTTAAAGCTGTTAAAATCAAATTGCCTTCAGAAATGTAACTGAAGCTCAGCTATTGTGATCTGGTATTTATATGTATGTGACAACTTGAGTTATCTAGAATCTGTGCTGAAAAATATGTATGAGGGCTGCTCCAAAAGTAATGCCTCCTATTTAATTAAGTTGGCCCGTGATACCAAGAAATGGATGCTGGTGTTATGACAGCAGAGGCTGAACCTTTCCCTCAATTACATTTGTTACATTTTGTTGCCATGTGACAAATTGTAGCAGAGGGGCAGTGTGACAGAAGGCATCTGACTCAGAAGAGCAGACATAGGAAGGGTGTGTCACTGAACTCGTCAATGTGGATAAAATGGCACTCTCTGATATTCACTGACACTTGCTGAACATTTATTGAGACCAATCAGTGGATGTGAGCACAATGAGGCAGTGGTGGTGTGTTTCAGCAGTGGCAACAGTAATGTGAAAGACAAACCACTTTCTGGATGGCCACACCCAGCTATCATGCCAAGAAAGGAGGAGTATGACAATCAGTTCATCCACGTGAATCAGATAACAGGGCTGACTATGATGAAAAAACAGTGTTTTGTGGCTGAGAATTTCCTTCATCAAACACTGCTATTATGCTCTTTGTACCTGTTGCAGTTTCCATGGAAATAAATAGGAAGTATTACCTTCAGTGCATCCAACATAAAGATTTTACTGCCTCAAGAATGAGTGACGTGAACCTGGCACAGTCTATAATGTTTATCTTACTGAAAAAGAAGGGACAGGAGCAAAGCAGGGGTTGAGAATGGGTGCAAAATTTAGAGAGAAAAGATAGTAGCAGCCACTGCATCTGCTGACTGGAAGAGGTCTTGGACCATAGGGGGACGCCAACCACAGCCCCAGATACTCCTACCCCTCAGCTTTCCAGAGCTCAGGCTTAGGTGAAATAGGCTGTGGAAGTTGCCTTTGACAGTCTGCAGTCCGCAGAATCTGCCTAGATTTCTTTTAGAATTTGAATATTTTAGAATTAAAATCTTTTAGATTTCTCTTTAGGTATTTACTAAACACATAAGAATACCTAGTTCATAAAAAGACATTTGTTCTGCAGTGTAACAACTAGCCTTGATAAAGAAATACTTAAATACATGGGCTAAGCATAAAAAATTCACTGCAAGCAACTGCTGTGGATTGCTTCTGAATAATTCTCTTGCAGCCCAAACACTGCAATATATTAAAAAAAAACCTGCATATCCCCAAACTTGTGTACATTTCTATTTGTTCTGCCTTGATCCTCTGGATGAGAATAAAAAGAAAACAGAAATAACCCTTTCCACATCTAATAACAATATCAACAACAAAAGCAAAATATTTCAGATTCTTTTCAATATGAAGAGATCCATAGGGCACTTCCTAAACGCTGGAGGTGGGTGTCTTTTATCAAAGACAAACAGGAGCCCAGCTAAAACCCTCTTCTGTGAAAGGAGGACTTGATTACGTTCAGTGATAGTTAAAATAATGAAAATCAGACCCTAGAAACAGCCATATCTAACGGTCTGGAGAGATGCTGAGATATGTTGTCACTGAAGTTACTGTGAGACTGTAACTAAATAAAAGAGTTGAGGATTAACTGCTGTATCAGCAAATCAGCATTAGGAACAGAATCCAAATGGGTTTGTTCATAGCTATAGCTCTGAGAACACTCAGAAGACCTATTCAGTCTTCTGTTATTTCCATTTGGACCTACTAGTTATGATAAAAATGGGCTGGGAGCTGCGTCATGGGCTTTTCAGTTTTATCCATAGTTTGCAAATTGTTACTTATGTTCAAGGAAATACCTGCTTCCAACATTATCTTTGGACAGAAACCAACCGCAAAAAACTAAAAATTTACAAGCAAGACTAGTAAATCGTTTCTCTCTAAGCACCTACTTATGTTATGTAGGTGGATTTTGTCTTGAGGGAGTACATTTTCTCTTCCCAATATTCCATATGTTTTAGCTTGTTTGTGGAGCATTCTGTATTTCCATGCCTAGTCTATAACTTAGAGATGTTCTGAGCTGGAAAACTGTCTGTTAGCAACTGCACCCTGAGCAGACATAATTTCAGCAATGGGAGCAATGATATGGAGCTGTTGGGAGGCATTTTGGTGCCTTTCCTTTCTCTCCAGAAGGCTCTTCCCAAATGCTTTGACTCTGCAGACCTCCCAGGAAGCAATTTTAGCAGCAGCAGCTTTAGCATCAGCAGCCTGTGAAATCTGGTCTGCTTCTCCCCATAGCTGCCACAGTTCTGACCAGATTGACAGGGAAGACATCATCCTGGATCTACTGCAGAAGAATTTTTGGCCAGCTTGAAAGACTCTCTAGCATTCTGTGTTGTAAATTGCTGCTGGTGTATGGTAGAGAGGCAGTGATATGTTAAATAACAGCTTTACCCTTGCAGCTTCCCCACAGTTTCACAGCTCCCTAGGCTGTTGGAAATAAAGGTTTGTACATGCATGATGCTGTCTGAAGAACAAAAGTTTATTCTGAGCCACTGCTGTGGTGGCTGTTCAAATCCCATGGATATTTTGTGTTAATGATGAGGCCCTTACAGAGTGGACACACAAGAGTCTATCTGTGCCCCTTTGGGTGTATCCTCTCATCTCTGTACTGTGTCACAGTCCCTCTTCAAGGACCTTGGGTTAACTTTGTTGGAATTACCCCTTGTTTCCAGATGAAGCCCATCACAGGGCTGTCTGACACACTTCCCTGCTCAGTCCTGGGATGGACCTGAAGGAGAAGGGAAGGCTGCCTGAAGCATTTATTGCAGAGATCTCTGTGATTGCAATAAAAGTCACATTATCCAATCTTGGAAAGTCTCAGATTAATTCAAAACACAAAGGTTTAAGTATTTTGTTTGCTATCAGCATGCACCACACCAAGCCACTGCTCATTTGCATACAGATACGTTGACTAATCAGATGATAACAAGTCTGATGCGTATCACACTATTAGTTCGCCATCTAGTGTCCAGAATAGAAACATTAACTAATTTTTCTGCTATCTGATTTTGATAATCTTTTAGCAGAAGAAATTCCATTACCTACTTCTCAATAATCCATAATTAATGTTGATTCCCAGACTTCGCACAGGTGCTGGCTCAGAATGTGGGTGATGTCAAGACTCCACAGGAGAGCTGCTCTGCAGATCCAACCGCTGATCTCCCTCCTAGGCCTTGTTGCTTACAGTGTTAGTACGGTTTTCTGTGAGGCTCAGAGAATAAACAAAACAAAACCCAAACCACCTATTTTTATACAAGTATCAAGGAATCTCAGAAAGTAGAAGATGGAAAAAAGAACGGTACTTTAGAAGGCATTGTTGGTATGATGGTGGATCTTCAGGAAGGAGGCAAGTCTAGGCAGGATCAAAGACACCTCAGCAGCTCCTGAAAGATGTATTTCTGGTTCTGACAATTTCACAAACGTCTATGAGTTGCACACATCCAGAGCATCAATATCACTGCTTGTGACAAGTATATCTTAACATCTGAATGCGCACAGTGTGGCATAAAACTTCTCATTCTCTCCTGACATACAGAACTGATGCATGTCTTTCCTTTTTGCAGCATCTTTTTCTATACAGTAACAGTTTTTAGGTATATCTTAATCATTTCTTCTTTACATTAAACCCAAGTCTGACCTGTTATTCTCTTTAAATTCTCAAAAAAAAAAAATTCCCCAATTTCTCTACTACTCCCTTGGAATTATGTTATTTTTATATGTAGTTAAAGTAACTGTTTATTAACCAAATATAGGGTCAGAAAAGCCATGGCATCACTAGTTAGCCAGACAAAATGGATTGTTTCTTCACAGAAAAAAATAACCATCCTCCTATTTGTCTTGTCTTATGAGCACAAATATAAGCATGCATTTTTCAAAGATGAATATTCTTCACAAAAGTGGTGATATGAGGGATGGAACAGCAGGGGCTGTTTAGCCTCAAGAAAAGAAGGCTCCAAGGTGACCTGACAGCAGTCATTCAATATTTAAAAATGGAGCTACAGGAAAGAAGGGAACAGAATCTTTAGTAGGGTCTGTGGTGACAGCACAAGGGGAAATGGTTTCAAGCTTAAAGAGGGGAGATTTAGGTTAAATATAAGGAAAAAGACTTTTACAGTGGGGCTGATGATGCACTGGAACAGGTTGCCCAGTGATGTGGTTGATGTCCTGTCCCTGGAGACTTCCAATACAAGGCTGGATCAGACTCTGGGTAACCTGATCCTCTGTTCATTGCAGGGGAGTTGGACTAGATTACCTTTAAAGGTCCCTTCCAACTCTAGGGATTCTATGAGTCTATGAAAGTTCAACATTTCTTACGATCATCCTCTGACTGTCTCTTGTATATTACATGTATATTTATTCACATAAACTGTATGTTATTTAGCAGATTTTGATTTGTACATGACAACCTGGGGCTGCACAGACCCTAAGGATTAGGCATTTCTTAATTTATTTTCACTGACAATGTCTTCAAGAATACTTTGGTCATTAGAGAACAGTTATTTTATTAAAAACAAAATCCTTCCAAGAAAGTTGGTCTGTGATAATCTATAGATGCACAAATACGTGACTTTTTCAAAAAGTACAATGGAAACTATAAATTGCATTGGTGTTGTGAGTATTGTATTGTCTGTGGGTCAACCACCTCATCCCAGCCAAAGGTTTCTACAGTTACCTGCAGAAGGTTAAGATGTCCAAAGAGACAAACTGACCGTGGGCATAGCCAGTAATTCGTCACCTGCTGTTACAGAAACTGAAAAATGGTGAAAAGGCATTTCAGGATTCAGGTGACACATGTTTGTGGTGGCTTTTTTGCTTCAATTCAGCATAAGAGGATAGCAAAGAAAAAAAATTCCCCCTCCTACAATAACTCTCACATCCTTTCCTAAAGATGACCAGTACATGAACTATTTCTACAGATGGTAATCACTTTGGGACCACTTGTTTGTTGATGGGAAGAGACAAAGTTCTGTCACAAGGAACACAAAGCCTCAGCACAGCCAGCCAGCTACTGTCTGAAGCCTTTGTCACCAGTTAGCATAAAGCCTCAGGAGTTTCAATGCCTGGCAACATACTCAGCTAAACAGGCCCCTGAGGTCTTCAGCAGTTTTGGACAAACAGTCATTTCAGATTTAAATAAGGAACCACTGTTGTGAAATAAAAAAAAAAAAACAAAAAATCTTGCTCTGGGAACATTTGGCTTTGTGAAAAGTCTTCTCTCTCCCCACTTTTCCTGTCCTGTTCCTGTGGAGAGGCATCTTTCTCCACCCCCCCCCCACTCCCCCCCCCCCCCCCTTTAAACTCAAAATGTTGAACAACCATTTTCAGCAGCTGTGGATCCTACTTTTCTCACCCTTACAGCAGCAGGAATTGGAATAAGAGTCTGGCTTCATAAAGTGGAACCGAAGCTGTGGATGGAAACTGCTGCTACACATGTGATTGGTTGTACAGAACCAAAGAGAGACACGAAGAGCCATTTTAGAAAAGTACTGTAAAGTGGTAAGGAAAATTTCAGTTATGTGACAAATTCAGTTCATATGGGCTTACTAATTCTGTAGGTTTTACGCAAAGTAATTTGCCTCAGTAGTTTTAGTGTGCTTTTAAGAGCGAAAATTAAAAGATAAGTCAGAAGAGCAAATAACAACATCAATAGCAAAAAGAGGGCCGTTTCAGAAGAGCCTGAGACATCCAGAAAGACAAGAATTTGTCAAAAATATTTCTGACAGCATAACCTAGTTTGGTAGTACTGTAGGCAAAGCAGATACAGCTTTGGCTGACATATTTTAGCATACTTGGCTTCTGGCTTGTACTTCTTGTGTTAACAGAAGAAGAGCTGTGGCTCCATGTTAGTTCTCAGTCCAAATTACTTCTGGAGCACTGTCAAGGTTGTGCAGAGGAAAAAAAAGCCAACAGAGTAGGTGAACTGCACAAAATTTTTGGTAGGGAAACAAACAAAGAAAACAAAAAGAGATTCAACATGTGTATGATTTCTTCCTGTAAGGAATATAAAGAATATGGTGATGGTGATGGAGGGAAAGTAACGTCTTGAGAGGAGATACACAAAATTGTCCTTCCAGCTAATGGAGAGGAAGACTTAGAGGTTTTCTTATGTTGTGGTTTCACCCAGCAGCAACTTAGTCTCAGTACCACACAGTAATTCGCTCACGCCTCACCTCAGGTTGGATGAGGGAGAGAACTGGAAACAAAACAGAACTTCTGCATTGCGATAGAAGTTATTTACTAAGACAGAAAAGAGGCAAGAAAGGAAAAAAACATACAATGATGATAAATATACATATAGTAGCTTAGTGGTAGAGAAGATGATAGGAGGACGGTTGGACTAGGTGATCTTGTAGGTCCTTTCCAACCTAATGTATCTATGAATCTATAAATACATTCACAATGCAGCAATTTGCCGCTCACCAACCAATGCCCAGTTAAGAATGCATCTGCCTGCCAACCAACACATAGACAATCCCTGAACAGTGCTCCCTTTACTTACCAATAATCAAAACATTGGTGTGCTATTAACACTGTCTCAGCTGAAATGCAAGGGTATCTTAAAAATACAAATAATTTTAACTTTTTTGCATTGAGCTGTTAATAACTGCCTACTATACTGTTTTAAAAATTCTTCTGAGATTTGGAAAGCATAACACTTAAAGAATGGAAATTGAAAGGTAAGAAGTGAAAATCTAGCATTTCTCTATTTTATTTGGGTTGTTCTCCACCTGATTGAAAATTATGGTTTTTAGATGACAGTGAAATTGAAAATATTTCCTTCAGAGACATATAATTCATTTTTTATATGTTTTTAGATTATTGTACATATTATATTGTATTTTAGAGATATTCCCAGTACTCGACTAAACTGATCTATTAGTACTCACACTTCAAAAAGAGTCACAAGAACAGAGATAAGTATATCATCACTTTCTAACGCGCAGTTTTAAAATTAATGTTAGTAATAGAACACGTTGTATAACTAATACCTTCATTTAACTGAGAAATGTTTGTAAAACAGAAAAGCTTTTCCTATATAATTACTACAAGTATACGTCACGTTTTATCTGAGATGTTGTTTAGTTACTTTCATGATGTTTATTTTATCATTGCTTATTTGCATACTATTCCTCCATTTTACTCATTTGCTTCTGAAAAATCAATTGGGACATATAGCAATAGTTGGATTACATAAACTTCACAGTTCAGCATATTTAATTAAGAAATGAACCTTTATCTAGCCCTGGATAATGAAGATGTATCATACAGATCTCTACACCACCGAAACTGCAGAAGATGGAAGAACAAGGCATTTAGATTAAACTTGCTTATATCTTCATTCATAGCACAGCTAAGAGAACTCAGTGTTTTGAGAAGTTACTGAGATAACAACCGTGGTCCAATGAAGGGTAAACAGTAAAAGAGAGCTGCTATACCCATCATACTAGAAAGAACAGACACAAAACCACAACTTGGGAGAAGGTTCACCTTCGTGGTACTAGATGCGTTGGTTGATTTCGCAGCTAGATTAACTTGCATGGGCTGCACTGTCCTGCCTCACCCAGAAGAATACTGAATTCCCACTACCTACAACAGCTACCAAACTTTAATTATTTTCAGTTTATAAGGGAACAGAAACATACATTTAAAGATTAAGGTCATTAACTGTATAACCTAAGAAGTTCGTATGGAATAAACCTTCAATACTGAAAGTATATTAGATGTGAAACTAGATCACACTGTATCTACAAGGGTGAAAAGATTATAAAAGAGAAGAATCATCTATATAATGCAACTAAATTAACTCTCTCGTTTCCCTCAGTTTAAGGTGGCTGGAGAGCCATCAAATTCATACTGTCTATTTTGAATGTCACCTGCCATTTTCTTACATTCTTTCTCATCTTGCAGCACAAAAACATGGTGTATCAGTACTGGAGATTCTTTTCACACTTGCATTATTCATTGAGCTGACTGAATACAATACTTGTACTGATTAAGTTTTGACAGAGTACATCTTTTGTGAACTGCTTATGCCATAACACAAAAATTCTAGAATCGTTGCATAAATATTGACTAAATCTCAACCTCTCTTACAGAGGATGAAAAACAAAGAAAAAAAAAAAAAAGAAAAAAATTGCATGGTACCTCCACAAGCTGAATTCTTTAGTCTTACACCAGATCAGTGCCAAACAGTAATGGATAGGAAAAAAAGTCATAATTGCACAGATGATTAGAATCACCAGGATGAAGGGATAGATGATGGAAAAAATATATAAACTACATCAGCTCCTTTATTTGAGAGGAACCTCTTGGTTCTTCTCTTGGGAACCCTCCACTAATACTGTCAAATTTTCCCTTTATGCTTTAGGTAGTTTATAAATCTGAGATCAAGATCCTAAAAGGACAGGTAGAAAAACAACTTGAGATACTTGTTCACAGTGTGTCACTGAGACTCTTTCACCCCAGAGCAACAAACATGAGAGGACTCATCCAGCTTAAATTGCTAGTCTTGTCTCGAAGGGATTTTTCATTGATTTAAGCTAAAAAAAGTCATCCTGTTATAGCACTTTTTTTTCCCCAAAGCTCATTAGGGAGTTCCAATACTTCTACAGCACTCTGCACTGAAAGTGAGTTTGAATTGCAGCTGAATTAGACTGTCTGATTAATTAAAAGGAGGAAACTGATGATTAAGGTACTTGTTTTGCCAAAGCTTAAGCACCTGTGTTATCTGTGTAGCTCAGCTGCTTTTTTTTTTGTCTTAAAAAAATAAAATTAACATATCATCTTTAAAAACATCTGATTACTGACACAAAAAATACTGCCTGCTTTGTTGTAGTTACACTTCAATTTGTGAATTGTACTGCTAAGTATTTCCCCAAAATATTAGTTTCAGTAAAGCATCGTCTCCATCTGTTCTGAAAAAAGCAACATGAATTTTAATACTCTCCCATCTGTATGTATATTTTTAATCATGTATTCAGGTTTGTAATCTCTCTGCTCCAGTCTGGCACAAATCTCTCTGCTCCATTCCCTGCACAAAGCATAGAACTTATTGTTTGTCTAAAATTTATAAATCATATTTTGTGTGCTCATGTCTCTATACTATGAATTCTTTTCTTACCTTGTTGGAAATTATTTAAAATTCATGTGTCTTCAGTATGACACTTTCTGCTTCTCTTAAATATTCAGAAGTTTCTGTTCTTAACTGTTGAGTCACACAGTTCCTAAAGAGCTGCCAGGAAAACCCCACAAGATGGAGAAATGAAAGGAAATAAAAACCTGAGCTGAAATGCCACTGAGCAAGGTATACTGCACTTTTTAACACAGAGCAAGATATCTTCTTTTCACTTTTGCATGTCCCATGACTTATAAATAAGGGTTTGGAGGGCAGGCCTAAGTATTAAAGTCAGATGACCACAGGTGAAAAAATCTCAGGTGAGGCTCATAGTTGTTTTTTTTTTGGTATTTGCTTAGAATAAAGGAATAGTACACCAAATTGGGTAACTGCACATGATGTACAAGGAAACAAATATTTTCAATGAGTAAATGAAATGTAATCACAAGAGAAAAGCAGCCTGTACTGTTAATTTTAGTGAAACTCTTTCTGCATTGTGAACAACAGCCTTTATAAGAGACAGTGTGAAACAGATACTCCAACAGCTGAGACATTAGCAATATCACAGCCAATCCTTGCTCCAAGATTGCTTCAAGAAAACTGGAAGGTCTTGGTCCCTTACACTCAGAATTAAAAGTATCAGTCGAGTGCACTGGTTGCATGATGTGTATGTGTATGCATATGCATGTGTGTGCATGTAAAACCTTTACATTATAAGTGGTACTGAACCATTTCTCAGGAGGAGATGAACTTGATCTTCGAAGTTCCTGGGTTTGGTTGGGCTCGCCATACTTACCTTGAAAGTACAAAAAGAAATCATAGATGCTTGGACAGAGAGATGATATAGAAGTTCCCAGTCTGGATGACTAGGATAGCATAATGGTCACTGGCAAGTATAGTGACATTCAGGTTGGTTGGAGCTACTGACCCTGTCCAGTGTATTGAACACATGAACCAGGATTGTGAATTCAGAGTCTGAGCTCTGAAGACTTGGGCTTTAGGACAGCCTTTCACCTCGTTTGGTATTTTGATGGTTTTGGATGAGCCACTCAGTCTCTGTGCTTGAGTTACCCACCTTCTGATTTTAGAGAGGTGATGTGAAGATACTCCTCGGAATTAGCTTGCACTGGTGTGAGGCTTCTAGTCTCTATGGGATTGTCATTTTCCATTAAAAGATCCCGGCACAGCCATCAGCCAGAATTCTGGACAATTGTTCAATTCTGGACCAGTTCGTGCCATTTGCTTTATAGGAGGGAGAACACTGGATAAGGAGGAGTTATGCAAAAAACTTCCCCTTAAGGTAGCTGTTGTTTTCATACCAGTTAACAATTGCTTTATGTCCTGAAACATAAACCCTTATATCTGTTTCTTAACATCATTTCTCAAGTATGATGGAAAGCTCTCATTTGATAATGCCATTAGCTAGGTCTTTCCCCACCCCAACCTGCTGACGCAGCTACAGTTCTTTGATGGAATTGCTAGCACTAAATAATGCATAAATAAGTTAAAATACTTCTCTTTGTTCATTATAAATTGTAGCATTTCACTGAAGTTTCCTACATCTTAATATTAAAACAAGAGCAAGCAAGAAAATCTGGTTAAGAAAATCTGGTCTGTCTCTTCCTCATTTTCAATGTCTCCATTCAACCATTTCTAAAGAAAGTTGTGTCCTGAGTCTTTCTCATATTTGATTCCTCTTATGGTTGCTCTGCACACTTCACATATAATCAGTAAGAAATTACTGAGGTGAGGCTGACAGAGTTGTACCCAGTATTGCAGATATGCCTGTCCAGTGCGTAAACACATACTGGGTCATGAGTGTATTTTCAGGTTATTTTTCATTTGATTCCCACAATGTTCTTTTGTTTCATTTGCAACTGTACTTTGAGCTAAGTTTTCCAGCTGAACATTGCAGATGAAACTACCAGTAAGCCATGTGTCTAAATAATCAGTGTAGTGAACTTGGCAGGGTACAAATATGTTTACTTTTAGAAACACAGGAGTCTTTAGAAACACCAGAGCATTGACCAGATACTATATTTCTGGCAATGAATATGAATACTACCAGATATTACAGGCAAAGGCTCTAGGAGAGGAAGGAAAAGCAAAAAGTTAGAAGGATAATTTCCATTGACTTTACTGAAGGTTGAACCAGAAATTCAAGCTCACAGAATGGACTTTATTCTGAAATATAGCCTTTATAAATAAAAAATATACCTATTGTCTAGTAGTCATTTATCTTTCTTATCAACATTTCCCTTTCTTAGACTTAACACTTGAATAGTTTTAGTTTAAATACAATCAGCTTTGAGAAGTGCAAAATAAAACCTCAGCATTTGCTGGTCTCCATTTAGAAATAATTACAACATCTCTTTTGTGAAACTAAGGAAACTAGGGAAAACTTAGAAAAAATATGAAACAATACATAATAAAGCTGCAAGTGGATAGAATAATTTTACTTGTAATGTACTCCAGACAAAGTACTTGAAGCACTGTGTCAGTAACAATGCATTGCTAGACATAATGACCAAGTACACTGTGACTTAATGGGTGACTTAAAAGAAAATGTCACAGGCAGATTGAAATGTCAATTAGCACAACATTTCCTAATATCCCACAGATGCATTTTTTTTCTCTGTGAATATTGGAGAAGTAGATAATGTTGCACATTTCATCTACTCTCCAATAATTTGTTTCTTTTGGATTCTTCCTAGAACATTTTATTCCAACTTGGTTATTTAGAAAATGGACTTACAGATGAACAGTTAATTCAGTGGGAAGAATATTGCACTCAGATGGCGGGTCATATATAAGATATGTAGAGCCACATCTTCTGTTTTGTTCATGTTTTGCTCAAGAGAGGAGCAGAGTAGAGCATGGTGGGAGGTGGAGGACACTGGCCACCATGAGTGCTGAAAGCACTGAGCACCACTGCCCTGTGGCCTTAGTCCAGCATGTCAGGTGTCTTCAGTGTTCTAGCCACACGTCTTCTTGATCTGTGTCTTGATCTTCAAGAAAGTAGGTTGGTTGTGGATGTCTCATCCCTGGAATTGCATAATGCCAGGTTGGATGGGTCCCTGGCCAATCTGGTCTAATATTTGATCTAGTAGCTGGCAACCTTGCCTGTAGCAGGAGGGTTGGAACTTGATGATCCTTCCAAACCAAGCCATTCTGAGATTCTATGATTTTATGATTCAGTAGCTGGGGCACTTGGGGTCACTTCCCTGAGAGAATAGAAGGGATAGACTGAGTTGGTTTTACTGTGGTCTGATACACTGCTCAGAAGGGATCCAGGGGTTTCCCCCTGTCCAGTGAAATAGCAGGAAGCCTATCTGTACATGAAATTACTCAAGGAAAGCTACTGGGGATGGTACAAAACCACACTCAACAGGAACCTCCTTTAACTTTCAAGTGTGCTTTGTTATCTGCATAGGAGTAATAATTTGTGTGAAATCAGCAAGAAGTTAAAAAAAAAGAAAAAAGAAGGGAGGAAGGGAGGAAGGAAGAGAGGAAGGAAGACTTCAACCAGGAAATGGAAGGACAAGTGGAAGAACTCACAAGCTGCTGATTTCTGCTTCAGAGTGATTACCAGCATGATGCTGTCCAACAGCATATCTGGCCTCATCTCAGGTCCTTAACACAAGAAAAGACTGTTCACACATCAAGTCTGTTTCCAGGGGTTAGAAAGCTTTACACAACATGCTGTTTTGTTGTGCAGCTGTGCTGTCTGCTGTTACCTTCAGCTTGGTCTGCAACATACCCAAGTCAGGCTTTCACGGGACAGAGTGCACAGACTCTAAATGGGATCACGACAGTGGAATCTTTGGGTTTCAAGAGTCACTAATGATAGTGGAACTGTTGGTGTGCTGGACAGCTGAATATTGTTCTGTGTTTATATCCAACCCTTTCCCCTTGCAGGGACTACAACAGAACTTTTGGGGTGCCCTTAAGTACCTGTCCTTCAGGTTCTAGTAGACATGCTGAAATCCACTAAGATACAACCCATAAACTCAGCTGCAACATGTAGTTTCTTTTGTCTCTCAGTCTATATAGCTTTGCATGCGCTTGTATATACCTTAAAACATTTACAAGGTCATTTTTTCCTTGCTTAAAAAACAGGCCTTAGGTTACCTGCACAACATGTTTGTCAGTAAGGCTTCCAATTACAGTTTTACTGTGAGTCTTGCCTAGAAGCTGCTTTCCTTCAGGGCTCCAAGATATCTCATTTTTTACATAAAGATAGATTCCTACCTGGAATCTGATATACAAAATGTTGAAGACCAGAAATTAAGCAGAAAGAAACTCTTATTGCCTTTCTTACATCAACAAGAATTTAATAAAAATCTTATGAGTCTTCACTGAAATATATTTACCCTGCATTTCAGATATTCTTCATAAACAGTACTGAAACTAACGCTATGATAGCTACCTCAGATTATCATTAAGTATTTTTAAGTTTTCTTACAGTTTTACATCACTTTCAATTCTTTAAGGATCTCAGAAATAACCTTTAAAGCATTGGCTTCCAAAGTTTTTGGGTGAACAAAGTCAAATATCTAAATTTATTGCAACATAACAAGGAATTTAAGAGAAAATTATGGCAGTGTGCAACATCCAGTTAAGTGCTACTTCACAGAAGAAAAGTTGGTTGGATGAGAAAAGCATGGACATAGGAGTATGGGGACTTTCAATTTTACTAGAAGTGGTAGTCAAACTCGGCTTTGTGTTTGGGCTCAAAAGCAGTAGAAAATGTGGGCAGGTTTTGAAAGGTCTGTAAGATCTCTTGCAATGTCTTCTTTCCCAAGCCACTAGAGGGCCCCGAAGTCCACCTTAACATGGCTTGGTAAGCCAGCGATGTTGAAAACAGGAGTACAAAAGTGAATGCGTTTTCCAGAACTCTCGCACGCTCAGGGCTTGGTCTTTCCAACCCAATTGCGTGTAGTTTGAATCCAAATCACGATAAAATAAGGATATGGGAAAGAGGATGGCTTGAAGGCAGCATTACCAAATGACTTTCACCCACAAGGAAAGAGTATGACATGCAGGAGTTTGGTGGTGGTGGCATCTGCTTAGCAGCACCAGACTTCCACTCCCATTTTTCTTTTTTAACTGACGACAGACATATGTAATAGGCTCTCTTTGCATACACTGCAGGACTGTGATTTCATCTAACTACCTGTGTAGATGTATGCCTAACATTAAGCTTGTCATTTGACTGTGGAGGAGTAGAACATTTCAGTTGCCCCTTGCTATTGAGTGGTAGGGAATGTACAGGATGAATATTTTAAGAAACAGGAAAATATATGTTTAAAGGAAAAAATCTTTCTTCTTAATGAACTGAATGTTGTGGGTGGTAATGCTGATCTGCTCAGTGTCTGTGGAATGAAAAAGTGGATGTATGTAGGCAGAGAATTTCTCCTGTGCCTGTGGTCTTCTTACCTGATACTCTGTCTCCTTGAAATCCAGATAAACAGTAGGAACTTTGAACGTGTTCAGAAACAAAGTTTAATAATAACTCCAGAAAATTCTCTTTTTAATTCATTTTCCCAATTTCTTTTCCCAATTTCTTTATTAAATAGGCCTGACATCACATTCCATGGTCTCACAGTTGACCTATCTAGAGTTATAAAATGTTATTAGATTATTGGCAGCCCTTTCAGCAATGAAACTGAAAATTGGATTATGTGAAGAAAGGGCAGATCGTGCCTGGCCAGTCTGGTGGTCTTCTGCAATTGAGTGACCACTTCGGTAGACAAAAGAAGAGCAACTGATG
This sequence comes from Oreortyx pictus, assembly GCA_036925125.1. Taxonomy (NCBI): domain Eukaryota; kingdom Metazoa; phylum Chordata; class Aves; order Galliformes; family Odontophoridae; genus Oreortyx; species Oreortyx pictus. The sequence continues at coordinate 156,174,020 of JAUPFR010000001.1, read as the reverse complement.
TTGTCTACCTGGAGTTCTGCACGGTCTTTGTCACAGTTCTATGATTCTATGATTCTATAATTCTATGATTCTATGATGTCAGTGGGACCAGCCATTCAACTCAACTCTTTCCTGTCCTGGAGTGCTGGGAAGTGAAACACAAAAATATCACAGCGAGTTCTATGGCTTTTGCTGAAATCTGTATCATTTGATGGATAACTAAAGCAGCTGACTCCACAATTCAAAGAGAGATTCTAACAACACAATGTTAAAATTTCTAGAAACCTTCCTAGAATACTTTGCTTGTGACGCATAAGGGGTCACTGCAGTGTAGAATGGGTCTACTGGCTTTTCTCTGAAATTTCTTGCATGATTCCAGTGGCTCTTTCAACCTGGAATAACTATTAGCTGAACAAAGTGACCTCACTTGTTCACTTAACATACAGTACCTACACAGCCCAGACTTTTGGAGTGCTGTCTCTGGATACAAAAGGGGCAAAAGTTATGTGCTTTCCCTAGGGTTGATTTTGTCTTTCTGGAAATGAATTACATATTGTTTCAAACAAATGTATAAATGCCAGGGTAGTGATTGTGATTAGTGATAATGAATAGATGTATGCTAAAGAATGAAACTGTCTTCCTGTTCTTTTTAAGCAAATATTTTCCTCATTAGCTGTAATGTGGAAGACAGTAATGTATATGCAAGTAGACTCTGATATAACTTTGTTTATCCTGTACAAAGACTTAATGACTCTCTAGCAAGGTAGAATGGATAGGATTTGTCTTGGGTCCAAATTTAGCATCTGACTTATCCATCTGAATTCCTTCTATGGTATGTACAGAAAATGGACACTTCTGAGAAATGATTCACTTCATCTTAATGTAGATAGTTAAAATACATTATGTAGCCTGCACTTTAAAAGCACACATTCCTTTGCTTTAACTACAAAGGAAGTCTAGGTGATTATGTGGGTTGTATATTACATACATCTAGCCTATTGAAAAGATGAATCCCACCTGTGTATTCATGCAAATCATGCATTTGTTTCTGTTAAATTGCCAGATACAATCTCTGTTCTGTCTGTGTGGTAGCTGAAGCAATAGGGAAAGACAGGCATAGGCAGCAGGCAGCTGGTACAGCAAACAAAGGAGAAACTGCAGTAGCTGAGAATGTTTTGGTAGATCTTGGTTATTTCAAAGAAGACCCTTTTTCCAGTCTGGGACTCCTGTGAAATATGGGAGCCCTTCTGCTGCCATGGGGCATTTGTAGAAACTGTGTGGACCAGTGAAGCCAAGTTGAGGCCTGGGAACAACCTGTCTAAACTGGCTTGGATCGTGGGTAACACTCTTCCATGTCTCAGGCATCTTTGTGCCTTCTGTGCACCTGCCCGACTGCCTATACCCTTTGATAAATGATGAGTGCCCTCTGTTCTGCTGACTGAGTGGGGAACAAGGGGTATGCAAGGAGAGTAATGCTGGTGGGAGTGGAGTGGAGTAGAAGGATGGAAAGAGAACTCTGATGAACCATTTAAAGCATATTATTACTCTTCAATGAGTAGTTTATTCTTCCATCCTTTTTCTCTGTTAGTCCCCTACTGCAGATGTTTTGTCTGTTTTATGGGTAAATATTACTTTCTCAAAATTATAAATCTTTCCTGTTGATGAGTAATTTGAATCAGCAGTAACTCAATATATATATATATATTTTAAGAGTGCATAAGTAGAATTATCAAATGCTTTGTAATGTTTTAATTCCTTCTGAATTTCTTTCATAAGCATATCTGGGGTCTTGAGAGCTGTTCTCTCCAAACATGTGGCTTAGTTTCAAATAGGTTTCTTCTTCAAATCCTTGTGTTCTGGAGCCTAGACAGACAGGATGACAAAATATCTATTGTTTTTATAGTTCATATGTTGAATTGACAGCATGACAAATGTTTGATCCTCGTGAGAAAATTAAACATTCCTGTCTAATTTAAAATAGGAATTTTCCAAGGACTTGTTTGCTCTAAGCTCCTGTATGTTTCAGGGGTCCCCTACCTGTTCTTTATGAACTATTGTGTACTTTTTTGAAACAGAATCACAGAATTCTGGGGTTGGAAGGAACCTTGAGAGATCATCGAGTCCAGCCCTAAATTGGACCAAATCGGCTCTAAACTTTTGGGAATTAATTTCATCATTTCAGTCATAAGTGGTTTAGGTATTCCTAAAATATATCAGTAGACAGCTATTGCATTTATGGAATAGAAAAGAGATAGCTCTTCTTATTGCAGTGGGATATTAAATACAATATAAAATATCCCTGGGCAGCTTAATGACTGATTCTACGGCTCATTCAATATTGAAGGAGGAGCAAAATTTCCCTTCAAGTGATGGGTGTCTATTATGGTTGTTGTTTTTTTTCTCTCCTTTTTTTTTTTGCCTCTGGGAGGTCTAGAAAAACCTAGAGAGCACAGTTAATAAAACTATAATTGCAGACTCAGAAAAAAAAAAAAAAGAACAAAACAAAAAGAAGGTTTTCTGAAATAGAAGTGAAGTTTATCTCACACTCTTTCAGGCTAATGAATGATAACATATTCAACTGGCAAAAGTTATCTTTAGAAACATGATATCATCACTGATAAATCTTGTTGATCGATCCTATGCAGTAAGCCGAACACTTGTGGCAGTCTCATACATATTAGTCCCTCTTTGAACTTCATAACTCTGTCACATTCCTTTTGATTATTTCTCTCACAGTCTCTAGATCTGCACATTTTGTTGTCTTTTTGGGGCTCAGTTTCCTAAGTGTTCTCTGAGCACAATGCACTGAGGATGTAGGATGATAACATTTGGCAATGATGTGATATGAGCTTGGCAGGTGAGAGGATCAATATATGTTGTTTGTTTATACTTCATCAAGGTCTTTGACAATATCTCCCATAACATCATCACAGAAAAGCTGATGGAGTCTGAGTTTGACAAGTGGACCTGAAGGTGGACTGAGGCCAGTCCACAGTGGTGTACTCCAGGGCCCAGTACTGTCCCACAACCTAGATGATGGGGCACAGTGAATCCTCAGTGAGTTGGCAGATAATGGAGAAACAGCCATCTGATGGCTGTGCTGCCTGCCAATCAGAGAGTCTTTGACCAGTTGGAGAAGTTGCTGTGAGATACTTCATGAAGCTCAACAAGTAGAAATGGAAAGCCCTGTACCTGGAAAGGAATAAGTTTATGGGTACCAGTTGACTGCAGAGCGCCTCTGGTAGAAAAGGCTTGGAGGGTCCTGGTGGAAACCAAGTTGAACATGAGCCACAAGTGAACCAAAGAGAAGATGAGCAGACTCCCAGACTGCATTAAAATTAGCAGTAACGGCAGCTGGCAAGAGGTGATCCTTCCTCTTTATTCAGTACAAGTGATACACATCTGGAGTGCTGTGTCTGGTGCTGGCTTCCCAGTTCAAGAGAGGCATGGATGTATTGAAGAGAGTTCAGCTAAAAGGCATAAAGAGATGGAAACACCTCACACAAAGAGAGAGGCTGAAAGACCTGGGACTCTTAAACCTAAAGATGGCTCCAGGGCCATCTTATCACTGTATAGATGTACCTGGTGTGTGGGACTAAGGAAGAGGGAGCCAGGTTCTTTTCAGTGGTGCTAAGTACCAGGATAAGAGTTAGTGGACACAGACTGGAACACAGGAGGTTCCGTCTGATCAAGTGCAGAACACTGACAGAACACTGGAGTAGGCTGCCCAGAGAGGTTGTTGAGTCTCCTCTGTGGAGGAGCACGATGGGTGTTCCTCCTTGAGTAGGGGGATTATGCTAGGCTGTTTCCAGCCTTGACCCTTCTGTACTTCTGCTGCTGATTATAGGATTCTAGCAGAGCCAGGGTAGGCTCTGGACAAACAAATTTTGTGCTGCTCTAGTTTCTGTACAGGCATAAGTTTTTGAAAGAAATTTTAAATTACAAATTTCAAATTACAATCAGAGAAACATTTTTTCTATTCTCTTGTTAAATAGAACCTAAGACCAGAATGGACAGAACAGACGTTCAGTCTGAATCTCTGTACATAAAAAAAAAAAAAAAAAGTAATGATAAGACCAAATGACTTAATAGTATAAAGTCTTCTGAGATTATATTCTGTCTCATTGCCCCATGGGTATTAATTGTAACTAAATTGTTCCTGGCAATGTTTTCAGTGGTTAATGATCCTTACCATTGAAAAGAGTTTCTTGATGTCTAAGTGAAATTTCAGTGTTATTTGGTCCTAAATAACCATAAACGGTACTTCTTACCACAGTGGTCACTAAGAAGAGTTTATTCACTTTCCCTCTCCAAGGACCTAAATATTTTGCTAGACTGCTGCCATTCACCCCTCATGTATTTTCTTTTCAATGCTGAATAACACATCCACCTCACCGGCCTCTCTAATTCCTTCAGCCTTTTCTCATTAACAGCACAGAAAAATCACCAGGGAGTTTTCATCCAAAGACTGACACATCCCAATAGGCTATCTGCTTCGTCTTAAAAACTACCAAAAGAACCACCCACATTTCTCAGACTGACTCTTGAAAACAGCCCATGTTATTGTGTGTGGCAGGTACTGAAGCAAATGAGCTACTAAACCCACTATAGGCTATTGGAATACAATAACAAGTCTACAAGCAGTGGCTAGGTCAAAGCCATATGTAGGTCAAATGAAACAGCATTCCTCACAGGGGAAGACTGGTGTTGGGTGTACAATCTCTGGTGTGGCCCTGCCACACTGATGAAACGTGGTCACCCAGGGGCGAAGTGAACTGTGGTCACAGAGCCCTGGAAAGCCCCAAAGTCTTCAAAGCCACAATTATCTACCCTTCTCTGTGTTAAAAATCAGCATCTGGCAAGCGCTTGGGAGATTTTCACTCTTCACTCAGAGTACCAGAAGAACCTTTGTCTCCAACCATCTCCAGAAGGAAGTAGGAGAAAGAAAATGGATGAAAGTAAGAAAAAAGATCAGAGCAAGAGTTAGGAACAAGAACCCATCCCCATGCTCACTCTGCCCAGCCCAGTTAGGCATTAAAGGGCTCAAAGGAAGAATTTTATTTCTGTATTTGCTCAAGTACAAAGCTGAAGGAATTATGAATGCACTAAATTCAACCCAAGTAATTCCATTCTCCCTCAGGGACAATAATATTTATACATGTACAACTTGAAAAAAATAAAAAGAGATGAGAATTATATGCCGAGTTAATGAAATCTGTAGCTTCTGTGAAGATAATAAGGCTATAGACAATAAAACAGGGAAACCTGTAAGAATGTGCAATCACAAAATAGTTGCTGCTATGGGGACTAACAAAGAACAAGAGTCTGCTCTTATTAAAGTCTGCATGAAGGCTTTTTCTCAATCATCTCACTTTGAAAACACTTCAAATAATAAGCTGAATTACATTCTGACATAAAAATTCTGGAAAAATCAATAGAAATTCAGAAGACTTTTCAGTGTCACCAAATCTGTGCTTTTGTTGAAGTGGTCTCACTGAATAAAAGCAGACAAAAGAGGAATCAGGCCGAGAGTACTTAAGTGGATAGAGTAATAAAAATGCAAAATCTAGTCTATTAAAGTAGAGCACACATTTAAATGCTCAGAAATGTGCCAGTGCTTTCAATCTCCTTCACATGTTACTTAAGTATGCAATATTGTATTCAAAATGATGCGATCTAATTCTTTTGTTAAACTCCATTTATTTTTATAGACTATTGCTGCTGTGTGGAATTTAAAAAAAAAAAAGTTCAAATGCAGGCATTTACTTTTACATAACACTTTCTGATGTCCTTGACGATGCTTTGCCGTGATCTCAGCAATCACCTCAGCCTACTCTGCAGAGCCCGCAGGGTTATTTCCAAGCTCCCTAGAGAATGCCTTATCTGAAGGCTTCTTGAAAAGAGCTCACACAGGAACCTATGCATTTTGCATTTTGCACTGGAGCAGGTTGCCCAGAGAGGATGTGGAGTCTCCTTCTATGGAGATATTCAGGACCTGTCTGAACACTTACCTATGTGTCCTATTGTAAGGTACGTGCTTTAGGAGTGGGATTGAACTCAGTGATCACTTAAGGTCCCTTCAAACACCTGCAAGTCTGTGATTCTGTGACAACAGAGAGAGCGTCAGGAAGGCAAAGGGCAAATAGACTTGATACTCCAACAGAGTGAAAATTATTCAATAAAGAATCTGAGCTATATTTAAGATGTATGGAGTTTAATGTTCTCTCTGGCAGAATGTCAATTTTAATACATTTATAACTTGAGAAAAAAGCATGGTATAATTTTTCAGTAGTTGAAGAATGAGACACTGGGAAAAAAGTGTTTCAGTGTTTCTCCTACAACAGAAAATAAAAGCTTTGGCTATGGACCATAAGCTCCTCACTCCACAGTCACTTTACCTTCAGAAACTGGTGGTATCAGTGCTCAAGCATGAAAACACATTTAGGACTCGCATCAGCTTATTTCATTTCTTCTCTCGTTGTCTTAGAAAATACAGTGCTCGGGAAAGGGAAGAAAACAATGATAAACAGTACTTCTATTAAGATCATTGAGCTCAGGCTTTCCATTTGCCATCCTCTGAACAGGTCTGCCAAAATAACCATACAATAAAATGTATGGATAAGAATATACAAACAAATTTAGAGGACATGTTTTGAGTGAAAAAGTAGGAAAATGTCTTTGGGGAAAAATGAAATGAGAGAGGTACTGAGGATTTTCATGAGATTTTGTTAATTTGTAAATTTGAAATACTAGCAAAAGCCGTTTGTCAGAGTGTTTGATTTAAACATTTTTTTGAAGTAAAATATTTCACTTTCAAAACTGGAATGATTTTTCAGTTCATCAAAATCACTACATTGTTTTATATGGACAACACTGAAAGAATATTAATTTATTATTTCTACCAAAAAAAAAAAAAAAGAAATATTCCTTTCAAGTAGAAATAATTCAATTCCTTGATCATGCATCATTTTCAAAAGCTTCAGCTTTTAATCTGGCTAGAAGATACTATGTTTTGTAGCTGCTAATGAATTGAAAAAAATCTGCTGTTTTCCTAGCTGCTCTTTTTAGGTGGCAACATATCATATTGTCATGATGAATAAAATAAGCCATGCTCAGAATAATTATTAGGAAGAGGAAAAGGCACAGAATAATTCAACATGAATCCTAACAGTAATGAAGTGTGTGGTAGGAAAAATAATTGCTCTCATTTTGAAAATAACATAAAGAGAGAAGAAGGAGTAATACAGTGATACTAAAATAACATAAAAAATCCTGTCTTCTTTGAGACAAGAAAAAAAAAAGGTAAGTTTCCACCACTGATTTCTGACTTTCCCTACCAGGATGGTTACAAATAAAAACAGAGAGTTCCTTGAGACAAAAAAAGCAATACAGGAAGGGAAAGGACAGAGTCAGTGGTCACCTCTCCTTAAGCACTTCCATCCCTCAGGGAAGAAAACTTTGATTTGTGACCTGGGCTTCAAGTGGAATACTCAGTATGCTCTGTACAGCTATCTTCACATTTACTGTTTAAGGCCATCTTCTGCATCCTTTGCAGGATTTTTGTATCACTAGAAGAAAAAAAAAAAAAAAGAAAATTAATGAAATCTCTATCTGAAAGATACAGAACAAGAGGCAGTGGGCACTAACTTAGACACAGGAGGTTCCTTTTGACCATCATAAAGCACTCATTTACTGTGTGGCGATGGAGCACTGGCACATGCTGCCCAGAGAAATTATTCAGTCCCTACCTTGGAGATCTCCAAAAGCTGCCTGGCTGTAGTCCTGGGCACTCTGCTCTGGGCAAGGGTTGGAACAGACAGACCCAGAGGTTCCTGCTAGCCTCCACCATTCTGTGATTCTGTGGTCTCTTGATAATAAATCCTTGTTTTTCTCCTATACTTATATGTGGTGGGAAGCGGTCTAAAGCTGGAAGTGAGTGGTGACTTTCCCTGCCTCAAACAAGGAGTGAAATAGTCCCCACAGGGTGCTATCTCTGCAGATTGCACTACAGGGACATCAGACAGCAGTGGTAAAAGGAGAGATCCTCAGTGTCTTCTAAAATACTAAATGTTCCATGACTGCATAATCAGTCTTTACTACTGTCGGGCTTTCCTGTTTTCTGCTTCCAACTGTGGCACAGGGGCATATTGTTTTGTATACTGACTGGGGATATGTGCTCTGTACCTGAGGGAAGTCAGGAAATTAAAGTAGCTGGGGCTTTTATGAAACCAGGACTGAAGGTTTTTGTTTGTTTTTGTGTGTGTGCTTTACAAGGTAACACCAGATGACATTATTTTCAGGAAAGAAAAACATTTTATCCTGGAGTCATGCTATTTCTCTCATAAAAACATAGGACAGAAGAGTACTTAGGATATTTTGGTGGCATTTTCCTCACACAGTGCTAGGAAAGTTTACAGAGAGGGAGATGAAGGAGCAATATTTCAAATCTCCTCCCTTTCCTCAGTGTTGGAAGTTGGAGCTAAAGGAAGAAAAGCTGCTGTAAGAAATCTTAATCAATAACTAGAAATTTGTTTGACAAGCAATTAAAGCTGAAAATGAAAGTAGTAGATTCCAAAAAGAGGAGGACTGATTCAGTTTAAAGAAGGGATTTGACAATATTACATAATCCGTTGTACAGGAATAGAACTTCAACTCTATAGTACAAGAAAAAGGCAATTTACTGTGAAACTGGAAAAAAAACCTACTTTAAACTCATAGGAGAAAATGTTAAACAGCCCAGTGTTGAAATCCTGGCACACAGATTTTGGCTGGGCTAACCATGACTTGCTGAAATACTGAGATAACTGATGGTAAAATGCTGAAATAAAATCAACACTTAGATGTGCATAGACCCTAGTGAACATTAAACATTCCTGTCTTTTACAGACTCCTTATTAACAAAGGTAAATAGATTTTGCTTTTGATGAGATATAAAATAAATCAATAAAAGATGCTGCCCTTCAATGGAGCTTCATTCTTGTGTGAAAAGCTTGCAAAAATAATTATTTTTCCATTCTGCTCTAATTTACAGCCTGTTGCTTAAAATACATGTCTAAACAACTGGGCAAGATGACTCAAAAGCATATCCCCAGAGTTTTAGATGACAATAACAAACTCTCGCAATAGACATTTGTTTTTAAATTTTATTTTCCATGTGGGAGGCATATTATGTTACACTTGTATTTCACATTTGTAGCCTTTCATATTCTTTTCTTCTTTATTATTTTTTTAATCTTCTATGTGAAGATTATTGTATGCACAGTGGAGAAAGCAGAAAATGGTTAATCTCCAACTATCGTGGTTTTTCCATGGTTAAAGGAGTCTGTAAGAGAGAAACAAAACCACAATACTGTTCATTTCCACCAATTTTTGTTTTACAGTGGTGTTTCATAGCAATTTCCTATGTTTATCTGAAGTGTCTGAACAAGACACATTGGAGACCATCTGCCATTGATTTTTTTTTTCATTGCACTTCACTAATAGCAAAGTTGTTTATCTTTGAGGGCCTTATTCAATAAAAAAATTGCCTGGCTGTGATTTGTCTAGCATGTGGGGTGGCTGTCTATGCATCTGAAAACAACTCATGAAAATAGCTTGCATTTCCATCCAGTGTAATTAATTTAAAATCTAAGTCCAGCTGACTTGTGAGCCAGGTGTGCTAGCTGCACGTTTGTTCATGGAATGTGGAACATAAAGATAAAGGGCTCTTCTGCCAGTGAAGGGCAATGGGATGAAGCTGAAGCACAGAGCACACCTAACACACTCCGTCACTTGTGTGAGTATTGCTGGATGTGCAGGAAATAGCAGAGGGTCACTTCCAGTTCAGCTGCCTTCTGCCCAAAAGTCTTTTCCTTTTTTGTTCTCAAGCTCACTGCCTTGGGGAATAGATCAATAGATAGTTTGGAAATTAGTCTCTTTGGAAATAGGCACATTTTTCTATTTTACATTGTTGCTTGTAGGCACTTAAAGCTCATGCAAATGTGGTTGATAGTTTTTTGGGTTTTTTTTGTTGTCTTAGTGTTTTGGTGGGATTATCCATTTAACAGAGTAGGGTTGATTCTTTGTCTGTTTCCATAACTTTCTGTGACTCAGTGTAACCATTTTATGTAGTTTCTTTTATAAAAATTGTTGTGTAATATATGCCTACATATTGTGTTTAATTCTGTCTAACCTAAGAAGGAAGTCAGTTTACAATTATCGATTTAAGGCTTAATCTTCAGAAGGATGCACAATTGTCTCAATACAATCACAAATGGAATCACGGAAGAGTTGGGAAGAGAACTCTGGAGATCATCTAGTTCAACTCCCTGCTAAAGCAAGTTCCCTACTGTAGGTTACACAGGAAAGCATCTTGTCAGGTTTGAAGTATCTCCAGAGAAGTAGACTCCACAATCTCTCTAGGCATCCTGTCCCAGTGCTCTGTGACCCCTACATTTTTACCTCATGATTACATGGAACTTCCTTTATTCCAGTTTGTGCCATTCCCCCACTGTTATATCTCTGGGCACTGTGGAAAACAGCCTAGCCCCACCCACTTGACTCCTACCCTGTATCTTTTTATAAGCATTGATAAGATTCCCCATCAGTCTTCTCCAGGCTGAACAGTCCCAGGTCTCTCATCCTTTTCTCATAAGGGAAATGCATCAGGACCCTATATACACATATTTAGTGTGTATACATATATATAAGTTGCTCCAAAAATAATGTCTTCCATTAACTACAATAGAGCACTGAGAAAGATTTAACAGGTAAGAAAGCAACAGCTGCTTCCAAAGACATTTTCTCTCACCTCGTGTTGCCAGTGAACTAGACATTAAATATCCTTTGCAAAGAGCTCTCTCTGTAACAGAAGTCAGTCATACACTCACTTGCTCTGGTTTCTTGATAAACCTTTTTATCTCTGCGATCATCAGGCAAGAGCAATTTGGCAGTCTTTTCATGAGGCAGAATGGGATGCAGAAGATGTTGATTGTAGAGTTAACATGGCTTTCCTAGCTGGGAGAATGTTCTTGCAATGGGCAGCCCCAAGTTGTGGCCACACTGGGACAATGCTTTATGTTTAGCCTCATAGAGGTCTAGGATCAGCACTGGCTCAGGGGGTTATATACCAGAGGGCGCCAGAACATGTCTACCTTCACTTTTCCTGAATAAAACATCATTAATTCCAGCCACTTTTGCTTAATAGAACATCTGAACTCAGTAGCCTGTTGACCTCCTGTCTTGAAACACTGTTATTAAAACAACAAGAGATTTAAATGATATGGAACTCAACTCTATCAAGAAAATTAAATTTCCTGAAGTTCACAAATATAAATATTATTTGGAAAAAATGTAATTACCTATTTTGATTTTATCATTTTATTATTTATACATTAAAGTGCAGCGACTGGATACACTCTTGCACGATTGAAAATTGTGGTCAATGGACTTAAATGAGCTATGTCTCATTTCTGAACTAGTCACCTTTATGTTCATCATTTCTACTCTTCCTTCCATGTGTTAGATTTCAGAGCTTTTCATCTGAGGCATGATTAACTGCAGAGGATGAGCTAAAGTATAACAAGGGTAACAAAACTATCTTTTCATATTAATATGTATGAATGCATTTTTCTTTCAGATCCTCAGTGAACATGGATAGTGTGCATATTTTGAAGAAATAAAAATACAAAATTAAATATGTAAAAAAAATGTAAAAAAATAATACATAACAAAAGTCAGGATAGGAATAAGAAACGTGCACTGGCTAATCTTGTGATGTATTTGTTGCATTGTGATCTCTTCTTACAATAGCACACTCCAAATATATATTGGAGCAGTGCACTGTAGGGTAAACCACCGAGAATTGCACATAGTGTTCATCTTGCTCTCTGTGTCCGTGGGGAGTGTTGAAAGAGGTTTGGCCGGCAGGAATTAATGTTTTCCAAAGGAGGAAATAGTGTGGACAACAGTAAAGGTGATTTATATTTGCATCTCTTATGACCTTTCAGTAAGACCAGCACACCAGCTTGACCTTTCTGTGGTCCAGCTGCTGCGGAGTTTGAAAAGAACACATTTATATCTGCTATTTGCAACGGAGCTGTATATTTATAATGCAGGGTAAGGACTTGCACAAAAGCCAGAGTACTAGTTACTTTATGTTCTAGGCAAGGATTTCCTTAATTTAGTTTTACAGCTGTTTTCCTTAAAGTAACACAATGGTTTTACTTTATTTTTTATGTATAATTGCATTAGTACTCAATTTGATCTAGTAGATAAAGATATCCTGTGTGGAACTGTCCAAGCATGCAAGTAGATCTCAGATGATATGTAATGTTTACTGCACTATTTGCGTTAAATAGGAGTCCCAATGAAATTTAATTTTTAATCTAGTCTATTATTGTAACAGAAGTATATTACAGAATCATAGAGTCATTAAGATTGGAAAAGACCACTAAGATTATCTAGTCCTAAAGCTAACCAATCACTACCATGCCCACTAAACTAGGTTTCTCAGTGTCACATCTATCCTTTTCTTGGACATCTCCCAGCAGTGACCCTACCACTTCCCTGGCAGCCTATTCCAATACCGCACCACTCTTTCTGAGAATTATTTTTGTTACTATCCAACCTGAACCTCCCCTGGTGCAACTTAAGAACATTATCTCTCATCCTATTGCTGTTTCCTGGGAAAAGAGGCTGACTCCCACCTCTCCACCACCTTCATTCAGGGAGTTGTAGAGAACTATAAGGTCTTCCCTGGGCCTCTCTCTTCTCTAGACTAAATAATCCCAGTTTCTTCAGCCACTACTCATAAGACTTATGCTCCAGACCATTCACAGCTTCATTGTCCTTCTCTGGACATGCTTCAGGGCCTTGTTATCTTTCTATAGTGAGCGGCCCAAAACTGAATATAGTTCTCAATGTATGACCTCACCAGTGCCAAGGATAGAGGGACAATCACCTCCCTACTCCTACTGTTATGCTATTTTTGATACAAGACAGGATGCTTTTGGCCTCCTTAGCCTTCTGGATATATTGCTGGCTCATGTTCAGCTGGCTGTCAGCTAACACCAGATTCTTTTCCTCCGTGCATCTTTCCAGTCACTTTGCCCCAGGTAATGCTAACTAATGCTCGCTAATTATTTGTGGAAAATGTTGGTTGTGCACAACAGTGATGCAGTAGCATCTCAGAAGAGCCTTTTCCATCAGATTCTTTCCTTGCAGCTATGTTCATCCCTACCCAACTGTCCCTTATATCATAAGATGACTGACATACAAGAAGTGATTAGAGAGAACATGAAGTACAACCACCAAATGCATTACTTTTGGAGCAACCTATGTATGTATGAGGAAGGAGGATTTGGGTTTTGGTTACTTTTTTTTTTTTTTTTTCATTTGAGAGTTAGCAACAGAATTACGGAACCAGAGGTATTTCTTGTATTTGTAGCTAGATTAATGTGAGATCCTGAGACCATGAGAAAAGTGATATTTTAACAGCTTCAGTTTGTGATATGGGAAAGTTGAAAATGTTTGCTTTGAGAGTGGGAAGCATATTCAAAAGCTATTTAAAGGCATGGTCCCCAGTGTAGTCAGGGTGTTAAGCACAGATCTTAGACACTAGGGAAGGGAAAATAAAGAAACAATAGGAAATTTTTGCAGTGTTACTCTACTTTGCCTATGCGTAACAGATTTCATTGAGTTATCTGTGAATCGTAGGAACTTGGAGTTGAATTTCACCGTGACTTTTGGCCTCTATCAAACTGCAGTGCATGTCTGTGCATTTGGTGGCTATATTTCACACTCCCTCTAACCACAACTTCTATGTCAGTCATTTTGTTATTCTATTAGTCTAAGCTTTAAAATCAAGCTGTATGCAAATCCTGTGACACTGCTGACATTCCATCTGTGCTAGAACTAACCATTTAAGCAAACATAGTGTTGGGTAACCCTACCTACCACTGGTATTGTGGAGCAACAAAACATTTCTGTTGAGGCCATCAAAATGTTAGATATGGAAATTAATATAAGAAAAAGAACTAATCGTATTCCCCAGAATATGCACGGATTATATGTCAGTGTTTTCTCCCAAGTGTTATCCTGTGCACATTTTTAAATACAGGATTGTGGAACATCTAGATGACAACTCCAGCCACTGTTGAAGAGGGATAGTCCTGCAGCTAACAAAGATAACTCCTGTATTTTCACCTTTCTAATGCTGTTTTTTGCCTATAGAAATTCCTTGTTTACTAACATGTATGTTTTCAAGGAATTTTTTTTTAATTAATTGAAGTAAAAATTTAGATATGAACATGTATTCAAGGATGCAAAGTCCTAAGTGCTTCTAGAAACAGATTGCAGCCCAAGAGGGTCACCTATGCAAGTGGGTGGAACATGGATATACTGGCAATGCAATAAATTTCCAGTGTGCAACCATTTAATCCTTTGCCTATTCTGCTACATTGGCAAAACCTGTGCTGGCAAGGAATAGATGCATGAAACTTCGTACAAAGCCTGGCCAGAGCTATAATATGTGTTGTGCTAATGCAGCCAATATCAATAATTCACAGTGGAAAACTGAGGAGAATTTTATTAATGTAAGCTGGGATAAAGAATAAAAAATGAAATTAAAATTGAGATTGTCATTCAACTAAGATGAACAGAATTGTCTGAAAAGCGAGTTTCACATAGAGGCATGGAACAATTTTCTAACTGTCAGCCTCTCTGAATGAAAGACACTACGAATTTTACAGTGTTTGCATAAGAACAATTTATATATTGCTTATGGAAATGGCTTCTCTAGGCAATAGGCTTTCACTCCTCCTGGTTTGATTCTATTCCAGAGGGTTGTTTCACATATGCTTGGAATTTCTTGTTCCTAGGAAGTTTGATCTATTCAGGTTTTACTCTTGATGGATGTGGAATAAACCAGTATTTTCTTCCTAAGACTTTTCTTCCCACAAATAATAATAACAAAAGATTTCATAACTGTTATTGCTATAATTTTGAGAACATTAAATCATTTCCTCACAGCATGTATTTCCCCAGACTCTGGCAGCAAGTAAGAGGAACTGACATTTTTGCCAGTTCCCGCTTTGAGCAAAAAGAATGGAAAGTAGAAGAAATGCAACAACTTTAGGCAACAACTGAGGCTTCCTGGACTACAGAATTTTAAAAATCATCCACTGTGAGAACTGTCCTTCAACAGCTCTGAGAAGCTGAAGTTTCTCTCCAATATGACTGTGTTCTTCAGTAATATTTTGCGATTCGTGAAGCAGTATTTTGTAATGAACATCTGGGACTTCTAGTCTGAATGCTTCCCTCCATTTTTTCTACAATTATGTGTCAACGTACTCCGTAAAAATTCAGCGCTGAAGCTGGATCCTGTGGAAAAGCCTTACATCCCGGAGCTATGTCAATCACAGTAGGACTAAACCTTGTCCTCTGTCTTCGTCATATTCCTGTGCACAGTACAGAAGAGGGAGTTAACGTTACTCCCATAGGTAGTTTTGTGCCCTTGCGTCCTTGTTATTTTTTTTTCACTGGCATATGTTTCACTGAAGTTTAGATTTCTGCTGTGCAGATGTCTACATCCGAGCTTGTCAAGGGATGCACTTTGCAATCAGCAAAGTATGGCATGTTAAGATATCACTTGCATCAAACAAATGACAGACAAGTTCTCTTCACTACCTATCAAGGAAATCCAGTTAACAAATTCAGGTTCAGATATCAGACAAACACAGAGTTATGCTTGAACCTTAGTGTGTGGATCCTTGTGTGCTCCTCTGCTTGTTCGTTGCTGGCCTCAGTGGCTTGGAACTAGCCGCATATGCCCACATCAATAGGCTCACTTTCCATAGCCTCTTTGTTTTCATTTGTCCCACAGAGCACAAGCCCTAAAGCCGAGAAGACATGGTGCGTTCAGACCTTGCATTGGTCTGTCCACAAACTGAGTTCTCTAATTATTTGCTTGAGAGTATATTTGAATACATATTTCTCTGTAAGGACTAATGTATGTCAGTAGCTCATAGCAAAGTGTTTCTTATATATATTTAAGGTTTCTAGGTGGAAAAATGCTATAAATTGTCATAAAAGTTTGGTGACAAAATATTTTTTTAGATTTATGCCCATGTTTGGTACATATGAAAGTGTACCTTATCTTGTCTGGCTAATCTGCTGAAGTATCTTCTACCACTAATCTGAAAAGCAGAGGAATTTCTTTTGAAAAATTGGCATGCAAAAGGCAAATCTGGACCCAGCACTGCAGACACATAAAGCACTTTGTCAGAGGGATGAAAGTGATTCTGAAAACCAAGTCAATCTCTCTAGGGATCTCTGTAGGGAAGGAAGAGCAGTGCTGATTATGGGATGGAATTTGCAGCTTTTCACATTCATCTCTGGGACTGATTCATTGCATTTGTCCAAAGCCTGCAAAATGGAGAGCTCTCAAACTTAGTTTTGCATTTAATGAAGATGAAAAACTATTTGGAGACTTCAGGAGTCATATCATTATTAATAAAAGGTTGGAAGAAGTATCCGCCATCAATGGCTTTTTTTCTTTTTTAACATAAGACAACATTTTGAGTTTGTTTATACTCTAAGAATATGTCTGTGAAGTACATTTTTAAAAGAAGAGAGGCTAGAGAAGGAAGTTTTGTCTTAATGCATTAACATAAGCTGTATCTGAGCAGTAGCATATCAGATTCCCTCAAAACTACAGAATACTAAACTTAGGACTGGGACAAGGTTGTTTTTAAGTGGATTTCTTCTCAAATTATTCTGGGCTGCAGTGGAAAAAACACTTTTCTAATGGTGGTCTGGGAATACAGAACCATTATTATGTTCTCATGTTATTGTGACCAAGGCTTAATGATTCTTCAGGTGAACTCCCTCAGCTGAGAATACACTAATATAAATGTTCTTATCCTGCTTTGCTGGACTTTCTGAAGAAGAAATTGGTATTAGCTTAGGTCTATCTACTTCCCATAAAAATAAGTGGAAATAAGTTAATGTTTCTTACAGTGTGCACTGGAATAAAATCAAATAATCAGGTCAAATGAGACATCATTGTTCCTACCCAGTCTTGTAAATGAACAGAATTATATTTCAATAACATATAAAGGCACTGTGAGAAAACTGGATACTCTGGGAAGACATGAAATTTGGTGTTTTATATGAAGACCTGCATTAGTGATAAGAAATATCAGGG
This sequence comes from Oreortyx pictus, assembly GCA_036925125.1. NCBI lineage: Eukaryota > Metazoa > Chordata > Aves > Galliformes > Odontophoridae > Oreortyx > Oreortyx pictus. The sequence goes on along the minus strand of JAUPFR010000001.1, from coordinate 156,156,856 downwards.
AAGGTTATGGAACGGTAAATATCAAGAGCTGTCATGGATCAATTAAAGGTCAACATGCGATCAGGCTCAGTCGTGTGGGTTCACAAATGGGAGATCCTGTTTGACAAACCTGATTTCATTTTATGACCCACTTGGTGGATGAAGGTAAGGCTGTTGATGTGATGTTTGATGTGGTCTACATGGACCACATCAAAGGTAAAGCCTTTGATGCTGTCCTCCACAACATCCTCAAGAAGCTGGCTGCCCATGGTTTGGATGGGCATACACTCTCTTGAGTGAAATGCTGGCTGGATGACTGGGCCCAAAGAGTTGTAGTCAATTGAGCTAAATCCAGTTGCTGGCCAGTTGTGAGTGGTACCCCCCAGGGCTCTGTACTGGGGCCACTCATATTTAACATCTTTATCAATAATTTTGGTGAGGGAATCAAGTTTGTCCTCAGTAAGTTTGCAGACACCAAGCTGGGAGCAAGTGTTGATCTGCCAGAGGGTAAAAGGGTGCTACAGACGGACCTGGCTGGACTGGATCAATGGGACAAGGTAAACTGCATGATTTTCAGTGGGGTCAAGTGTTGGGTACTTCATTTTTGGTCACAATAACCCCAGGCAACCCTACAGGCTTGGGGATGAGTGGCTGGAAAGCTGTCTGACAGAAAAAGATCTTGGTGTGCTGATGGACAGTTGGCTGAATACGAGCCAGCAGTGTGCACAGGTGGCCAAGAAGGCCAATGGCATCCTGGCCTGTATCAGGAATGGTGTGGTGAGCAGGACTAGGGAAATAATCCAGTTCCTGCAGATGGCACTGGTGAGGCATCACCTTGAATAATGTGTTCAGTTTTGTGCACCTCAGTACAGAAAGGACATTGGGGACTTGGAGCAGGTCCAAAGAAGGGCAATAAGGCTCAAGAAGGGCTTGGAGAATATGCCTTATGAGGGGCAACTGAAGGAGCTGGGGCTGTTTAGTCTGGGGAAGAGAAGACTGAGGGGAAACTGTACTGTTCTCTTCAAATACCTGAAAGGTGATTACAGCGAGAGCAGGGTTGGTCTCTTCTCACTGGTGACAGGTGACAGGACAAGGGGAAATTGCCTCAAGTTGTGCCAGGGGTGGTTTACTTTGGATATAAGGGAAAACTTCTTCACAGAAAGCATTGTTAAACGCTGGAATAGGACAGGGAGTTATAGTCACCATCCCTGAATGTGTTTAAAAACCATCTGGATGTGGTGCTCAGGGACATGATTTAGCAGTGGGTCGCTAGAGTTAGGGTAGTATGGTTAAGCTGCAGTTGGACTTGATGATCTTTTCCAACCTGAGCAGTTCTGTGATTCTAGGAATATGTACAAACTTTGACCAAATGTGAAAGTACACAATTTTGTTTAGACCATTAGAGCATCACAAGTTGTCAGGCAGGGAGAAACCATCTGGAGTGACAATCATCTCGCTCAGATGGGATGACAAGAAGTTAAATAACGGCATCAATGTGAATTTCCCAATTGTCCCTTCAGAAACAATGAGAAGAAACAATGAAAACACACCTAGTTTTTGTGGAAAAACTTTTCTTCCCTAAATTAAGCAGACTAAGCTTCTGGAAGCAGCCTATAAATAATATCCCCACCCCTCTTCTCTGGTGTGCTATGTTAATCTTCTTTGAACTCCTTGGAGTTTCTTAGCACTTGCCTCGAAGAGCAAACACCAGTCCTGGACCTATTTCCAGAAAATCTCCTACTCCTACTTCGGACCTCTATTTGGTGTTGTAGGGATTATATTAGGGTATTGCTTTGGGACCTCAAAATAAGTAATTGCTTCTCATGACCTTCAAATCCTTTCTGAATAACTGCATCTTGGAGTGTGGTTGTCCATCCTGTGCACATGACTTACATTCTTTGAAAAGATAAATCTTTTGAAGGACTAAGCTAAGCTGATTTAAAATTTCAGATCTCAAGACAAGTAAGGCAGACACTTTTCAGAAGGGTAATACTTCATCTGTGAAATTTGACCTTAGCTGAATTCACAGGGAAGTGGCTCAGAGAGGAGGCAGTGTTTCATAAACCACATAATCTCATCTCTCACATATTATTTCTTCTGTATTTTCAAAGAAAATGATTGATTTTTGTCTCAGAAGTGCAGCCACAGAAAATACCCATAAATTAACTGTTTGACAACTTCTGTCACAGAGGAATCCTGCAGAATTGGCCTCACAGTCACACATACCTCATTTTCGTAATGAGGTAGAAAGAGGCATACATTTTGAGTGTGCATAGAGAGTGATTTGGCAGGAATCTGATCTCAGCTGAAGTAGCCTGAATGCAGAGTAACATCACTGACTGTGCAGCTGTTACTCTAGGTTTGTACACTTGTAACTCAGCTTGTCCTGACATCTCCACGTTGACTTCTCCACGAGCAGAGAGTGTTGCTTACTGGGTGCTTACAAGGAATAATGTAAAGGGAGCACTGAAAAGTTTGTCCACTTCAGGGATGCCCTGAGAATTTTAGAAAATGTGAAAGTGTTTCAAAAGAAAGGTTCAGAGATATATCAGGCCTGCTTTATTCCAGATTGTCTTATCAAATGTGTGAGTGTATTGCTGTGGAGTACCTACATACCCATGGGCTGACAGATGCAAACCCGATGTCCTTCAGCACCACTCAGTAGCCAATTGTCCATTACTGTTGCTTGTGCTTGAAATACAAGATACTGACAAGTGGCTTTTTTTTTTTTTTTTTTTTTATTACTTGGCCTTGGGTATAAGAATAAGCAGCTTATAGTGAGAGGAAGACATTTCAATGTTTTTAGACTCATATTAAAAAAAAAAAAAAAAGACATCAGATACTCTGCCACAGGAACAAATGTTCATATGAAAACAATTAAACATCAGTCCTTAAAATTATCTGTGTTACACATGAAGTTACATATATATATATATTCATGAAATACACATATAGAGTCTATGCCCCCCCCCCATTTCTGTTCCGTATGGAGGTCCCAGAGTGCATTTAATACCATTCCTATCATATTCATTAAAACCTTCTGACTACAAACAACAGAAATGTTGGTGTCATTCAATTGACTATTTCAACACATGTTTAAAACAAAATATTTGTTTCAGGATGTTTCTTTTGGTTTATTTATTATCTCCCCAGCTCTTCTTCCTATAGTCTTTATGCAGCTTTTCCTTTAGTGGTGAAAACAGACCAGTTGGAGATGAAATAATTATTAAGCATTTCATTTCTAATCCAAATCTTTTTCAGTTTTAGAACCTCCTTTGAGAATGTATTTTATTTTCACAAGTTAAGTTTTGAATTTACAGGAGGTTAGCAGATGATGAATTTTCTAGTGAATAATTTTTTTTTTCTGGAAATGGCTTTTAAGTACAAATCATTCCCCAGCATGCCTCAAAAGTGAATGAACTGTAACAAGAAAAAAAAAGTGAAACTGTCACGATAGTAACAAAATGTTTTCTACACGTTATGCAGAATTGCCGATTTTTTGGCTTGATTATTTTCATGTCAAATTTTTTGCATGTTTAAAGCTTACGTATAACAATGAACCAATCTGCATATCATACTAGTATTGTTATATTTTCAATATATTATATATTATCTTACATACATTATATTATGATCTTAAATAAAAACAAATGCATACAGAGGCCATGCAGACAATACAAGTAAAGCTCCTTCTTACAATAGCATAATGAGTGAGTCAGGGCATAAAACCAAAACTCGAGCCCCAGCAAAGCTTTAAACATCTGGAGCAGACCTTTTGCAGATCAGATTTGAGCAATGCCTTCTCTGAGCACCTTATCTGACCTTACGGACTTTTGTTTACACATTTCCTCCCCTTTTAGCAAAGTAGCTTTATTCTTGATTTTTTTTTCTTTTCTTTCTTTTCCCACTAATTTCTCCCATTTTTGTCTCTGCCCCTCCTGTTGGTGCCTGCTCCCATGGCTGTTGGCAGAGTGAAGTCTGTGGTCCCAGGCTTCCCCATTTCTCATGCAGGAAGCCCACAGTGTCATCATTTAGCTCACAAGAGCTCTGACAATCAATTTTCAGAGCAGAGAATTGGAACTGGGTCTGAAACACATTTTCTATATGGATTTGGGCTTGAGAAAATACAATGAGAGACGGTGGCTTTAGTGAAAATTGTTTTTATGTGATATGACTCAAAAGCTCTATCTCTAGTCAACATTTCCCTTCGCTTATTTATGTGCTAGTATCTACAACAGGCAGATTTGAGTCAATTAGCAAGCTTAAGTCACAACCAACTTGGGAAGGAGTAGCTTATCCACTTGAGAACCTTCAGATGTGTAACTAATAAGAACTTGTCAGCTTACATTAATTTTTACAATTCTTGGCTACTTCAGAGATGCAAAGGCAAAATCTAGTGTTCAGAAAACTGATATGGAGCTGAGGAATCCACAGGGAACTTAATCAATGCACACACAACATTGATCACAAACAGTTTTTCATCATGGCAGGCTATTGATGAGGCTTTACCCCATCATAGTTTCTTCAGAAAAATATATAGGAAAAAAGATATTAGAATGGAAATTGCATCTGCAAAATGCAAGAGGAGGTTGTGATATTTTGTGAAATGCTGCTTGGTGAACTGAAACATCTCTCACAAGATGAATTCCCTGTCTGTAAGGTGCATCTAATGTGTGCAAAGGTAGATGACTTTCAACCACGGAAGCATGGATTACTTGCAAAAGGCTGGAATCTGATCTTGGCTGTACCTGCATGCACTGAGATAAACAACTTGACTGCACTGATATAAATGGTATCTGAGAATGGCATATTTAACCTAAGGATACTGTTGTTCTTTTCTGTTAAAAAGTAAGATTTTCAAGAGAAGTTGGTAAACATGAATATTTTATATATTTACAAAGTAAAACAAAAATTGAAAACATTGTCCAGAACAAAAACTCCCAGTTACCTACCCTACATTAGGAAGCAGCTCTTCTGGATCCTGGGTTTTTCATCTCAATTAGGAAGATACACAGCATGGGGTACACACTTCCAGGCAGAAAATGACAAGTCTGGGTCCCACACTGACTTTGGACGAGTGATGGATTTTGCTGAAGGCACTTGCAGACTGTCAAAACTGGTGGCTTCAGACCAGCTGATTGCACAGCCCCCTTTACACCTACATTGCTGTCACACCTACTGGGGTTTTGACAGTCCCTCCTAAGGTTTTATACCCACAGCACCATTTTAAATCAGTGCTTCAACACTGACCACATTTTATCTGTGGGAAATCAAGGCACAGGTGAATTTAGTAACTATGACAACTCAAGTTAACCTCAAGGTATAGGAGAATCACAAGATGAAGGCTTATTCCTTGGTTAAAATACAGTTGCAGCTTTAGTATGGGTCTGAAGAGAATTCCACTAAACACTTAATTATGACTTTATTAACTATCACTCTTGTGTACAGCTTTCTGCAAAAGTATCCCAGAATGTCACAAATGCAAAGTGTCCTTAAAGTAAAAAGATAGAAAAAATCATGTCATGTAAAAAGATGTTGTTCAGCTGAAAGCTGATAGTTTTGAGTCTTATTTTATTCCATCAAGAACACAAAATAAATTATTAAGGAGTCCAGTGCCATGCTTCTGAGGCCTGAATGTGTCCTGAATACTTCAGTATAATAGAATGTAAATAATGTGTGAAATCCAAAATTTCTCAGAATTCATACTTGGTGTAAAATTGAAAAGAATATTCCAATTTTTTGAAAATATCTGCCTCAGTGTTTCTTTGCTGTTGGGATTACTGACTGCACTGTGGATCCCAATTCTGTTTTCAGTCTTATTTATTGTCATTTTATTATGCCTAATAGTTTCTTCTGATGCAACTATGTGAAAGAGAACAACCAAGACCTAAATCTAATATGTATCTTGAATGCCTTAAGAATTTCCACAAAAAAAATGAAACATGGCGGTTAGCATTTAATAAGGTCTCATTATTTAAATTAAAAAATTAAATTAAAAAAAAAAAAGAAACAGTTACAGACAATGAGTTTTAAAATACATTTAACATCACAGGCTTATTCAGGCTCTTATTTTGTTAATAGAAGATACAAGAAAGACTTTCAGATAGGTCTGCCTGCTTATATATGCCAGTTACTAAGGACATCTTAAGGTCTATCACTGATCATCATGAGAGTTCTCTTTCTCTGCTGTGATTCTTTATTACTCCACACCATAAACAGAATTATAATTCTATTACATTTTAGAGCTATAAGATTGTTTTTCCTACAGAGGCTGGACTCCAAAAAGGCAGAAAGTGTGATAAGGAGACAGCTGTAGTGAAGTGGCTCTGCCTTGCTCTATCAGCAGAACAAAAGCCACTTCAGTCAAAGGACTATTGGAAATGCAAAAGAATTTGAGTATTAAGTACACAAAATAAATAATAAGTAGTAAAAATATAAATAATAAGTAATCAATAGCCAAATGATGTGTATTGTACAGAGTGAAGGCAACCTTGCATTCAGGATGCCTTTGAAAACTTGTTACAATCACATAAATTTATTATCAAGGAGAAAGAATATGTCCGTTACATTTATGGTGAATGACGGACCACCTAACAGAAGAACTGAAGCTCCTTCATTTTTAGAAGTCTAGCCCAGATTGCACATTTCCTTTCTGCTGAGTAGCTCTCAACCACACCAGCAGTCACACTTTTTCATGCTAAGCTTGTTTCACTGCAAAGGAGACTTCAAACTTAGTAAAGGTCCCAAAAGTTTTTGAGAAGTTTTCCCATCTCTGTACCCCAAGGCCTCATTAAACCTGTCTGCTCTCATAGAGGCTGTGGAGCAGAGTAAGGTTCATCTGAAAAGATAAGCATTCACAGCTACAGCAATATCTTGGTTCAGTGACTTGGAAATATTTGAAATGTGAACCCAAATGACATTTCTTCATTTGTGGAGTTGCCTTACATGTGACACTGACTTTTCCCAAATGCTAGTGTGCAATGTGAGATGGCTTCATGACCATTGAGAATTCAGGAACTGCATTCATTCCTGCAATGAAATGACCACAGTCTGTTCCCCAACTCATTTATCCTCTCATCCTTATCATGCTTTGTATGACACTTCTTCAAACATACTGTTGGGACAGGTGATATTTCCGAATTACCATTTGTATGACCCTAAAGAGCAAGACTAAAACAAACTTCAGGGAAAAGGATGCATCCTTTTGCTCATATTTCTAAAGGAAGAAGCAGTACACATAATGCATTACAATTTTAATTCACTTTTATTTAAAATAATTTGCATGCAATCCTAACAGTCTTCAGAAACCCGCACCCAGGGCAAGACAGTCATGATGCAAGGCTAGGGGGACTGAAACATCTCCTACATAAATCCATATAGCTGGAAAGGATTGTACAGCTTCTCTTGTCCAACAGTCTACAACGATGAAAGATCAAAGAGGCCTCCATAATTCCCAGTTGTTTTTAAGAATCTTCTAGTTAAAAAGCAGATGCAAGAGCCTCAGGCAATATCCTGTTCCATTGTTTTACTGTCCAGGTGGCTAGAAAGCTGTTCCTATTATCCAGCCAAGGCCAGTCAACATGTCAAGAGGAAATAGGGTCAATACAATTTGTTCTTATCAAATCTGTCAGCTTTTTTTTTTCAGTCATCTTAGAATGCTCCAGGCACTTATACACTGGTTATCTCACAATTTGTTTCAGAATCGTTCCAGGAACTGGTTTACACGGAATGATCTATAATTCCCAAGCTGTTTTTCTTTTTTAAAGATGGGTGCTGTATTTGCTTTTATTGCATTTTCTGACCACGTTCTATGAACTTTAAAAGATAATAGTGAGTGCTTTAGATAGTTCTTCCTATTCTTTTAAAAGAGCAAAGGTGAATGCCATCAGGCCCTTGTGGCTTCAATTACAATTATCTTATTCAGACATTTTTAAACTTAATTCCTCCCTATTCTGGCTATGTTCCTGTTCTCACATTTAATTTAATGTGGTTAAGTATTTGATCAGAAATAATTTTTTCTTCTATGTGAAGGCAGTGAATACTTCAGCACTCGGTACAGTGCCTGTTAAGGCATAATTTATCTAATTATGTTCCTTATTTCTACTTTTTATATGACTCCTTTTGATACTAGAGTCTTAGCAAGGTGAAATGTACTTTATTCCCTACTTTTCCACTTCTGTCTGCTGTTAATCTCTGTGTACCTGATATAGCTCCTATCAGCAATTCTTGATCTTCCTTATGTCCACAGTCTCACAGATTACCCACTTCTGAGACTCAAGTCACACTTAATTTTAGAGATTTCTAGGCTTTTCTCACTGCCCTTCTCAAATTTTGTTCACATCTCTTCTAGTTTTAGCAGTCTCACTGATGCTGTGATTGTTGGTTAGTGGGTGACTAAATTGGAGGGTTCTGTTACTTATATTCTTAAATTGGAAATAATGATAGAAAACTACAGTGCTTTTGTGCTTCAGCTGCCAAAATTAAAATTGCTCACAGACACAGTGTGTTTATATAAAATGTTCATGTCAAGATTACTGACAATCTTGGAGGATTTTTGAAACACTCCAAGAACACTCTTTTGAATATTAAGAGACAAATTTAGACTTTGGTCTCAATCTAGATTGACACATTCTGTGTTGCCAAAGCTTACCTGGATATTTCCAAATTATTCATCTTTTCAGAGACTCCTGGGGGGTAAGAAGGTCTCTTTAGATCTCCTGGCTCCTCTTTGGACCTCTTGCTGCATGCACATCTCAACCTCAGTTTAGCTATGAACAACGTAACAATGTTCATGAGCTACAGAGGAGATAAAGTAAAAAGGAGCAGTGCATTTAAGTTTGGTTTATATTTCTGAATTAATGAAGAAATCAAGATTTAAAATAACCCTTCCAGATTCTGCTGTTGTTCACAAGAAGGAAGTAGCACTGGCAAAAAACAAAGCTTAAAATGCAGGTTGGGTCAGCAGGTTTGTGTCAGCAATATATCACTGCTATTCCATGGAGCAGTGAGTGGGGACCACTCCTTCTCAGCAACAAGGCTTTCAATCTTTGTATCTAAAACCAGCATATCTCGCAGACAGGAAAGTTCACCTGGAACTAAATCGTCAATGATCAGCGGGATTCCTTTTGGCTACTACAGCAAAGAGCTAGATTTCATGGGCTGGGTTCGTATGTCAGGTTTTGGAGTCTTTCAGCATAGATGTTAGAGTTACATAGTTTCCCTAGATTTCCTGTCCTGAGGAAAACATTTCTACTCTTCAACTCAAGATGAAACCTAAGCAGATGGGAGTGGGCTAAGAGCTGGGGAGTACTTCTGTGAAAATGTTACGGTTATAGTAAGTAACATCATATATTTGAAAATATAGTCATTGTGTATTGGTAACAATGCCAACTACCTGTGAAACTGGGAACTACTTGTGAAAGTATCTTCTCCTTAAAGTACAAGACACGCTTTTCTGCTGCCAGGAGATATTCAAGAAGCATCTACAGTGTGGACAGATCCAAATATAGTATGGGCTATTGTAATGCTTTCTGTCTCAAGAAACCAAAATATTTTGCAATTGTTCATGAATGAAACTCCACAGAAATTCTCTGTGTCAGATATTAAAGCAGACATTACCAAAATACCATCACATGGTATTTCTGCGATTTTTATAAGAGGATCAATAAATGATGATTTTCAGTCTCCTACATATGCATGAAGCTTCCTTTTAAAATCTTATGCATCTGACCAAACTCCTCTCACAGGCTTTAGGAAAGAAAAACATTCCTTATCAGAAAGATAAGGCTTATCCTCCTTTGCTTTACACCAGCACATTGGAATACCTGAAATTGTGATGTCTGTAAGTTCTGGTGATGGCAGCAGTTCGTTGGTCTGAGTACAGACAGCAGACAAAAGAGCTGTGCTTCTTCTGGCTTTCATGAGAACATGTGCTCCTACATGGCTGTTTGGGAAACCTTAGAGATCCATTTTCTACCTTTTCCTTATTTTTAGTCACCAGACAAGTCCATGCATTTCCTTGTTGCTGTGTCAGCTCTTCTCCTCCCACCACGAGTGCAATATTAATTAGCAAAGCCGACAGTTGCACACATACCCATGTTGTAAGGTCACAGGCTTTAGTGAATGCATTTTTAAAGAAGAAAATGTTAGATTCCATCTTAAGGGCACAATTAATCTATTTACTTGATTTTCCATTGTTGGAAGTAAAATCCTAAAAACTCCTACCTTAATGACAAAACATTAGCATCTCTCCTGAATGTTACTTATTTGTCAAGCAAGGAGATAATCAGAAGTCTATTCAAAAAGCGCAGAAACATAAGGAAATACCTGAGTCACTAGTCCTGTGCCACCTCTCACAAATCACTCAAATTATTCACTGCCTCTTAGGGAGATCACAGACTCACATTACAGTCATTTTCCCACTGTGAGAAAAGTTGCCTGCAACCATGAGATGATCACTATTAAGGATAAAACCCAGAAAGTATTTCCTTTCTGGAATGTCTTCCCATTTGTGAGATTAAATGATCCGCGCTTGCAGTATTGAGACAAATAATCTTCGCTTGGTATCCAGGAGAAATTCATTAAGGCAGTAATAAGATATTTTTAAAAGCCTGAGTCCCTTGTGAGGTTCAGGTATTGCTTTTACTTTCCAGTTTTCGTATCTGATTCCTGCATGTTATTTTCATACTGTTAATTCAAAGGGCAGCATTTTCTCTGGCAAAAAGGTCCCTCTATGGTGTTTCTATTTTCAAAGACTGTAATGATCAACATGAGGAACAAGAGGAGCTCACTGCTTCTGAGCCATAAGGGAACAGGGCTGCCTTTGAGCACAAGATTTCACTCTACCATTTGAACACTGTTTTAGTGAGAAAGAGGGCTTATACACATCACCCTGATGAACGGCCCCCTGAATAGTGCAGCAGGGGATATATTTGCACTGATAATGGTAAATAATGTAGTTCATGACTTTTTGTAATATCTTTGGAATGCTTATGCCTTTGGAATGCTTATGCCTTATTGTGCCAGGCCTGTAGAAGAGCCATGGGAAATATGTTATTCCCAGAGAATATAGTATTTTTGCATAGGACTGACCTGATTTCATAAAATATGCAGAATTGGAAGGGAACCATACGGATCATCAAGTCCAACTCCCGGCTCCACACAGGATGACCCAAAATTCCAACCCTTTGCTTTGAGACTATTGTCAAAATACTCCTTGAACTCTGGCAGTTTGAGGCTATGACCACTGCCCTGGGGAACTTGTTCCAAGGCCCAGCTGCTTACTGGTGACAAACCTTTTCCTGATCCCCACCTGCACCCCATAACACAGCTCCATGCCGTTCCCTTGGGCCCTATCGCTGTCACACACAGCAGAGCTCAGAGCTGTCCCTCCACTCCCTGTGAAAGTTGCAGCTGCCATCAGGTCTCCCCTCAGCTCCTCTGCTCTCAGCTGAGAGCACCCAGGGACCTCAGGCGCTCCTCACATGTCTTGACCTCTTAGACCCCATGATATTGTTGAATACATATGGCAGAGAGACATCTACTTAAACTTTTGAAGAACATGAAAATTGCATGGTAATGATAGGGTACTGCTATAACCAATATTATGACGATTATGAGAATTTAAAAGCTTCCTTCTGTTACATTTCTTTATTATGAAACAATTATAAATCAACATGAGCATGCCAAGTAAACAGTATGTTGATCCTTCTGGCTTGCTTTTTAACAATTTCTCTCCACGTGGAAAGAATAGGGTATGGTCACATGCATTCTTATCATCCCCAGGCACTTACATGCCGTGACAAGCATGATTGAGTTAGGAATTCATCATAAGGAATCTACATACAGCAAACAACAGTTTGCAATGGCAGTTTTACAGATGGAGAATCAATGAATACATTTTCTCTAGTACAAAATGATAATGTCAACATGCTAACTATAATAAAATTCTCAGTGAATAAATGATAAGTACCTTCAACATACCTGCAACATTTTTTAAATAAGAAATCAACTTCACCCAGGACAAAATTTTCTGACAGACCTTCTGTATGTGGGCTAAAACACTGTTATTCAGGAAAAAAAAAGAAATGTTTGCCTATCTAGGTTAAAGGAAGAAGCCTGTTTTCACAACCGATAGGAAGTAGGTGTTGATGAAAACCAGACTGAGTCTGCATTAGGTGCAAATTAATAGCTGGGACTACTAAAAGACAAAAACATTACAGCATTAAAGGACAAAAATGACTCTTTTTAGTATGATTTCTGATATTTTTCTGTATTTTTTTTTCTGTAGTGGGCTAGAAACCTGAAGAAAATTATATACCACAAATGTAGCAACAATAATAGCAGCACGTCTAAATATATTTTTAAAATGCGAAATGATATACAGGACAGCACACTCAACAAATCAGCTTATCTTTACAGTGCATATGGATCATGGATACCATTCACTGCAACAGGATCATACTGCTCAAATTGTATGCAGCGATTATCTGTGCTTGAAAATAAACAAAGGAGAGGGGAAGCAGATGCTTGGAAAAATAAATCAGCTATCTCTTCAGTATGTGGACAAAAAAGAAAGGAGATAAAATCAACAGAAAGTTCTCTCTTTCCAAAATAACAAATCTATGTAAACAGGTAGGATTGCAATAATTAATGTCATCACTTGGTCTCATAAATATTTATTTAAAAATTATGGTTTGAAAGGATTTCAGGCAATAGCTCAAATCTTTTAATTTCTGCTTTAAAGAACAACATCAGTGAAGCAAGCATACCCTCTGCTCTTTCGATAAACATCAGCAGCAGGAGTCAGCCCTGAATGACAAGCCTGAGAATGCCAGCAGCAGTAGCAACGCCAGACCAACACTGTTCTCTACAAGGCTTAAATCAGAGAGAACCTCTGTTCTGGCAATAAATCAAGGAGAAAGATAGCTTTGTTTCCTTTCCACCGAGGGTTAGGCAACCACTGACTGCATAGGGAAAGACTCAAGATTTTGTTTTTAATACTCAATTTAAAAAAAAGAATACAACAAAACCAGCAGTTTCCACTGATTCTAGCACCAGTTAAAAAGAGCAAAGAATACAAAAGTCAGTTGTATTCCGGTCTGAGCTCTACCTAGTGCTATAAAACCCTTTTGCTCCAAGTGCAAAAGGCTAATTGAGCTGCTCCAGGCAACAGTGGTGCTTATCTCAGTTAATTTATTTTGTGGCGCATTATTGCCAACAGCACCTCCGCTACCAGGGAAAGTGCTAGAAATCCTTTCGTTGCTGTGAAAGGGCTTTGTGACTTATGCATAGGGCAGTGTTTACACTCGTCGAGGCTCTGTGTTGTGCACAAGGAGCACACATCAGACCCTCAGCCCCCTTCTGGAGCAGCTGTCTAAGGTTTCTTTTGTTCTGTTGAGCATTTTGGTTTTAGACTCCACTGGCTATTAACCCGGAGGGGAAAAGCTGGCAGCTCTTGAACATGTACATTCCTTCTCTCCCCACTGCTCTTCCCGCTCCTAACCTTCCCACTAGGGATACACACAGCAGCAGCAGTGGTGCTCCAAGCACAATTCCAAAGTGCAGATAAAGGCACCAAGCTGGGAGGGTAATTGGTGGTAGAGCTAAATGAGGATTTCAATTGAGTTTGTCAATTGAGCTAATCTGATTAAAGAAAGTGTCTTCCTGCTTGTCTAGGAAAAGTCCGCATGATGCAATTTGGCTCTATCTTGCCAAATAACTACTTTTAGATGGTTCTGAGCTGTCCTCAGAAATATTCATGCAGTCTGGACAGCTTCTCTGTATATCAGATTTGCTTTATGTTAACAGAGTTCTCTCACATTATTGACTGTTTTACAACCAATTTAAGTTGATGCAAAAAGTCATGTGAATAACATCTTTAAAAAATAGAAAGCTTAAAGAAACTTATGTGCTCATCATATTAAGTCAGTCAAATGTGACAGAAAATTTCAGTGAAATTAACATAAGTATGTCTATTCCTAGTTAATTTCATATTCGATCAAAGAAAATAATCTACAAATGACTTTTCCTGATATCTGGATGTCATCAAACCGACTTTACCATTCTTGACCATCTTCTCCTCCCCTACCAAATGGTTTACTTCATTAGGAGGAGTAAAAGACTCCAGTTTACTCCAGTTGATTATGTTATTGTGCGAAAGGATGGAAGATACATTCGTGTAGGAAAAAATCTACCAAAGAAAATGAGAGCATAAAAATGTAATTCAAAAGAAAATAAGATTTTCTTCACTGCATCTGTTTAATGTTAAAATTAGAGAATTATATCAAGACAGGAAGAAAGGTTCAGTCCACTGATTTATGACATGATCTCTTCAGCAAAGTTGAGATATCTTTTCTTCAAAAACAAACACTGACACTCTTCCATTTTGATTTTGTATGGATTGCTTTCAGACCAAGACTCTCCAAAATACCAAAAAAATCCAACAACTGTATTTAGGCAAACTTATAAAGCACTTAATCTGATGATTTCTATCATGTACCCACTGAAGGTAAGAACTCAGATATTAAGCCCTATAAAAATATGAAATGAACTTTGAAGAAAATAATTTCTTGATCTCATCACCTAATTCTTAAATTTCTACTTTTGTCCACATCTGAGCCCCACTGGACTAATGACAATATATGAACATAGAGGAAACATATGAAAATGATTTAAATATGCACTACTGTAGGGTACCTGCCTTAGCAAGAAGGTTGGACTCAAGGAACTCTTGAGGTCCCTTCCAACTCCTGTAATTCTGCAATTCTGATGCACTCTTTTTTTTTTTTCTTTCACTCTATATAATAATTCAAGCATTATTAAAAAAAGTAATATCTAAATTGCTGAATCAATAAATGAAAAGCATATCCTGTCTTCTTAAAAGCTACTATGGCCAATTTTCATCATTTAGAAGCCATTGAGAAATAGCTGTTTGGATATATCACTTAAATTGATCCAGCAACTCTGTGGTAGGTCCAGAAGCTATCTTCAGGAAGACAGTCCTGACTTAACACAGAGAACAATTAAGGACCATGATGGAAATGGTCCCTGCATCCACGACAGCCAAATGGTGAAAGATCAGTCTTTACTGTCCCCTGACCTCACTAAAAAGAGAAGTGTGCCGGGAGGGATGGCTGGTGGCTGTCCAAAGAGAACAGTCACTTCTGCATTGAAGAAGGCCATAATAGTACACTTCGGCCTTGCCTCCTGCAAGGTCAAGTTTATTCCCCATCAGTTCTGAGACAGTAGAGGCTATCAGGAATATGCATGCTACAGTTGAGACATAAAACCACCTTGTAGGAGTTTGATTTACTCTATTAGGAATAACAAACTTGTGCTACCCTAAATGAAAGTTTGTTTTAATCTCAATTTGCCCCTAAGATTTTGCTTGCTCAGAAAAGATGAGTCATAACCAGTTAGTCTTTTGACACCATCATTAACAGTCCTAAGAAATCTATTTTTCTTAAAAAGTGCTGCTAAGGAGATAATAAACAGCACAGAGCCCTGCTTACCCAACAAGCTAGTGGTAGACATCTGGGCTGAAAGGACATGACACTGTCTGTCATAACCAACAATAAGTGAAGGACTAGTGTCAGGAAAGCACTCCAGCACTCCCTCAGCTTCCCAGCTCTGTTGTTAAATATTAAATGCAGTTGAGGGGCAGTCTCTCATTACATTCACTACATTTTGCGAGGTGGTCACTGTCAGATACTTAACCTTACTGAGGTCAGGATGAGCACTCAACACGTTGTAGAAGTAATTTTACCCTGCATTAAAAATATCATTCATCTCTTTGGTGTTTGCTGGAGGCAGTAATGTGAAAACCAAGACAAAGACCAATGGGGATGACGGGGTAGTAGGATAGCTCCTTCAGTGGCTTCAGTTTTACCACCTTGCTCATAATCACAATTGCAACTCTGAGCACTTTAAAACAGTCACTGAAATACTGCCAATTAATAATGAGGACAAATATCCACTGCCTAGATCAACACTCAGCTGCTCTAGTCATCTGGCACCATTACTCTGATACCACAAAGCCTAATAGTCTTGTGATCTCTCCATTTCTATTTTATTTTATTTTTTAATATCACATGGAGTTTTTAAAAGCTGAGTTAGTTCAAGGTGGTGTCACTGCCATGTGAGCGGGAGAGGGGTCATCTGCCCAGCCCAGCTGTGGAGGAGACAAGCAGAGCTGGCAGGCAGCCACACAGGCACCAGGCTGCTTGCTTTTCCAGGCCAAATTGGAATTGACTGTCAGAGCTCTTGTAAACACAGAAATCCGGGTCAATTAATGTTATGTATGACAACGGATTATAACATCTGCCCAGAGCAGTAACTGATATGCACAGCTTTCCCTAGGAATATTTGCTTCTCAGTTTCCTGCTCTGTCTCCTCTTGGTTTCTGTCCAGTCCATGGTCCCCTCTGCACGAATTGGAGTGCATAGCAGCAGATCATGCAGCTTGATTAAATCTTCCCAATAAAGAAATCTTAAGAAGATAGGGTCTTAAAAGTCAGGACTTTCACCCATTAACAGATGACCAAACTTCATCACTGATTTCGGTGAAGATGATCATTGTTTTTCTATCAGACCTTACATTTAAACTTACTGATTTTAATTCCCATCTACAGATAAAAAAAGACAACAGCAGAAGTGTTTTAAATTTACATAGATAACTGTTTAAGTAAAAGACCCAAACTGTAGTGATCATTCTCATCTAAACAGATATTGTTCTGTTCCTGGAAAAAGAATTTCCATTTTATATTTCTCTGAATATCTGAATCAAAATCTCCTGCAGTTCTCTATCTCCATGTACTCTGTGCACTTCACAGCAAAAACATTTCCTGATCTAATCTGTTTTCCAGCCTGCTTGCTTTCAGACAATTAGCTACACAGGACTTCTCCATAACAAATCAATTGTTGATAGCTTTGGCTCAGATGGATGTAAGCTTGAGCATGATGACACGCCTCTCAGAAGAAATCACAAAAGATGCAAGTGAATATTACAGTAAGTCTCGCAAGAAAAAATTACAGTCACCATGTCGTGTGGTCCTTTGACTGATTTTGTTCATCCTTTTCCAATTCAGTACATTCTGCAAAGTCCTAATGAGGCAGACACACTCCAATTACTCTTCAGTAAGCTGTAATTTTTTGTAAATCTCCTTTAAAGTTGGTAACATTCAATGTAAGAAAGACTGGGAATGTCTAGCCCAGTCCCAAGGTAAACAAACATTAAACAAAAAATGGAAATAGCAATTATAATGTACATTCTTTACAATAACATAATACTTCACATAACCAATGCTGCATGACCAACCCGTGATAATCTTATTGGGATCATAAATCTTGGCAATGATGTGTCTGGGCAAGGAGGGAAGCCATATATATAAGACAGGGTTAAGCATAGAGAAAAACTGTACTGAATTCACTGTATGAATTATTCTTTAATATTCAGAAATTTGACTAAAGAGTGCATATCATTCTTCAGTAAAAAAAATAAATAATTTGAGAAGCAAAATTTGTATGACTGCTGTAAACCTGTACAATGAAATGATAAAATGAGATTTTACCTTGTGAAATTAGCTCTAAGCAGCAGTAAGCTACCCCTAAGATGAAGCAGGAGCACTAGTGACAGTGGCAGGCTTGATCACCATATGTGACAAGCATACTGTAAGCAGCTCAGGGTTGGACAGCTGATAACAAGCAATCAGGTTATCACAGCTTAATGAGTTACTGCTGATTAGCTTGAGTAATCATGACTGACAACATTAACTCCTCCATTAACACAACTGCAGAGCTAGCAGGTTAACTTTTACAATTTTTTTATGTCAATATTTAAAAAGCAATAACAATCCCTTGATTAAGCTGTGAGTAAAATGGATACAACCTCCCCCTGCCTTTAAGGGTTTCACACAGCTATCGGCAAATATCTACTCCAGGTGATAGCCATCATATTTATCTAGTACTGCTAGGCATCCTGATAGCAAGTCTAATCTTTTTGTTCAGATCAGTCTTAGAAAACACATTTAATCCATGTCTTTAAAGTGAAGATTTAGTGGTCCTGTAAGAGCAACTGAAGGAAAGCTGCACATTGTCCTCCATAATCACTTGAGTTTGCTCACATGCTCCCTGCAGAGGAGGATTCAAAACAACCACAAGCCTTGTATGGAGTCAGCCTCTGCTCTGAGGCTGCACTGGAAGCAGCACTAAACATGCATGGAAGATGGTTACGTGTGTCCCACAGATTAAAAGGCAAGCTGAGGATTGTACTGAAAACGCGTCAGTGCCATTCTGTTGACTTTTCTCAAGCAGGGTATCACTTGTACTCACAAACAGAGGAGTCAAAGCTCAAGAACTGACAACAGATGCTTTTTTTAAAACATTTTCTCTCTTTATTTGTTTTTCCTGATGGTTGCTACAAGCAAAGGAGGTATTCAGAAATGTAACGGCACAATACAAATACAGGCAGCAAACTAAGTTGATGGCATGAAAGGTGTATCTGAGAACACAGAGTTGACAGAATCAGAGTCGGATTTTGTTCGAGTAGTTTTTAAGATACTCTCAGCAATGACATTGTCATTAGGAAACAGTTTTACTTTCCCATTCTGACTGTGTTTTGGTTCATGTACAGGTTCCAGGAAAACCACTCGTTTGCCAGTGCTGGCCTTCTTCTCATCAGCAGGCAGCTCTTGAGGCGGTGTGGAGTTCAGTATGGATGTGTGGGCATTGCTTTGGTTCAGCTTCCTCTTCCTCCTCTTTGTCTTGCATTGACATGGGCAGGGGGTCAGGTAGAGATAAAGCAGTACTAAAACAATACTGGCTACACAGGCAGCTAGGGTGGTAAAAGCTGTATTAAATGCTTCATGAGCATGAGGCCTGTTAACTGTGAAATTGCTAACATTTATTCTAACCTCTATGGTTTCATTTAATAGTCTTTTATTATTTATTGCAGTGCAGGAGTACAGACCAGAGTCCTCTAGCTGGGCATCTGTTATCTCCAGGCTCCCATTATGAAACACCCTAAATTTGTCGGTCTCCATGTCTGGCTCCAGCGATTTATTGTCTGGACTAACCCAAACGAAGTGCGTGCCTGCATCGTTGATTCTGCTGTCACAGTGAACGATCAGCCTGTCACCCACCTGGGCATCATGAATAAACCCAAAGGCTTGAAAAGAGCTGTTGATGGTGCTTTCAGAGCAATTCAGAAAGTTGTCATGCAGTAAAAGCTGTTTGTTGTAACCTCTTGGATCTGATCGCAATGAACAGGTGTACTCACTTCTGAAGTCCACCACAGAGCTGAAGTGCCGCTGATACCAGAAGATGAGCATTGAGTACAGTGTGCAGTCACAATAAAACGGATTGCCGTGAAGATAAACTCCACTAAGATGCTTGGCTGGCACTGAACTCAGGCGCTGAATAGGCATTGACTGGATGTGATTAAAGGAAATGTCCAGCAGTATGAGTTCTGTCAGCTTGTGCTTTCCAACAAACAAGTCCAGTGGGAAATGCAAGAGCAAGTTATAGCTTAAATACAGTTTCTGTAATTTGTACAATCCTCCGAAGGCTGAAGACTCTATATGTGTTATCTGATTGTTGTAAAGCAGAAGAACTTCCAGGGCCCCCAGCTCCTGAAACACAGGGCTGCCCAGCGTTTTCAGGCTGTTGGACGACAAGTCTAGGTACTTCAGGTTCGGGGTTGTGGAAAAGCTTCCAGTGATAATGCTGCTAATGCTATTATGATTGATTATTAAAGTGTTCAGCTTCTCAAACAGCACTGGGACCCATTCAGGTTCTAAGAATCCAATTCTGTTATAACTCAGATCCAGCCTTTTCATACCTCTATAGAGATTTCCTGGCACCCGAGAGAGGTTTTTATTGGTGCAGCTTACGATATCGCTGGCACAGATGCAGGCTGTTGGACACATCCCTGGGGCACTGCCACCGACACTCACTGCAAAGACCAAGAGGCATGCCAGTGCTCTGCAGTTCACCTTACAGACTCCAAGTCGAGTAGGAAGTGTCTGGCAGTTTAAAGACATTGTCGCTGGCTCTTCGCTGGCTCCCAGTGCTCCTTGCCACGGATTGTATGTGCTGTTAGCTTTGCACTAGCCGCTGCCAAAAGAAGAATACAGAGGTACAGCACGTTAACTTTTAAGATTCATACCCTGCCTAATTTTTTATGCATATCTTCTGAGTAAACACAGGGAATTAACTCTTAATGTTTCATATACTTAGCTACAAAATCTAGTCATTGTAAACGTAGTGCTGACTTTATGTAAACATGAAATTCAGCACTTATTTGTAAATATTCATAGTACAGATATACTATGGTTAGTTTTTTGGTTTTTTTTCCTCTTCATAAAATGAAACCATTCTTCACTCTTGAACCGAGGAATACATCTTCTGACAATTTAAAATCAGGAATGTTAATCTGTAAAACCTGACTGGGCAGTGGCACCCTGTAGATGGTTCCAAATCAACCTAGGCAGAAAACTTTGGGTGAAGAGTAAAAACAAACCAACCAACAAAAAAATCTTTATTAAAAAAATATTTTCTTGTCTAGCAGGGTGTAGTTGCAATATGTGTTTCTTCCCAGTCAGAGAATGAAATCTGGAATACTCAGATTTAAGTATCTTTAAAAATAAATAAATAAATTCCTAGTTCGGTAATGAATAGTACAGGTAGCATCAGCCTATTTTTGAAGTTATTCAAGACGTCTGTATTGGATTTATGAGGTAAGGTTTTGGTAGAACTGGGTTGCAGTGATGGGATCTGTGAGCAGAGCCCAGCACTTGCCCATGTCATATCAAAAGCAGCTCCCAGTTCTCCAAAGGGAACCCACCGCTGCCAGAGTTCAGCCATAAGCGAAGCTGGGTGTGCTCTGGGAAAGCAGATGTCAGCAGATAGAAAGGAAAAAAAAAAAAAACAACCAACTGCTGCACGGCAGCAGCTGGGAGAAATGTGAGGAGCAGCCCTGCAAACACCGAGATCCGTACAAGAGGCACTCGAGGCGCAGAGCAGCAGCTCCCTGCAGCTCAGGAGAGGAGTACAAAGGAGCAGCTGTCCCCCCACCTGCACCCACGGAGGGCTCCGAGGGTGGATGCGATCCTGAAGGGGATAAGTCCCATATATACCCCCGCAGGAGCAGCCCCAGGCCGGAGCTGCCACCCATGTTAGTCACTGCCTGGAGGATGGGCCTCGTGGTACAGAGCTGAGTTGGAGAGGTGTTGGGTGAGCTGCAGCCCGTGGGAATCCCACGCGGGATCAGTTCGGGCAGGATGGCAACTGTGGGAGGGACCCACGTGGAGCAGGGGCGGAGGGACCACGGAGGAGCGGCAGAGATGAAGCATCATGGGCTGACCACAGCCCCATTCCCTGTAGATGAGGGTGGATGGGAATGGAAGATATTTTCAGTTAGTTTTTAGTACTTACTGCTCTAGTCTGTTAGCAACAGGCAATAAATTGCATTAATCACCCTACGCTGAGTCTGCAGTATCCATGATGGTAAATGGGGAGTGATTTTACATATCAGAACGCTCGGGCTCTTTTCCATTATGTGTAGTCCCTCTTTTCCTTTGAAGAGGAGGAGTGAGAGATAGATGTGGTGGAATTTACCTGCCACCAGGATGAAACTGCCACTACATCCGATCGGAATGTTTCACATTCTGTTGCTTTCATGTTGGCCAAAATAACGCTAGAGGAGAAAAATTTTCCACGCCTGGTGCCCACCTCAAGCATAAGTTTGGGGAACTTTCAGTTAGGATGAGTCATCCATTTCGTAAAACTCATTAAAGAAAAAAATATTTCACTCATATTTAAGTAATAAGAACAAAATCTACCATACTCTTTTTTTTTTTTGAGAATATTTTAGTGTCACTACAACTTGAAGCAGGGACTCAAAATTTGACAGGGTAGTGGTTCTGTGCCAAAGTATATGTTTTTCTGACATCTCTTAGGAAAATGTACACATAATTAGCAGAGCAATTAACATTTCTATTCACTCTTGCTCTCCCTGGATATCTGTTCAGAGTTTGCCACTAAATTCCCAGGTGAATCAATGTGCATTGATTATCCCCACCCTTTCACAGATCAAACACGGTATTCAGCTCCCACATACTGAACTTGTTCTCATTTCTCTGATCTCACCCACCCGTTGGTGCAGTATCTGAGGAGGACAACCCCACCAACATCTGCTCTGTGCTGCTGATTATGGCTGCGTCCCAGAGCTGGGAGATGAGAGGCTGCCTGTGGGCAGCAGGGAGGAACAAATGGAAATCAAGTGGAGAGAAGTGGGATTAAAGGAGAAGTTGTATTCTGTTGATGAGGGGAGGTAGATGAAGAAAGGATAGAAGTGTTAACATCAAAATCTAAAGCATAAAGGACTAATGTAGAGATAGAGGCAAAGAAGGAGTTAAGGGGAAAAGGAAGATAAGAAATGTAGAGAGAAGGAAGGGCACAATTAGAAAAGGATTCTCCCAGTGGAGAATCGTTGTAAGTAATGAAGCAACTGAGGATGAAGTAGCTCAGAAGCTATTAGCATGCAGAAGTCCTGTAAGCAGACAAGACAATAACAGTAGATCAGGAAGGGATAAAGGACATGAAGAGGGTTGAGCATAAGAGAGGCAAGTGTTTCAAGAGTTAAATCTTGAAACATACTTCTCCAGAAAATTTGCATCTGCTCCTTGTGAACCTATGATTGTCTATGCAATCAATTTATGTGAAATGCAGTAATTTCTACTCACCTCTCAGTTACTTATTCCCATCCTCTCTAACCCTCTGCCAAGCTGGCAAACGCTGTCTTCTGCCAACAAGACATCTACTTATAAGCCAAACTGTAGAAGATGTGCTATGAATCTATAGAACTGAACCTTTTAATGACTCATTAAAAGAAGAAATATGAAGGCAGCGGAAGAGGAGAATTCACCCTTCATGAAAATTTATATATACATTGGGTTTAAATGCCTGCAATCCCAAAAACTGTATGAAGAGAATGACAGGACTTCCAAGTCAAGTACTCAAAAATTCAAGTATCACAATTAAGACTTTCTGTGCTAATTTAGACTCTTTTTACAGTCCTTAGTTACATGATCACTCAAGTTTATTTCCCCCCTAAAAACTTTCCTCACATTACATATAGGATTTGAAGAACGGGCTAAGTAAATGTCTGTACATGAAAACTGGAACATATCCTAATCTCTGCCACAGAATTCCTGTGACATCCGGCAAATTATGTGAAGTGGTGACTGTTATAAAATCAAGAATACATCATTATCACGAGCTTGAGACTCAGAAGAAAAGGAACTTCTATATATTAAACTTAGGAAAGACTGGTCTGAAGAAGTGTTGAGATGAGACTCAAAGTGTTATAAATCTACCGAGCACTTTTGACTATAAGTTCCTCTCCTGTGTATAAAAGGACAGTAGAAACATGATCTTAACTACAGGAACACTGTGAAAATAAATTAACTAATTAGAATTCCAATGAGACACGGGAACGCGTTTTCCAAGTAATGTCATGGATGCCCCCTCCCTGGAAGCATTCCAGGCCAGTCTGGATGAGGCTTTGAGCAACGTGGTCTAGAGGGAGGTGACCCTACCTATAGCAGGGGGGGTGGAACTAGGTGATCTTAAAGGTCCCTTCCAACCCAAACCAAAAAGATGTTAATAACTGCTCATTCAATTAGTACATTGTTTGAAACAAGATATCTGAAAACTATATATCATAAAACTAGATGAATAAAGAATTACAATGGATTTAAAAAATGGAAGACTGTTCTTGCATAGGTTGTCTTTCCCACTAATATCTGAACATCTGATTTTGCAGCCACTGCAGCCTAATTTTCCATGGAACTGCACTTGCAAAATGATGAATGGCACTTTCAAAATCAGCTCCTATGTTGAATGTAACTAGAATCCTGGAGATACTCCAAATAGAGCATACAGGTCATTGCTCAGTTTGGGAAGGCTTACCAAGCTTAATACACCAAATAGCCTTGCATATTTTTTTTCTGTCCATATTTAACTACTCACTCAGCAGAAACTCTGAGCTAGTTTGCAGCCATACCTCAAGGGCAGATTTGGGGCTGGTATAAATCATCAACTTTGAGATCTAAGAAACAGAACGAGGCAGCAAGGGCTGAAAATTTGTTCTCCCATTTCCAAAGCCGGTTAAAGTAGCCAAATGAGAACTGTTTCAGATGACCTCAGCAAAGAAAAGCCACATTACAAGCACCGTGCACATACTCATATACAGGGGCCAAACCAGGTTATTTTGAGTACCCTGCCTAACCCAGTTCACAGAGCAGTGCCTTCATCCTTTGGCAGGGTCTTCGCCCTTTGAAAGAGTAGGACTGCTGAGGTGTAACTTGCTCTATCCTTTTGGAGTACTTCTGTTCTCCCCAGTTTCAGCACAGACTGCACAGGCTGGTGGCAATGCTAAGCATGCGAAACACAAATATTCATAAACTGGACACAATTTGAATCCATTTAAAATGGTTGCATAAACTATTTAGTTGTTGGTAACACGCAGGTGTGAAGAGGCAAGGAAGAAAAAGGCTTACAGTCAGTCTTAAGTTAAAAAGCTTCATTTTATTTCACCCCAGTAACATTACTTCCAGTCTTATAAAAGTACTACTTTGCAAATTTCATTATTATGTATTTTCTCAATTCTCATATTTGCTATTAAACACTAGGACCTAACATGTGCCAGCAGACTCTGGCTAAATAGTTAACCATTATTTCCAAACAAGATAGATAAGTAACTTTTTTGAGTGAAGGGCATGGCTGGGGGGGGGGGGGTGTAATTGAATTATTTTCAAAGAAATAATTTCTTTGTGGTGTTTAAGTGTGATATTTTAAGTTCACTGCCAAAAAACACAGTACTTGAGATGAATCATCTGTGCAGTAATGGCGGGTGTTTCTTAACTGTTTGAGAAGAAATGCAAGACATTCTCATTTGATAGGGAATATCCTCTGCTGCCAATAGCAGCTCAGTTTACTACAACAGATTAGCTCCTAGAGGATTTAGCTCTTGGTTTTGATGTTTAAGGCATTTAGAAGTAATGAGCAACTAGATCTGCTTATGGAAAAAGAAAATGCTGAACACTGTGCATTTCCTCAATATCAGTTATCGCTGCAAAATCAACTAATGTTCTAAATAGTAATTTCCACTTTGTCTGGGTTATCTCTGCCATTAATGCTGATCTCTGTATCAGCATTCTCTTTGCCTGTAATTACCTCCAGGCTCATGACTGTTTCTTCCAAATAAACTTGTATACCATGGTACATCTCTCCATTTGAGATTTTGCTAAAACCAATCAAAATAATAATAATAAAAAAAAAGTCTTTTAATTTAAGTAATGAAAGGGATTGAAGATCCAAAGCCACTTGGATGCTTTTGTAAACACTACCACCAGTCTCTTCATTGTTAAAGTGGATCAATCTGTGCTTTACAGTGGGAATAACATCCTCCTGTTTGTTGGCGATGCAAATAGTATCATGCCTGGCTGACACTTTGCGCACAGTGAAAATGCAAATATATGGCCTGCCAATACCACACAAGTACTGTTGAGTTACAGGTTTGAAAATAATAACGTTAAAGACTTCTGTCTGCCCTCCAAAATGTCCACACCATTTCCACATCTCCTAGATGTTCCTGTGTCACATTCAGTTCCCAGTCCTGTCTCCTCTCTATCTGCCCACTATGCCAACCCACAAGCCACCTCTGCACTTCCCACTGACTTGAAGGCCCACACAGCTACTCTCCCTCTTTCCCCTTTCTAGATATCAGATGGATCACAGCTGTATTAATTAAATACAGGAACAGATAAAATGAAGCAGAGATGACGCTAGTGTTAGAAAGTGTTTCTTCACAGTCCTTTCTTTTTCCATGGCATTTAACAAAAGTTTTATCACAAATATAGAAAAAAAAACTGTCAGAATGTGATTCTATTAATTTATAGTAACAATATTATACAAGTACAGTTGTTAATGTTTAATTCTAAATTTACAAATCTGTTTCAGTACATAATAGAAATATTAATGATTACAAACAGACTAATGGCATCTTACATAATTAACCTTTTAAAATGTTACACTTACAAGGAAGGTCTGCACAAACTTCCTCTCCTAGTGTGTGCCGGTGGTGGGGAAGCTGTCACCTCTCTCAGCATCCAGGATGCACTCTGCTTTTAACGCTCCAGGGTGGGAAGGCACTCCCTGCATCAAAGCTGCCCCTGCAGCTGTGCTCAGCATTTCTGACTGGGCAGAGCTGGATTACCCAGCCACCATAATCCATGAGGTTTAGTGACATGACGGATCTGAGTGCAGAGGCTGCTGGTGAACTACATCTGGGTGATATATTGATATTCTGGACTAAATCCCAGAACTGGCTTAAACTTTGCTTGGTGCAAGACCCAACCGTGATGAAAAATGGCCTTACATCACCTTTACAGCAAGCTGAGCCCGAGGTCAGTCTAGCAAATTGAGTGTTCTCTGTGGCCAGCACCCGGCCAGACCTCAGCAGTGTTGGAGAGATGAATTTGTCCTGCTAACCTCAGCCACATAAAACTATATTCTCAAACTATTCTTTCACTGAAGGCTGAATTTCTCTGAAGACAGATTTCTTTATTTTTTCTGCACCCATGAAAACTCAGCTGGCTTAAAGAAAGCTGAGATGCAGATGAGCAACTGGGTGATGTACCACTGAAGCTGAGTGGGGCTAATCAGCAACAATCCGTCTATGGCACTGCAGTCTGCATGAAGAAATCACTCTGCAGCTTTTATCCCTCTTAAAAGAGCACGAGAGAACTACACTCAGCGAAACAACAATGCCTCCTTTTTGCCACGGTACTTTGTAAACTAAGATACATCCTAGCTCCAACCTTGCAAATGACTTCAGTTGCTAAGGAGATAACCAAATAATTAGGAAAAAAAAAAAAAAGGCAATGACAAAATGACAAACCGTGGTGCCTCAGCTACAGCACCAGCAACCAGTCTCCAAGCAATGCCAGATCTTATGAAAGTTTAGTTGCCCAGCGTAGGATCCTCACCGCCTCCAAGAGCTTCCCTGGCAGGCTGCTCTCCGGAGAAGCCTCTCTCCGCGCTGCGGGCGCTCCCAGCAGCGCCCCGAAGGGCAGCGCCGGCTGCAGCCCTCAACCGGGGTGGGGGCAAAGTTTCGGCGAACCCGGGACCCCGCCGCCTCCCAGCATCGCACCCCCGCTCCCCTCCCGCCTGCCCAGGGCGCTCAGCACCGCTCCCCGGCGGAGCTGCGGGACGAGCATGGAGAGGCCGAGCCTCGGCCGCCGCTGCCCTCGGAGCAGCCGAGCGCACACCCCGCTCCATCCCCGCCGCCCCTCCCCGGGGACGGGGCGGCGTTACCTGGAGAGCCCGGCGGCCGCCTCATAGCCGAGGAGCGCGGGGCCGGCCCCGGCGCCTCCAGCCCCGCATGCTCCGCTCCGCTCCTTTCGCCCGCCGCCGCCGTGCCTGCTCGGGGAAGTTCGGGGCCGCCGAGCGCTCCAGCGGCACCGCGCTCCGCTCCGCTCCGCTCCGCTCCTCCAGGCAGAGCCGGCCGCCGCCCGAGGCTGGCACACAGCCCGGCCAAGGATGAAGAGCGAAGGCACCGCGACACAGCGGTGTTGCCGGGGCTTTTATCCCCTCCCGGCCGTGCAGCCGCATCCCCCGCCGCGACACTTCCGCGGCAGCGGGACGGAGCCGTCGGTGTCCCGGGGAGGGGCGCGCCACCGCCCCGCTCCGCCTCCCGCCCCCTGTGCGGCCGCGCCCGCTCCTCACCGCTCCTCACCGCTCCCCACCGCTCCTCACCGCTGTCTCCGGCAACTTTCCGCCGAGCGCGGGCAGAGCTCTCCCGGCCACATCTGGGCTCGCTCCGCCGCCGCCGCCGCGCAGGGTCCGTGGGAGGGAGCAGCCGGAGAGCGCCCGGTCCCCGATAAATGGGCGGCAGCTCCCCTTGCGCGAAGGGAGGAGGAACCGCAGGGCAGAGAAATTCAGAAGGCATTTTGTGCTAGCTCTGGAAAACGATTCTCCAGTTAATTAAAACGATCGGAATCAAGAGAAGCTCCGTAGTGAAACGGGCTTTGACGGGAATAAACGAATCTACCGAATGTTACAAGGAGATGTCTAAAAAGATGTCTAAATATCTTAATTGCCGCGGACCTGGCTTGTCTGGAGCAGGGGATCTGAGGGAGAGCTGCTGCGAGCGGGGAAGGGTGACCGGGTCAGGAGGAGGCAAAGCTGCAACCCAAAGTCTCGGGGCACCCTTCCTTTCAGACAGGGCGATCTTTAACCTTCTCCAGTGAAGTTTCACACTATTTTCCCCCATCATTTAGACAACCCTATGTTTAGAGACCGAGTTGAGCAGGGACTACTTTAGTCAATAGCAGAAACTGTAGATGTATTGTCATTCAGGAATACAGTCCGTAGAATAACTCTCAATAAGCAGGCTTGTGTATGAAAGCTATGGTTAATAACAGTTTTTCGTCCAAGGGCACATGACAAACTGATTATTTGATGAGTGTTCATGGCTGCGTATAATGCCCAAAGGATCCTTCTTGACATAAAATTAATGCTACAAGCAAACAGGAATTCTTCAGTAAGGTAAAAGGAATCTGTTAAAAATATGATTTAATGTAGGTTAATGTCTGATAAACTGTGCGAGATGTGGCTATTGATATCAGAGACTTCTAGATCACTGTCTTTTCAACTTTTTTATTAATCATTCATATTCTGTGTTTAATTCCCGCATTTCTGTGTGTTTGGATGATGTATCAGAAAAATAATGTTAACCTCCAGGTTAGTGATTTGACTCTGATTGGTTTCAGACACTCCAGTAGAATATTCATCTGTTTAAAGAGCATAGTTGTCTTCATTTAGAGTAAACCATTAAGTGCTTCTTGTTGTCTCAGTATATCAAAATAGAAGGTGACATTAAGTTATATAAATGAGTGTACCAAATAATAAAGACTGCTAGTACAGTATCAATACTGAAGTTTTATTCCCTTCCCCTCCTATAAAAGCTGAAATTACCAAGCCTGAGTTCTTAGATTTCAGCTTGTGGATTGAAGATGCAGAAGCACATGGAGCAGCCATCCATTTGTATTTTCACAGCATCACAGAACTGTAAATCGTGCTGAGTTGGAAGGTACTCACAGAGATCACTGAGTTCAACTCCTGGCTCCACAAAGAACCACTTAAAATTCAAACCCTATGTCTGAGAGCTTTGTCCAAACATTTCTTGAACTCTGACATCTTGGGGCTGTGATTTTGCATGCCTTTTTAAATAATCTGGTTTTAAAATAATAATAATTTAAATTGCAGTTTGTTTGGACCTTGATAGGTGTGAAGTACTGGTAGGTGCAGTGGTGGCACTGATTGCAGCAAAGTTATTTAGATACCAACCATGAAGTCTTGAGTGATAATCACTTTGGGGAGACGGGATCTGAATCAGAGTGAAATGCCTAATACTTAAGGCAATAAGAATGATTTTTTCCAATTTTGTTTTTTTTTTCTTGTTAATGCTGCCTGGGTATTTATTTTTTTTTGTCTAGAAGTCAGGGCCCAGATGCTCAAGAAATCAGCAGGAGTGGTGATGATCCCTATGTGATCTGCTCAGCTTCTGGGCAGAAGCCATCTGCCAATAAGTAGATTTTGCACAGAAATCATGCTCATGGGATATATCAAACAGTCTGAAAGGAGTTGAAAACTACAGGATTCTGCAAATCTGGAAACAGCTGCTTGCAAGCCCAGCAACTCTTTGTTGCAGCTGAGTGCTGACAGGTTTGCTCATGGCATGATGCAGTTGGATACACTGTACAACTTCTCAGCCTAAAGGTGCTTTTGACACTTGTTACACACTAAATTACAAGGAAGACTGTTTTTAAAAATGAAACTTGATTGGGAACAATTGGTAGTTAGCTTTCTTCTACCAAATAGTACTGATGAGAAAACAGCACCTATTCAGATTCTTTGTTGATCGCATGTGGGCACAAGCTGTGTGACGCGGACAGTCCATTAATTAGGACATAAAAGCTTTCTCATAATGATCTGTACAAATGTAAGGTTTCTGGCATCACCAGTAGAGATTTCTGTTGCAGAGAATTGCTGATAGCTGCCTCTTTCTTCCAAAAGCATCAGGATCCTGCCTGTGTTTCCCTGCCCCTATGCAAAACTATCTATTAGAATGAAAGCTTTTCTGTGATGGAACTGTTCTTGTTTTCACGTTCTGTGCAGTGCCAGGAGACTGATGGGCTTCAGAAGGGGTTTTAATAACAATATTCTCCTCGTGCTCTTGAAAGCCCCCACAAATACAGAAATGCCTGTAGTATCTTTGAAAAAGCTCCTTTCAGTAAAATAGCAACTTTATTACAGCTGCATAATTAAGCTAATCATTAAAGGACATTTTTTCTTTGTTTCTTTTTTATCCCTCAAAAGCAGAATCCTGTTTCAACATGGCTTCAAGGAATTCACAGTCCCTTCATGACCAAGGGACAAAACTGTCATGCTAGGGACTAATTAGGAGCAGTCAGTGTGCTGCTGAAAGAAGGGAAAATCCTCCACATCTCTTGTAACACTCTGCTTTGTCTGAAGCATCGTTCTTACCATAGTGCTCACACTGGAAGAAGGAGGTCCAGGCTTCAGTTTAAGGTCTGCTTATATAAGTTACAGCCATTAGTTTATATGCACTTAAAAGAGTTAGACAGCTGTCTTCCTTCCTGTGATTTCTGTCTCAATTCTCAGTTAATGTTGTCCCAGTGTAGTCCAGCCTGTTGGCCGGGAGACTTCAGTGAGCTCTGAGCTGCGGGCTGCAATCCCATACATGCAAGCTCTGAAGATCTGCAGACCGGCAGGGAAGCAAATTGCAGGAGGACTTAAGCACCCATTTGTGTATACCTGGGGGAAACAGTACCTCCTTTTCACCCAGTCATGATTTAGAGTGAAAGCTAGTGCCCTATTTAGAATAAAGTCTAGATCAAACGGCTTTGACAACATCTAGTGAATCAAGTCCCATAAGGGAGAATGCTGGGTCTGTGGATCCTGTATGGACTTTGGTGTGAGCTACGCAAAACAGACACTGTTCAGCCAGTGCTGTAATGCTTTCAGCATGCCCTGAAGCAGAACACAACTGCTGTCATGTCTGGGTCAAACACTGCTGTGCTTCAGGTGTTGGTGAAAGCAAAAGTCAAGACTGGTAGAGGAAGCAGAATTGGGATTTAATACTGTCAGTCTATAGTAGATGCTGAGCAAGTCTGTCACCCAGGAGTAGCAGTTGCTCTTTTTAGCTCTGTTTTTTGACCAGTTTGAAGCTGTGCCCAGGGCACATCTCTTCCATTCCACCAGGGCCCTGCTCACAAGCCTCAGTCTCCAGGGGGTTGGCCTCATTCCATCTTACTGCTGAAAAGCTCCTTTTTCCTCCCACATGTGAATGAGTACTAGTCATTAGACTGAGGAGAAAGAAAATAAATGAGTGAAACTGAAACTCTTACCTTGCAGGATTGTGCTCTCTTCCTACCTGGACAAACGGCTCCTTGCTCCCCATTCTTAGGCTTTCAGAACTGCCTTCGGTTCATTCAAACCTGTCATTCAAACCTGTTCTCTTGCTCCTTATATTTTCGGATTTTAGATCTGCAGGCCTGGCTAGAATGTTCAAAGAGCTGTGGAGTATTGTCTGTATGGAGTTTCTTCCTGAAGTATCGTATGTCTCCACTCTGCTGAATTGCCACCAGCTAGTAAGTATTGTTGAGCAGTGAGACAGAGTGGCTGGCATTCAGCTGAAGTTCTCGTTAGAGGGGAGTATACTTCAGAATAAAAGCTTTTCAGTACTTCTGCTTATTGATTTGACCCTGAGTTCTCACCCTTTCTCCATTTGAATGCTTCTTTAGAACCCAAAACATCAGTTTGTCTCTTTGGCAGATTTCTTCTTACCACTAGCACTTTTATGATGTCTTTGCTATCTCCATCAGATACAACTTAAGTGTCTTGGTCTGATAACTAAATTGATTTATTTTTCTTTAATGTTTCTCTAGTGTATCTGTTCCATCAAGTTTGAGTATGTGTCACAGAACATGCAGTTTATGTCCTCATTGATTTCTAAAACAGTGACAGAACTCAAATCTAGCTATTCACAATGCAAAAATGTCCTTTGCATTTGCTATGAAAAATAAATCAACATTCCAAAATATATTTTTATTTTGGACTAGATTGGCCATTGAAACCTGAAAGTTTAGAGACAAACACAGATGAGTGAGAGCCAGTGGCAGGTGGGTCCTCATAGGTTGTGAGGGTCCTTAAGTCAGAGTTTGCAGATCTCAGACACACAGAGGCCTTGTTAAGTAGTCTTCCCGTCATTGTATCACATTTACATGCAAGGAAGGCATCGTTAAGCACTGGATAATTTATTTTCATTTTCTATTCAAAGGCAGCACTTGAGAAAATGTTACAAATTAACAGAAAGTTATTGGTTCACTGAATTTAGCCTTTAATAGTAAGAACATTTGGGAAAGTAATTTGTCATGGCCTTGAGCACTCTCTTTTAAAGCAGTACGATAGATTTTCTGTAATAATAGGTAGGTAACCTATCCTTTAAAATGCAGTTCTTCACACAAATAAATCTTACTGATGGACTTCTAAAGGTGATTTTGAATGCAGTGAGGCATTAATTATTTCTTGAGACACCGTATGTCTCTTTCATATCCAAAATAAAAGCAGAACAGTTTTCTAGAGCACCAGATTCATTTTGCTATTTTATGGGTTGTAGCGAATTAATGGAAAAACAGTAACTCTGTCACAGCATCTAAAGAGAGAATATGCAAGTAGATTTTTTATTAAAACATGAACTACCCTGTAGCAATATATGAAGTATCTGTGAATAATCTCTAGATTTGCAATTTGAGACAAAGGGAAAAGGAAGATTGGAAATCTCACCCTCTTGATTTTAATTGTTCCCAAAAGTAGAAAAGGGCATCTCTGCAGCCAAGTGGCTATAGTTCTCAGGAGGCATAGTGGAAACTCATCTTGTGGTTGGGTTTGGCGTTGGTGGGGAACTTGAGGAGGTTCTATGAAGTGTCTCATATCGAATGCGTGACTCATTTAATTAGTTCCTGCTCCCCCTCACACTTTTCATAGAATTTCTGCAGATTTTCTCTCCCACACTAAGGCCCCACATGCTGGATATGGTCAGTCTTAAGTATGATCTGTCATGTGGCTCAGTCTGATGCCTGAACTCATAGTGTGGGAGAGAGCACAGGAGGTGGTGCACTGAAGGGTCGCATAATAAAATATCTAAAAGGATTTAAACAGCCTGTCTAGGAGATCAGTCCCCATTTGCAGCATTCCTCTCCATCTCTTTCTTGTCATATGACTCAAAGCATTAGACATGGGCCACCATTCTGTGACCATGCTATGTGAGTGCATGGTGCTG
Source organism: Oreortyx pictus (assembly GCA_036925125.1). Lineage (NCBI taxonomy): Eukaryota > Metazoa > Chordata > Aves > Galliformes > Odontophoridae > Oreortyx > Oreortyx pictus. The sequence continues at coordinate 156,123,448 of JAUPFR010000001.1, read as the reverse complement.
TGGGGTGCATGGAGGCTGATGTGAGGACATGTTCTGGTACATCAGTGACGTGAGTTAGTTCTGGGTGATGTAGTTATACAGCTATAAAGGACAGACAATCTTTTTCCCACAAACTCTTGAAAAAGGCATTTATAGATCTACAGTTCCACATGAACATGCACTATGGCGTCAAGAGACTGGAAGTACTCTTCATGAGAGTTGAACAAATGTCATATTTATACCTGTTTTAAAATGACAAACTGAAACTCCTAACAATTACTGTGACATCTTCCCCTCTCAGCTACTCCTTTTTTTTTTTTTTTAAGCAGATATTTTATTACTAGCACTTAGCAAGTAGCTGCCAAATAACATGGGGAAACTATGTAGGAAAGGAAGAAACTTGTATATTTATTTGGTGAAGAATGCCTACTTTGCTAAGGTATTTCTGATCTGTTCTAATCCAGGATGAAACTAATTTGACTTCACTTGAACTATTAACAGGGACGAGAGCAATCATCTGTTATCATTAGTCACTTAAAGAAAATTAAAAAATGGATACATGGCAAAATAATTGTCAGGAACTGACACTGTGATCCTGGATGTGAATGCTTGTTTTGGTAATATGAGAAATGGAAAACAAAACGACATGTTCTTCCATTGTTTATAGCCAAGTGTCTTGCAATTAGCAAGGATTACCATGAGGGTAGGATTTCATTTTGAGTGTGCTGCTCATTCTTTCTGCCACAGTCATAAAACAATATGGTTCAAAGCAGCAACATGTCTCCACAACGACCGTATGCTGCCTTCTTATTTGCAGTGCCCATGAGACTGTCCATGTGCTCCATGCTCTAAGCATGTCGCCAAACCATTTCAGATTTTGCAGAGGATCTTTCTGGTCTCCTGTGTGTTTTGCAGTGAAGTAAAAATCACTGTCAGTATCTACTGTAGGCAAAGTGTCATAATGATAATTGGATTTAAGTTCCCTCTAAATTTTATACTAGTACAAAGGGCAAGACATATTGAAACAACTATTTAAATTTGACTGTTTTGAGATACATGATCTAGCAAAAGTCATGAGACAACAACAGTATACCCTTTGGTATCTAGGTAGCTGTTGATATCTGAGTGCTTTAGAACTGAGAAACTGAGAATGAAGAAAAAATAATGTATTCAGTATAATTTCAAAATATTTAGAAGCATCTTGTCTTTTCAACTTCAAATATATCTTAAAGAAAACTTGACAAGCTTTGGACTAAAGACCAAATTTAAAATGAGGGAAAAGAATATTTTGCAAAATGATCAACTGGCAAATAATGTAAAGAAGTATTGTTTGGTCTTGTGCAGAAAAAAATGCTTCAGTTGGAAGCTCCCAGAAGCCACTGCTGTAGCCACCACCTGTGGTAACATTAAGTAAAGCAGAAACGTTTGGGAATGTGGAAGAGCATATGGTAAAGCATAACTTTCTCTGCCTCACCGTTCATTCTTTTTCTCGTTTTAGTGTCTTGAAATAGCAATTAGTTCTTTCAGTACCTGAAGTACGAAAAACTATTTCCTCTTCAGTCTTCTTGTTTTGCATTTGATTGCAAGATCCAATTGAAGATTTTCATATGATCTCACATCTGCCATGTGTCCAGCCCATATGGAGTTGCTAGTAAAGTCACAAAGCTCTCATTGACTTATTCAGTGCTTTTTCCTACAGTTGGAGCAGTTGCTTGTTACGTTTTCTTTATTTAAGTGATTATTTTCCGTGAGGTTTGTAGTTCTACCATTATGAAAGAAAACTTCTCTCCTTTGCAAATTAGGTTGAAACCTCATGTCCCTTGGGAGACAGGCAGATATTCTGTCTGTATATGTCTCATTTCCTTGCTGCCCTATGTTAGAACAGCTGAGAATAAGACTATAGTACTCAAAGTCTGAAGAAGGGAAGTGAAAAGATGATCTTTCTCATCTCTGCCATTTGTGCCTTTAAGCATAATCAGCTGTGTCCATGGCTGTGTACCTATGGCATAACTAATTTCAGTAATACTTTCGCTTAGGAACCAGTGTAGCCTCATTTGTTGCTGATCTAACTGATGATGCAAAACAGAGTTACACTAGTAGATGCTACTAAATTTACAAAGACATCAGATAAATCTGGTAAATGACTCTTTAGAGTCTTCTAACCTGCTCAATTCAATAAGTTTTAAAAGTGTAGGGCAGAATAGACATCCCTCCATCTATTACTGATTTAGGTAAACTTGTCCCATCATTTTCACTGTCCCCTGAACTCATTTTTCTTTTATTGGGCTATGTTTTTGGTTGTAATGCTTTTGAGATCTACCACAAATTTAAAATACAAAATTTGAAATTGTCTAAGATCATTATACATTCCCATTTTTTGCCCAAGACACAGACATCTCTATCGTGTCAGTAAGTGACTGACAGTAACCAAAGTGAAGAGATTCATAAAGCAGCAGATCTTGATTTTGGAAGAATGTCAGGTCTACCTTCAGCAGATTTTTGTAAGTTTATTCTTGTATATACTACTGTGTTCGAGGGATGATAAAAAAAAATCAGTGCAATGTTTTTTTCATATTATTAAGTAAAATACATTAAATAGGACTTCTACATTCCAAACAGAGGAAATAAAATGCCATTGTGACCTGTAGAAGGAGTTTTCCACTTTTTCTCCTTGAACTAGATTGGCTTTTATCAATTAAAGCTTTTATTACTTTATCAACTCCCTGTGCCCTCATGGATGACTGTGTTTTTCCGGCAGACATCTAACTGCTGGAAGCTTGAAAAACAACACATGGTGAAGTAAAATAACTGCTGTGCTCTAACCAGCCAAGTCTGCTTTTCTCTTGATGCAAACTCCTGTTCTTTTGGCTGCAGAGAGCATTTGCTTTGAAAGAACACAAATAAACCAGTAAAATACATGTTTTACAAACTTTCCTTTCCTTTCTATGCAAATATGATTAGAAGCTTGAATTCCAGATAATTTCTCTGGAGTTTAAAAATAACTTATGCTTTTGCTAGTGTAGCTACAGTAATTATGATCATACAGTTTGGGAGAAGCTGCAAGGAGATGGCAATCTGGGAATCCTTCCTGGATATTCTTGGCCTTATATGAATCCAGTAATAACTCTTTCCCTGGATTTGCTGGTGCTGATTTCTGTAGTTGTGTTTACATTCTGCAGGATGTCATGAAGGCTGGATTTGGTGAAGACAGTGGTAAGAATCCAAGTCTATTTTTACTAGTAGTTCCTTTTTCTTTTTTTTCTTTTTTTTTGTAACCGAATTTAGAGGAATTTTCCTAATTCAGCCACCACATGAGAATCAGATGAATTTTCATATTGGAGCAACTTTGTGTTTTTTATCTTTGGCCATTGCTACCTTTCTCTTCTCGTGCCATCAGCATCAGAAGGTTTTCTTTTCCCTTTCTGTTACTTCCAAGCTTCACGATGTGACCCAAATCTTGGACTCAGACAAACATCAAAGAGTGTCCTCAACAGGTATATATGAATTGTTCTACTGATCCTAACAGGTTTTCTATACTACTTATTCCATAATTTGGGTATTGTCATCAGCAGCTGCAGGATTATTTTATCTCTGCATTTCTTGAAATCTTTTGGCTATAAAACTGGGAGGATACAATCAAAACTCCCTCTATTTTCAGATCTTACTTATTCACCTGGTACTGAGTTTCCATTGGCTGTTTACTTCCCTCACACTATTCTGGACCCTTTCATAATGTTGGAATAATAATTCGGTTGATTTTGAAGGGAATATAATTTGGTGTGTTAGGAAAAAAACGTGCCTGAAGGTTCTGCATACAGCAAAGCTCCTGCAAAAGCCACAATTATTTGAGCCAAGCCAGCACTGGAGAGACGTGAGCACTTCTGTTTCATTTCATTTAATAAAGTTTTAGGAAGGTTTTATTTTAGCCAGATTTGACTTTCAGTTTTTTTTGGACTGACAGTGTACAGCTGGTGGGTACCTGAAGTTATAGAGGAAGCATGCTTTCATGTAAACTTACGGTCTAGTTTATTTGCTCTTAAGTAGAGCCCAAGGGTTTAATTTTGGAAGGACTAGTAACATCATTGTTTGTTAAGGTCACTGAGCACTTCCTATTGTTAGTCTGTTTTCTGTTCCTTATAAACTTGTGAAAATCTCACAGTTGCAGCCAAAATATTCCACTGGCAAAATGCCTCAGCTGATGTTTGCTTCAGAAGTGTCAGACATTTCTGAAACATTTTGAAATACATCCAGAAAAAATGAAAAGTGAAAAAACAGCATTGCCTCTGTTGCCATTTCTGGTGAGTTTTTCTTAGAAGTGGTTCTGCCTTGTTTTGCAGGATCTTGTGAAGAAGTACCCAATTTATAAAACTTTGAATAAATTAAAAGTGCTGAGTAGATAACTTGCTGTTTATCAGCCAAATACCCTAAAGGTTCTGTCTGTATGGGGAGTGACTCAATCTATAAGATGAAAAGAATTGTCGGTTATGCTGGGTCTTGATCCTGACATCTGAACTGGGAGTCCACCTTGTCTGTATTCATGGGGATCACTCCTTGAGCCCAATGTCTAGAAGAAGGCAGATCCTTCTGTAAGTTAGAGAAGACTGCTTATAGGTGGATATCAGAGGAAAATGACAAAGAGAAAGTGGTAGGCCATACTGTAATTTATGACAGTCATAAACATTCACAGGGAAAGGGGAAGTACTAAAGAAATGGTAGGTAAATTTAATTATGGTCTTTCCTGATTTGAGTCGTGCCCTTAATAACTGTTAATACATTACTGAGAGGCTTTTTATGGAAGATACTCATTTTAATTTTTTTTTGCCATAAATACCACAGCCATCATGTCTCACCAAGAGTCAGCGAGAAAAACTCTGAAGAAATGCATCATCTAACAATTTATTATTATTATGTAATCATTGAATAATTCAGATACGAGGCAACCATTGGAGGTCATCTGGCTCCAGCTTTCCTACTCAAAGCGAGGCTAACTTTGAGGACCATCTATGTCTTTCAGGCCTAGTTCCAACAACTGTTTCCTTTGTCCTGCTTCATCTTGTCCAAGATGACAGATCCTAGATCCTCATTCAACAGCATAGAAGATGGACAGGTTTTCATCTAAATCACTCAGTGCTGCATTGGTTAAAATTGTTAATTTCAGTGTAGGTACTGACAGAAGACAACATCTTTCTGTGAGCTTTCTCATCATGGTTTTCTGAGATAGCCACTTGTAAAGTGTATAGGTAGCCTGTAGCATCTGTCTGATGTTACAGAGCTATTTTCTGTATTACCATCTTTTTTTTTTTTTTTTTTTTTTTTTGCTGAAGAATGGAGTTTACTTTCTGATTTCTCTCCCTTTCTATGTATTGCATTCTCTTAATCTAATGGGAATGAGATGTTACTGGAAGATTAGCTGCTCTTAGCAAAGTCTGCCTCTGTGTGCTGCCACCAGGTAAGAGAACTTCCTCCTGCCCCCTGTATCTGCTTCTCTTGATTTGGAAGAACTCAGGGTTCTCAGGAAAATAAGCTTTAAATGTTATCTTTACATTCACCAAACCTATCATAAAACACTACCAGGTAATGAAGATTTTCCTTAAAAGTAAGATCACTCCACACTACAAGTAAAAAAGAAAAAGAGAAAATCTAGTTTTGTCTCTACCTTACTCACACAAACTAAGAATGTTTGAAAATATACAACAATATTTAGATCAGCAGTATTTGCTGTTTCAACACTGTATGACAAAGCCTCTTCAATAAAAGAGAATGCTTATTTGTCTTGTATCCATACATAATGGAAATTTGCAAGCATGGACAATATTTATGTCAGCACAGGTTTGGTTATGGCTGTATACCATCTGCTGTTTAGGATCAGAAACACAAAGTAATTTGTCAAAAATTGTACATAATGGCAGTCTTCTTTTGTATTTGTAATTTTTGCCTATTCCCACGTACATACATACATACAGGAGGGTCTAAATGGACTAAAATAAACTGGGGGAAAACCTTGCTAAGCTTTCTCTTGAATGTGTAAGCTGAGGCAAACAGATGTCCTGTGTGAGTTTCATGAACAGAGAATATGGAGGTTTCCTAAGGCAATGAATGTCCTTCAGTGTCTCAGTGCCTGTGTCTGTGTATCTCTGCTCCATGGTAACAAAGTTTTTCTACACTGTCCAATGTTAATCAGATTTATCAGATAAACAGATTGTTTATTATTATGTTACTAAAATTTAGTGTATATCAAGCTGAGTAAAGGAACTTGCAGATTGATTGCTCTGTCTGCTGGTTATCAGGTATATGCCGATCAGCAATTTGGTACAGCACCCTCAGCTAGTTACCAGATGACACTAAGTTGAGTGGTGCTGAGATACTCAACAGCTTTTTTCTGCCTCAGACTTCACTGGCAACTGGTCTTCACAAACCCTTTGAGCGGATGGGTTGGAAAGTGGAGTCTGGGGGAACAATGTCCTTCCCGCTGTATGCAAAGATCAGATTTGTGATCAGCTGAGGAACTCGAACATCCATAAGTCTGTGTGTTCCAATGAGGTGTATCTCCGAATCCTGAGGGAATTGGCTGATGTATTTGCCAAGACGCTCTCAATGATATTTAAAAAGTCATGTCTGTCACGTGAAGTTTGAAGAAGGTCCAGTGGAGGCCACAAAAATCATAGAGCTGGAGCACTTCACCTACAAAGACTGGGCTTTTTAAGACTGGAGAAAACTTCAGGGAGATCTTATTGCACTCTTCAAGTATCTAAAGAGAGTTTATAAACAAAGTTGAGACCAACTTCTTACATGGTTTGATAGTGATAGGACAAGGGTGAAATGGCTTTAAACTAACAGAGAAGAGATTTAGATTAGATATTAGGAGGAAATTTTTTACTCAGAGGGTGGTGAGGTACTGCAACAGGTTGCCCAGAGAAGCCAGTCCCTTCCAGCCCAAGCCACTCTGATTCTGTGAAGTAGTCCCAGAACCAGGTTCGGAGGATGTGAATTGTAAGGGGCTGTGGGGGGCGATAGGTGACATCACAGACAGGGGATGGAAACTCATCACAAGGTAAGAAGCTGGAATTACTATGGCAGGGGGAAATACAGGGCTGCAAGAATCAAGGCATCATGTATACTCTTGTTGATAGAAGAATTCAACACTTTGTGATTTAAAAGCAAAATATCAAGTTAAAGCTATGGTGAAGATTTATAGTAAGATACTCACTACAGTGAAATAAAATTCTTCCAGCATTCTTGCAGTTCTCAGCTCTGAAATCTGACCTGAGACTCTGCTGGGTTTTGTAAAAGCACAGTTCTGCTTTTATGGAGCCTGTTGGTCTGAGATCAGTGTACTTATTCCAAACCATTTAGTACAGTGTGTGGTTGTAAATTGTTGTTCTGAAATGCTTTACTTGCAATGATATTTAAATACTTTGTGTGCACTTATAACCTTAAAAAGCCTCTTCCTCACCTGTCACAAAGAGATTGCAGATGTGACTGATACATTGTTTCTGGTAGTGTTACAGCATTAGATTGTCTTCCTCTTTGAAGACATCTCCTGCTAGCTTTGAGAACTTTCCAGGAAGCCTTTGGAAGAACTATGAGAATGAACTGTACCATTGGAGCCATGCAGTTCTCATGGAGGATCTGCCTTCCACGTGGTCAGATAATGGCACGTTCAGATCTTATTGCTTCAGAGAAAGGAAAACAACACAGGAAAAACTGAAGTGAAAAACTTGAAAACCCTCAAATTTTCACTGTTGGGTCGGAAAGAAAATGCTGCGAAGGAATTACTGTCCTAACAAAGCTGAATTACTTTCTCATGGGCAGAGAACAGCATGATTTGAAAGTACTGTATTTTATGCCATTCAGAATAATTCTGGAACTTTATTGTGGAATGAACATATTGTGAAAGAACAAGAAAATAATCAGTTGCTTCATTTTTATGGATACCGCTCATTTTGCATAGGTTTGTGTTTGTTTCTTATTGAGAGGTGTGGAGGAGTGTAATGGCTGTTTTGCCTAGCTCATATATCTATATCTATGTACAGATTTGCAAGAGCTTTATGAAGATGGACCTTATGATTATTGTTATTTCACAGATGAAAAGTATGAGGATCAGAGATAATGATAGATCTTCCAAATGACGCCTGGTAAATGAAGAAACTAGAACTATGCACACTTAGTTTTCCTTTTCCTCACCAGTTTTTCTCCAGATTTTTAGTTGTTTCTACTTTGAGAAATGTAACTTGTAATTGGCATGTGTTACCATGCCAATTCTTTCCTTACAGTTTAATGAAGTGATTTAACTTGTTCCACATGTATTTAGAGATAAAGATTCCACAAAGTAAAACCTGAACACAGCACAGCATCTAGTAGCATCTCGTTCTGAAGTAGATTGCCTAGGGGTCTTTGTTCTAGAGTGAAATGTGTATTTAGCCAAATGACTTTAATGAATTTGTTAAATGATAATAGCAGGCCTCCTCTTTAATGCTAGGTAAATATATCCTTTAGAAAAGCTTGATTTCCTTTTAAATATATCCTAACCAAAATTTAATTCCCAAAATTTAAAGCTAATATTTATCACTATCAAAATTATCAGTCAGCAATAAATTTCCAAGAATACAGACATACACATAATGCCTGATCAAATAGTGATGTGTCAAGAATCGTTGAACTTGAAAGAGGCAAATCCAGAGGCAGGATGATTTCTGTGACACTCAACACTAAGCTGCTTTTTCATGGCCTACATTTCAAGGAAGGAAGGAGCTGTGATACCTTCTTGTGTTGTCTATGCAGATAGTCCGAGATTCATAGCAGTCCTTTTATAATGACAATGTTGCTTATATAATGTGTTTTTCAGAAATGTACTTATGTGCAATTTATCAGCTTAAAAAAATGGAGCATCCACCTTTTCCCATGATTGTTTTAGTAGTCATCCATAGCTACCCTTACTTTCATTTTTTAACTTTGAATTGGTATGTTGTTTGTTTGATTTAAGTCATTGGCTTTGGTTATGTCTTTGACATATGCATTTCACTGATAGGAATGAAAATAAAGGCCTTCCAGGATGCCATGAATTCAGCATGACCCTGACAAAAACCCATGCCCAAATCCATTATCACGCCTTTCTGGTATATCATGCCGACACTTGACTCAGTAAGCCATCCCTGGATGAGAATTTATCTTCAAGGTTGTATATGTTTGAGTAGGAAAAAGAACACTTCTACATGCAATAAGAAAGTTATTTCTGTTGTATGATTTATTAAAAATTGACCTAGCTTTGCTTAGAAATAATAATAATAATAATAAAAAGAAACGTTATTGAGAGAGACTCTGAAAATTACTGGAACATGCAATTGCAAGAAATCCCTTTGATTATGAAATCGTGTGTTTATCCTGGATATGTCTAACATGCATATAATTTGATTCAAGCTTATTGCAAGCCAGAATTAGAACAGCAGATTGCTTACTTTTAGGAAGAAGTGTAATCCAGGGCTTTACTGCTTACATTATTTGTGTAATTAGAAAAGGGCCATGGTTGATGTCACTGGATTAATCTCTAACAAACTGGAGAATTTCATAACCTACTACTACTGAAGTTCAGAAGATTCTATGGCACATTTTAACTAATCCATGACTAATAGAAAAATTAATTTGTCTTCTACACTGTCATCATGACATTGCAAGTGGAAATGAACACGTTATTTTTGAATTATTTAATCTATTTGATTACTTGTTTGAGAAGTCAAAATTTTTATTCAAAGGTGAAGATCACATCTAATATTTACACAACAGTTCTGTGTTTGAATTGTCAAAGAAAAGTCTGCTTATTTCATTTTCTGATTTTGTCTAGTGATTAATTCTCAGTTGTTATAATGCACACTTCAACCTTTGTTTAATGCTCATTAATCAGATTTAATCTAAACATTTTGATTCACTGATCTTTAATAATAATTTCAAGCAGTGATCAGGAAAACTTAAGAATGTGTTTTTCACCTTTTTTGCCTATTCCCTTTTTAATTAAGATTCTACACAATAGAGTTCCAAATGTAACTTCTTGGAATCTTGCTTTCAATTAAATCTAACATTTACTGTTAAGTTGAGAATGCATCTTTATGATCAAAAGTTAAAATGTATTTCAGCTGAACAATTTCTACTGTACTACATGTATTTATAAATGATTTTAAAGAGTTTTCAACATAGAAAAATGCAAGCAATACATTTCCTCTTTACTAAGTAATGTATAATTTGGAAGTTGTGGCAAGTTATATTTCACTGGAAATTAGGATCCCCTTACAGGCAAACCAGAGTTCCTTCCAATTAAGTTAGAGACTCTTTTTCACTTCTTTAAAAAAAGCAATAAAAATACCAGGTACTTAAATTGCTCTGTCAAATAGAAGAAATAGTGTCTGTACTTAATAGCTTAACTGAATCAGGAGATGACCGAGTCTTTCAAAGATTTAGAATTAATAGATCCTCTCCATCTCGTTTTTATTTCTGAACTGAAACAATCATGCAAGATTTATCGCTTTGTTCACTTTTGGTTTCTCAACCAAATAATCCAACTCATGACAAAAAGACATTGTCTTGAAAAAATGGCAATTTTTTTTAGTCACTTTCTGTTCTAGACTATTAACCAATATGTTCCATCATTTTCAACTTTCTTTAAAATTTCTGCAAACATCAGTGACTAATGTTAATTGTTGATATGACTGATGAATAACTAGGGACATAACATTTAGATTTGAAATAGTGGCAAGTGCTTTTGATTTGCCTTTTTGAAAATTTATTTAACTTTATTTAACTTAATTTATTTAACTTACTATTAAACTTCAAAATTTGGCACTTTCTTCTGCACAATTTTTTGTAGGTCTTTCCACAGCTCAGCTGTTTTCTCAGCCATCACCTAAAGCTTGTTTAGATAACAAAATATTGGATGCAAAAGTACTGTTAAAGAAATCCAGAGGAGCTTTGATAGAGAACAGCTAATATCTTCCAAGTCACATGTATTTAATAACATTTCAAGTATGCTTATTAATAACACAAGGATAGATTCAAGACTATTACTGGGTTTTAATTAATGCTGTATTTTATGACAGGAGCTGAGAGGAAAGCTCTGAACATGCTTCAGAAAAAAAGAATAAGAAATTAATTCAGTTCATTCACATGTACCAGCACAGTTTCCTAATCATTGCTTTCAAATGAATAATTCTAACGTAGTTTCACTTTTTTTTTTAATGTTTGCATTTGCCATAAAATGAAATGCATATATTATACATATTTAATTTAAAAGGCTATTTACATAAGAACTCCTTAAGAATTTTCCATACTTGATCGCCATGTACCTTTGTCTGTGCTATAAATAATGTCAGAAAATTCCAATAAGAAAACAAATCTTAAAAACACCCATATCCAGGCAATCAGGGATTGCTCTTTAATACTATGTTCATGGATATTTACTAATTAATGAATATCTGTTTTTCTTGCATCTTAATGAAACTTATCATGATTTGAAATTCATTTTAAGGATAAATAGAATGTGTACTTATCTTAAAAAATATTTAAATAAATGTATAGAAATATTACAGGTTTTATTGGTAACTCCAAGAATTTTAATCTGTCAGGAGTCTAGTAAAATAATGGCTGAGTGACTTGTGTCAGGCAACATAATTTTCATTCTAAATCTATGTTAGGTTTGTATTCTGAAGTGTGCATGCATGGATGTTTTTGGAAGTTCACCTCTTGTTGGCATGTGGTCAGTGAGGTACCATTATTCATTTAAAATATTGAAACTGAGGGTTTGGATTTTGTTCTCTGGATTGAATATAGTTGTCAAAATATTATATATATTCTTGACTAGGTATACACATTTCTGATTAAACTCTTGAATACTGAAGACATAAGCCGGTTTTATTTTTATTTATTTTTTCTTCTCTAAAGGGCAATATATGATAATTGTATCTTAGGTATTCATTAAACACTATGATGCATTCAGGTAGCAAGTGAAATAATCTATGTCCGTAAGTCATTCTCTTGTGATGATAAAACATTTTGGTGAAGAAGTCCTGTTTATAACCTCTCCTTTACTTCGAAAGAAAGTTAAATTTGCAATGAGAATGAGAATCTCATTAAAGTTATGGGTTTTTTTTGTCACTAACTTATCTGTTAGCTGCTTTTACAGGGATAGGCATGTCCCTGCCTTCTCACCTATCTGTTCATTCCTGCTGCTTCCCTTGTGTCCAGCCCTTAGAGAGACTGCTCTGTTTTCTTGAACCATCAGCAAACTAGCCTGGGGGATGAAAAGTCTTTTGCTTCTATTGGCTGTTGTTCCAGTGAGCTGCACTGGGGAGTCAGACAAGCACTAGTGCACCACAAAATGGGATGGAGTTCTAGTTTATACAGCCAGCCATAACCCAGAAGTAGACTGATAATAGACTGGGCATAGTAAAGCTAATAATACAGTGGGAAACAAGAACCAATCTACAAGGTGTTGTGGCCAGACATCCCTTTAGTAAAAAAGATTTTTGGAGAGGTAGATTTGTCCTTGGCTGAATGAGGAAAGGTACTTCATGGCAGCCTTCATTTTGATTGAGTGCTTCATTTTGAACCAGCTGTATGAAAAAAATTCAAGCAAGGTGAAGATGTAATTGTCAGAGAACCTAGGAGGAGGAAATTGCAAAAAGGAGTACTTCAAAGACAAATCCACCTGTATAAGTACAAAGCGTGACTTCTTGCCACCTCTGCATCTGCAGCATCTTTGTAAATAATCTCTTGAGGAGAGACCTCAGCATTCTTATTGTTATTTATTATTCAGTATGAAGTTCATGAACTGCTGAGGAGAATGAATTTATTGCTGCATCACAGAGACTTGACTGAACACAGGGTAGGAAGGCCATTTTTTTTAGCGTGTTTGTTATGGGTAGATACCAGTATCACATTCACAGTTCTTCTGAACTGTTTTTTTTAAAGTCCTCTTCATAACTAGTCGAAGATAGATCATATACAAAAAAAAAAAAAAAAGCAATTTGTGGTTGGCTAAAGCTATATGAGCTATATGTTGGCTTCAATGTAAACTACAATAGCTTTATAGGGAAAGGATGAAAATATTAAACATGTTCTGTTACCTCATCTTGAATTTCAAATAAAACATTTTCAAATGAAACACTCATACAAAATGAGCATTTCTCTGCTGGGAACTGATCTCTGTTGTAATGGGATTTTTAAATGTTTATGTCTATTTCTTGGAGGTCTTCTCTTTTTCTTTCCTCCAGGTAATGTTCTTCTTATAGCAGGACTGTGGAAATGCAGAGAAGGAACTTTCTACAGAGTTATCTGCAGTTTTTTGTCAACTAGAAGTAGTCCCTTCACCAACTACATTTAGTTAGGTTCTTCTATATGTCTTGTATGACAAGCTGAGTAAAACTGCAGCATAGAGTGAATGCTGCATTATTCCTCCTGCCTTTCTCTCTCTGTCCTTTATACTTATTGTGACAGGATAAATAATGGCCTGCAGAGGAATGGTTTGGGCTGGAATCCAGCCTGTGAACTTGGGAATGGGGAATAGGAGAGGGAATGAGGAAGAAGAGAAGGCATGAAGAAAGACGGATACTATGGGAAAGTTAAAAACTGTAGTCCATAGAGCAGAGCAGAAAATGAAAGCTGTTCCAGGAAGAGTTCTATCAGAGAAAAGTAGAAGTGAAAAACTGAGATTTTATCCATCTATAACCCGAGAGCTCACTTCCCTTTGTCTTTGTAGTATTAAAATATGGTAGAAAAACCTGCTAAATATCTCACCAGCAAAATATTCTAAAACATTATTGGTCACTGTTAAGTAGTTCTTCTTGCATTGAAAGTATCTTTTAATAGATGAAACAAAATCTTTCTTTCTTTCTGGGAGAAAAGGAGGACACTGAGCCTCTCAAAATAATTAAATGCCTTAAACTTTAGGAAAACAAGAGGAGAATGCTATCAGAATTTTATAAAAGTCACAACAGAAAATACTGTAACTTCTGGAAAGACAAGTAAACAGAAAATTTCAAAATTGCTGTTCAAATAGAATGAGATAATTTAATAAGACAAATTTCCTTTCCCTTAAGAAACAAAGCTTACTTAGTTTTATCTTCTTTCCTGGGAAAAATTAGTCAAGGCTTGTCACCTGGTACTTCTCTATTTTTACTACTTAATGGAGCCACAATTAAAAGCAGAAATGGTGAAATTTAATATTTATAACCAAAATCCCACCTTAATTATACACTATTACGCACCATCTGCACTAATACAGACTGAATACATGCTGTTGTGGATTCCTCTTTATTTATTTGTGAGTTTGAAATGTTGTTATGCAGTACATACCACGTTACATACTTTGCTATGTATGTAATAAATATTTAGGTTGTATTGTCTACGAGTAATGACTGTATATTACAAATATTTTGTTCGATTCTATTAATAACAATGGAATGCTTCAATGAACTAGAGGTAAAAATAGCATACATTTCAACACTATTAATCTTGCAGTGCTTTAAACTATCTACATTTCATACACAGTGCCCCAGCTTCCAGTATACATGCTGAGAATGTTTTCTTTGATAAAAAGAACATATTTTACCCTGAAATTTTTGGTCAGTTTATCAACCTATGTCCTGGAGATCTCTAAGATACCCTACATATCAGTTATCCTTCTGAAAGTCCATGGCAGTCAATCAGGTGTTACAAAAGGTCATGATTTCATCTTGCGGGAGATCTTCTGAAACTTCCCATTAGAAATATTTTAAGTGTCAGAGAGGGGCACGTCCCTTAACAGGAGAGCTGTAGCCATCTGATTCTTTACGGATAGGAGAGAGCTTTTGCATTCTTAGTATCCAGCATTGTGGCAAGGACATAGGCATCTCTTAAGGCTTTCATCCTGAAAACCACTGCACACTGTTATTCAATGGCTCAATCCTAGTTTGGGCCATCTTTTCATTATAGTTCCAAGAAATGTCACAAAAAACTTTTCTTATAATACCTACTATCTGTTGAGCTTAGAGGCTAGAAATCTTTTAATTAAACTGGGAAGGACCTAGCCAATATGCTAGTATTATTGCTTTGTTTTGGGATATTTGTACTGGAAAAGACTGAATGTACATTTGGGTATTTCATACTTTTTAAAAAGTGTCTGACATAGTGTTTGTTTGTTTGTTTGTTTGTTTGTTTGTTTGTTTTACAATAGTATGTTTTACTTTGCTATTGGATTCATAACATACACATGGTCATTTATAGGTCAATGATCAGCTGATCAGCAGGAACATGTTAAGTACCTTATTGTGATCTTGCATGCATACCCTTAATCGCCTTTAAAATAATTTAAATCCATCTGAGAGTGCTGCAGAATTGTCAGGCAGCATATGAGCCATTGGCCACTGCTGTGAAATAAAATCTTCCACACAGATAACATTCTGCAAGTCTGTTCCTGATAATGGGTCTGTTTGCAAATGTAGCAGACTAAAGGAAAACATGCTCCCGTGGATCAAGAGCCAATCAACCCCCTCTCTGCTAATGAGAGACAAGAGACCAGAGCAGCAGAAAACATATTGTGAACAGTCATCAATTAATTAAGGAAAAATGTCTGATTTGGGGATTGAGCCAGATGTGCTGTGAATGAGGTTGTTATACACAAGTGGTGCTGAATAATGTTAGTGGGAGAGGAAAGGGAAGCTATATTCATCTTAGTCTCTTATATATCTTTAGTGGTGTGTGATCACGACTAGCTGGCTAAAGTTCTGTGTGGCCCCGGAACAGCTATTGAGTGTAGACTCAGCTATTCAGAAATCAGGGATAAAGGGACAGGTTAAGCAATGTTTTGACCACAATAATTCAAACTGAGAGGGACTGTGATACTGAAATAAAAATAAATAAATAAATAAATAAATAAATAAATAAAATGTAACAGAGATGAGTTGACATAGAAGGTTTAGGAATATCTTCCATTCTTCAATATGAACATGATAATGACGTATTGAAAGAGTTAGATCATAACAGTGTGTCCCAGACTGTGTTTTTTTCTAAAGAAACTGTATTTCCTATAAGGTAATTAAAGTCCCTGGTAGATAAACTTGACAGTACTGCTAATTACCCAACCTTATTCACTGCAAGGGAGCTTGCAAAGTATAATAAGTGTAGTATAATGGAAATGACAATGACTCAAATGTAAAAAGAAAAATAATATGTTCAGAATTAAGAGAGCAAGTATTTCTGTATAGCTTCTCCTTGTATTTACGCAGACCTGAAATGCATTCAGCAGATGATTGTGAAGAGCAAAGATCTAATGTGATTCATGAACATTGTCTCTCCTGTTGGCTTGATTTTTTTTTTCTCTGACTACTGCGTTCTTCATTAGTGATCCCAGTGAACCAGTACTGTGTGATTAGCTGTGCTGCTTCTCATCACAGTCATGAGTCAGGTTGCTAGAACTGGGTTGGCTCTGCTTAATAAAACATAATTTTTTTAATAAATCTTTCTGCCTGCTTTATCTTTTATCAGTAACGAAGTATTCACATCAACTAATAATTTTTTCTTTCAATTACCATAAGCCAAGAGCAAAAAGAACAAATAATAGGAAAAAGGATTCACATCAGGCTTGAATTTCTTCAAGCATTCTGTAAGCGACTGATTGTGCCCACACACCCATCTGCATTTTTAAACATTCGGATGTCATGTTCAGTAGAAACAGTATTGTTTATTTTCTAAAGAATGAGCAATTAGGAATGAGTATAATTAATACACGTGACGTTTTTTCCCTGGGTCTTATCACAGCTCCAAAAAAACATCCACATCTATGCTTCAGTAGGTTTTATGAAACACTTGTAAATGACAGGCAGATGGCCTCTTTGGGTTATGGTATAAAACCACAAAAATTAATATTAACATTTTTCACTGAGTATGTTTAGTCACATCTTGTCTGCCAGAAGATGGTTGTAATCAGTGCCTCTGTGTATAAATACTTACAGTCTGCTCTATAAATGAACAAATACACAAACAAACAAGCTTAAATAATATCCTTGAGAAATCTCTATCCATACTTAAATAACATTTCTCATAAGATAATATGAAACTAGAGGTCCTGATAGAATTAGCAGATAATCATAATCATTCTTTTTTTTTTTTTTTTTTTTTTGAGAGAGAGAGGTCATGGTATCTTTGCATGATTATGCTGGCTGGTTCTCACTGAAGGAAGGCAGTGTTTATTAGCCTATGCTCTTATGCTAAGGGTATAAACTTGGTAATTTTGTAAGAAATGCTTCAGATAAACTGGAAGCAATTTTAAGGAAAGTAGATCCTTTCCCTAAAAGCTTGACTTCTCAGCACATGATGAAGGCATTGTTCTTAAACAGGATCTGCAAAATTTTGGAAGCATATTTGTTATCAACAGTAGTGTGTAGGTTTACTTTGTCTTGACTTCCCATTGTAGAAATGCTCCAGATGATTTCCATTTAGGAACAGTAATTTTTGCAGTGCTTCATTTAATTCCTCCATGAGGAAAAAACGGAACCCTTTGACATTCATCAACATTTGTAAACATTGATGGAGACCAAACAGTGGATGTTTGCGTGCAGTGGGTGGTGTATTTCAGCAGAGGAGACAGTAACTGTGGGGCATCTCCATTAGTACAGATAGTTAAGGACACGTCATGCAGCCTCTTGTTCATCAAAGGTAAAAATGCATAGCTAATGGGGATGACTGTGTTGAAAAATACTGTTTATAGTTGAGAATTTGCTTTATTAAATAGTGTTATTGTGCTTTTTGTATCCATTGTAGTTTTTATGGAAATAAGTAGAAGTCATTAATTTCAGAGAGACTATACATGGCCCAAGACAATTCCTATTCATTCAATGCAGCCTAGGCAAGCCAAAATATTGGACACCCATGTATTAATCACTGATAAGAAAACTAGCAGGTCATCTTTTCTCCCACTTCTGTATAACACTATGCAAATTTTAAGTACTTAATATAGACTAAATGACAATAACTTCATTTCTTCTGCTGAAAAGAGAGAAAAAAAACCCAAGGAAAAATTTACTGGCTGAATTATTTTGATACAGTTGTTTTCCCATTTTTAGCCACTTAATATAGCTTGTTCTGTTTAAAATAATAAAAAACATATTTAAGATTTTAAAATATTTTTAATACATTATTACTTTTAAGGCATTGCTTTTCTATCATCCAGTAAACACCTATTACACTAGACAGTCCCATTAGAGATTATATAAGTGTCTGAGGAACAGTCTTGTTCTTCATTCTGTAACATATTGCTTTTCCATACTGTATAGTCCTCATTCATGCTGATCAGTGGATTAATTGTCTGTGATACTATAAAAGCCTATATCATTCAGTTTACATAAAGTTGCAAGACTTCCTGAAGCAATATTTGGTCCTACAACCATCACAAGTAAGAAGCTTGACTGGCAGTATACAGGTATCTGTCTAAAATATATGTTGGAAACCAGCTGTCTTGGATTAACAGTATCTCTTCCAGGAGGATCTGCTCCACGATCTTCCCAGGCACAGATGTGAGGCTCTCTGCCCTTTAGTTCCCCAGGTATTTATTTCCACCTTTCTTATTAGCTCTGAAGATATGACAACTGGGATTAAATTCAAAGTAAACAAACAAATAATAATAATAAAAAAACAATTACAGTGCTATCAGTGTTATTGACTATAGGTTGCTGTTTATGAAACTGAGTTGAGTATTACTACTTTGTTCAATTGTATTGTTCTGAACTGTATTAGCAAGATCTTAAAAAAATGGGGAGCATGTGTTTTAGGAATATAGAAGAATCTATGCGCTAAGATGTAAATACCCAAAATGTTGCTCATAGCTTGAGGTCTGCTGATATCCTTGATCGTACAACAATGATAGCACTCATCCTTGAATTCATTTACTTGTTATTGAACTTCTGTAGGGAGGTGCTTCTTGAGAGAGGGAACACAGTCCATGTGTATGAGTAAGAAGAAAAAGGGTAATTATCTAAGAAAATGGAAACTTGGATTTAGAGTATGTGAACTACTTCACTTTTCATGTAGAGGATTTGCATACTAAAGAACTTCTGTTGTTGATGTTATGGCCCAGGATTGCATAGCCACTTGGAATTAATACCTGTTTGGAAGTAACTATGATTTTTTCAGAAGTAGGAGGTAGTGCTAACTATAAAGGGAGCTATGAAGTGAGGCTAAACTAGACTTCTAGTTTCCAGACAGTTGAAATTAGATGAAGCTTGATCCTTTTTTTTTAAGTCAACCTAAAAATAAAAGGATAAAAATAATAAAAGAGTAAGAAAGTCATAATTCATATGTTTTCTTTTAAAATTGGAACTTGGTTAATCTTATCACCGTAAAACAAGAAAAAAAATGCAAAAAAAATCAATCATATAATTTAAAACAAAATACATTATTTTCACTGTTAAGAGTGTCTTTATTTTAAAACTGAAAGTGTCTTACATCAGCTTTGAGTTCTTGTTGTATTTTGTCTATTAAAAGTCTTGTTGATTCAGCAGATAAGTTTTTGTCACATATTTATATACTTGGTGTCTTGAAAGCTTACTCAGTTTAGATATTGCAATCCCTACATTAGGGACAGCACTCTTAGAGTATTTTGTTATATAGTTATCTAGGTTCTGCAGTTGTAAGATTGAGTCTTTTTTAAGAACTCTTGGGAAAGTCTTTAATTCTAACATGTTTACTTTTGCACTAATGCGTAAAAAAGTACTCTTACTTCTATTAAAACAAACATGACATAAATGCAGTCAAGTACAAATCTGGGAAAACAACTTGGAATGAAAGTTAAATATTCTGTGGTTAAAAGCAAAGATTTCAGTGTTGTTGATTTAAAACAGTTTTCCTTCTCCCTTCTCCCTTCCCCCTTCTCCCTTCCCCCTTCTTCTCCCTTCCCCCTTCTTCTCCCTTCCTTCTTCCCTTCCCTTCCCTTCCCTTCCCTTCCCTTCCCTTCCCTTCCCTTCCCTTCCCTTCCCTTCCCTTCCCTTCCCTTCCCTTCCCTTCCCTTCCCTTCCCTTCCCTTCCCTTCCCTTCCCTTCCCTTCCCTTCCCTTCCCTTCCCTTCCCTTCCCTTCCCTTCCCTTCCCTTCCCTTCCCTTCCCTCCCCTCCCCACCCCACTTGATGGGTGTGTAGTTCTAAGCTTCATCCTGTGTTAAGCCATATCAACCACCAGCCATGGGAATCAACCTCCACTCTAGGAAGCCTGCTCCAATGTTCAACCACTGCACACTCAAGAAATTTTTCTTAATGTCCAGGTTGAACCTCTCCTGGTGCAGCTCTTGGCCATTCCCATTTACCCTGGCAATGGTTCTCAGGGGCAGAGACTGTCACCTTTCTCTGAGCTTGTCCTCCTCAGGATCTGTAGAAAGCAATGTTATCATCTCTCAGACTCCTCTTGTCCAAACTTGATCACACAGATGTCCTTAGTCCCTCCTCACAGGAGATACCTTCCTGCTCCGTTATCTACTTTGTTGCCCTCCTCTGAATGCTTTCGAGTACTGAAATATTTTTTCTACGTTGTGGAGTCCAGAACTCTTACAATACTCAGGACGAGGCTGCACTAACACTGAATACAGTGGGAAAATCACCTCTTTTGACCAGCTGTGTTTAATGTATCCCAAAATGCAGTTTGCCTGCTTGGCTGCCAGGGCACATTGCTAGTTCATGCTGAACCTGCTGTCATCAGCAAACCCAGATACCTTTCTGCTAAGCTGCTCTCCAGTCACTGATCTCCCAGTCTGTGTCAGTCTCCAACATTATTCTGTTTCAGATGCAATACCCAACATCTACCTTTTTATAACTTGATGGCATTGCTAATGCCCACTGCTCCAATCTATCTTGATGCCTCCTCAGGTATCAACGGTTTACCGGGCTGGTTCGGCCCAGTTCTGCAACAATTGGTGCGGGGGATCCACGGACCCACACCCCAGGAAAGGGGAAGGGGGAAAGGGAAAAGGGAGATGGGCCTAGAAACAAAACAGCAGCAACGATCTGAGGAGGAAAGCTAATTTACTAAATAAGATATCAGAAAGCAAAATAACACAATATAATACGATATAATTGGAATTGAGGCTAATAAATCAAATAAAATGAGCAAGAAAGCGTGTCTGATAAACCAAAGGTCTTACGCTAACTCTGAAGGTGAGATGGCAGTGAGCATCCACTGCTGAGTTGATCCCAAAGGAAAGTGAATGTGTCCCGTGACCGTAGACAGTTTTTATCTTTCCCTCTGAGTGGAAACACATAAAAATGCAAAGCATCGCAAAGTCCTCTGGGAAATGTAGTTCTTCTTCTCTTCTGAGACTGGTATACCCATAACTACTGATGATCCATGGAGCCGGAGCATTAACTCCCGAACTCCCAGTACACCACATGATGTTATGCTGTGGAATACCAGTACCAAAAAACGCAAAACCATGACATCAGGCAATTAATCCCAGTTTAGTATCATCGATAAACTTGCTGAGGATACTTCCAACTTCTGCATCCAGACTGTGGAGAACACTGCTCGAGATTGGCTGTCATCCAGATAAACACATAATGCTATATGTAATATTTTTAATTCTTCAGTGAAGTTCTGTCTCCTTACTGTGTACAAGATCATTTGCTCTGAATCTGTTTCTATATATACTGAGGTGTGTGCACTTCCTTTAATGAGGTTAATTGTAAACTGGTATGAAATCCATTTAATTTTCACAACTTGCTCCAGTTTGCTTATGTATATTTGTCAGATTGTATTTTTTGCCTTTTTAAAGTCTTACCATACACCATGTGTACAAGCATTCTTATAGAGAGCTGTACTATACAGCCTCAACTTCCCAGTCATTCTTCTGCCTCTTCTGGGCATTATCTACAGATAAATATTTATGTAGAAGGAGCAGTATATTAAAGGGGGCATGGTTATCAAAGGTGCATGTTCTGTATTAGAAAGCAAGGCCAGCTTTCATGAAGTATGAGATTTCTTGGTGTTTCTTCATTCATCATTAAAGCTGCAGAAATTTGATTTATTGATTATAGAATATCACAGTAGTTAAAGTAACATTTGGGAAAATAGAAAATAGGTGGGTTTTTTTTTGTTATTTTCCTTTTCCTTTCCCTTACCCTTTTCCTTTCCCTTTCCCTTTTTCTTCGAGAAATTAAGCCTTTCTTTTCAAAAGACGAAAGGAAAAACGTAAAACAAACTCAAAAGAACAAGGTCCAGAATTTAAAGGTAATTTATTTAGTAAAAATGTCTGTTATCAGTTTTAACTTACAGTGTAAAGGCTGTGTGGATATCTCTGCATTCAGGATACTGAAGATTTCTGCCCATACTTTCTGTCTTACTGACATTTTCTGGTCGGCATAATGAGTCATGTAATTATCTACTCATTCATATCTCTAACCAGAAAGTATATAACATAATCTATCCTTAACCAATTGCCTGGAAATATGTATCAATCTATGTTAAAAAACAATGTAGACAATTTTTATTTTGAATTCTTATAAGTAGATTAGTTTATGAATTATAGTCTAAAAATAGTTTAGAAATAAGACAAAATTAAAAATGATAAATGGAAGACAGCTTGAAGATAGTTGTTTCTCCTAATACTCCAGTCAGTATTATCATTGCAAAGAGCTATAGTACTTTTTGTATTTAGATGCCTGTTGTGAGAAACATTAGTATGCTGCTTCTTTTGATGGCCTGGGCATACTCCCAGGATGCCATAAAATTAAATTAAGGAAAATTCTAGGCAAGTTTTGTACAGAATGTAAAATGCATGGCAGCAAAATACTCTCCAAACTGCACACATGCAATCAAACAAGACATTCTGCAAAATCACCTCCTTTCCAGCAGCATCTCAACTGTGCTCTGTGGGCCACCAGTCATTTGCAGAATGTTCTATGGGATGCTCTCCGGAGAGCTCCTGGGATCATGTGGTGTTCATTCATTTCATTTCCATTTCTTTAATTGCATGAAAAAAATGTTAAAAAAATCTGTCAATACTTTCCCAGTGCAGTCTAGCTTCACTATAACAAACCGCAGGGAGTCTTGGAGAATTGTTCATCCTAACAGAATTGTTTGACAATTTGCTCCACTGAAATAGTGAAAAAAAAAAAACATACAGTTTCAAATATCCAGTAGGAAGTCATGATTTTACGACAATTACTTCAGACATATTTAAATGGTACTTAAAGAAGAAAATGAAGTAAATAAATAAATTAATAAATGTACGTTTGGAAGCTAAATGCAGCATGCTGTGATGAAATCAAGGAAAATAGAGCTAGTATCTAGATCAGCCTTTCATAAGCACATACTCTAATGGGGCTGATGACCAAGGACAGCATGTCTTTTTGCTACTGAAATTACTGAAATTAGAAGGGAGGTTGTGACTTGCCTTTAATGAAGTTAGTCAATGCTGACTGCCTTTGTAAACACATCCTATAACTGTAAAAGGAATTGAAGTTGTTTTCTTTTTCTGTTTTCTGTTAAAAGAACTGATGGCTCAGTTTCCATGATCTATATAGAGACAATGTCTTTCTTCTAATGTCACCTGCTTTTTAAGGCTTACAACTCCCAGTTTTACTCCTCACTGTACTATCACATAGTATATATTAGTAGGGCAAATTCTCTGCCCCTATTAAGGTCAGCCACAACATTTATGCCAGAGATCTGTTTAGTTGCACTTAATCTCAACAGGCTTCTGTAATTGGTTTATCCAAGCAAAACCACAGAACATAATTCTTTTTTTTAATAGTGTCTAGTGATTTCTGATCTACTTTAATGTAATTTTAGTTAAATTTAATTTCAACTCATCTCATCTGAATTACTAAATAACAACATTAAAATCAAAACAAGAATTAAAAAAGAGATACACACTCAGCTCTTGTCATGATAGCAATTCAGAAAAGCTGAAATCAGACAATAAAAGAGTAATTATTTGCTACAAAGGTATACATTTTAATAAAGTAGATATTAAATCCTTGATAATAATATTGAATATATGTAAGCAGGCATCTGCCTCAATTTGCTCTAATTACATTAAAATCATCTTATAGTAAGCATTGGCAACTTTATATAATTAATTATTTTGGATGCTTATTCTTAATAGTAACATATATTATCAAATTATATCTTAGTCACAGTGGCTTGACACAGTCAGTCGTAGTACCTGGCATATTCTAGTTGAGCATGATAACTTACTCCTTCATGGTATAGCTAGATATTTACAGTTTCAATTTGCTAGTTCCAGATGTTATGGCTGATTCATTAGTCTACCACAATCCACTGAATCACTACTATGGAGATTAGTGGCATCTTGATAGACAAAAGAAAATAGATGCAGCTTTTTACTTTGAGCTTTGTTACAGCTATAATGTCAATGGCCCTTCTTCTCTCTGGGCACAAAAGAGCCAGAGAACTGACCTAGTGTTGAGATATACTATGAAGATACCTATGGCCCTGCTGTTTTGAACTGACACTCCTAGAAAACACACAGTGAGGAAGCATCTCTGTGCAATTGTCTTGCTCCTGACATCCAGCACAGGAGATATTCCTGAAAGATGTGATGTGAGTGTGCATCAGTGGGAGTAGTGGGGTCATAGCAAACTGAAACAAGTCAAAGCAGATCAACAGCAGATCTAACTTGTTCTAGGACCAGTCCAAGGTTTGCTCAGGAGAACAAACTAGTTAAATAAAATATATCTGGGTAGACACAACACAAGTACTCTCCATTCTGGGTCCATTATCCTTGAGTGTTGAGACCTTGTTAGAAGCCCTTGGTCCAGTTTCAACGTACTCTCTTTTGACACGACTTACTTAAACCCTAAATTTTAGATCTATGATGCCTTGTTCAAACCCTTGAAGCTCATGATCAGTATAATAGGGAAAGTTCTAAGCAATTTCTGTTTTATTTGGATTTAAATATTACCACACAGCAGAAAATTAGCAACAGTGCTACTGCCCTGGTTGTGCAAAGGGCAAAAATAATTAATGAGATCTGACAAAAAAAGTGTGTATGATTTCTTTTTCTCATCCTAATTGCTCCTTAGCCCTATTTGGTTCCATAGCTGTTGTCCTTTAATTTTGGAGGATTTTTGCTAATGTAATAACTAACTGATGAGCAATAGATTGGTTTTGACAGTAAAGATTATATCTTCCAGATATTTTTAGCAAAACAACTACTGGCTCTATCCAGAAATCTGCCTATCTTTCTTCAAAAGCAGGCAAGAGGAACTGTATTGGCTAAAAAGAGGCCAGCACAATTTACCATAAGAATCGTGTAGCCAGTATATGAATAGTCTGAGTACCACTTCTCTGGCCATAGCATTTTTGCAATTCCTGTTGTTTTTCTCTCCATGAAAATAAGAATTTGCACTACACATATTGCTTGTAAGTAGAAACAGATATAAAGAAGATTGCAGTGGATGAAGAAGTTATCAGTCTCATCAAGTGTGGTGTGCTAAATCAAAAGGTGATCATATGTGGCAGGGAAAAAGACATGCTACACAGAGGTAAATTGATCTAGTCAGCAATGCTGGTGTAGACATACAACATTCATGACTTTCTAGCATTCCTATTTATTTTGTTTCCTGTTCTGGTATTTGTGATGATATTCTGTTTCAGCTCATGTCAGAGAACTTGAAATAGTGTAGATACAGTCATGTAGGTTTTTTTTTAAATTGATTGATGATTGACAGAACTGTCCCAGTGTTGCCCCAATTGCTGCCCAGCGAGAGGTGACACACATGCCCAGGCACTTCTATAATGGCATCAGAACTGTAGCAGCTTGCAAATGCAGACTTCGGTGTAAGGACTTGAAATATGTCTCTGTCATTTAATCATCATTAGTATCCAAAAAAAGAAATATTTTCAATCTCTTATATTTTTAAATAGTAATTGTAATATTTTTTTTCCTGAAGATTTATTTTTCTTTTTCTTTTTTTCTTTCCTTTTCCTTTATTTTTTTCCCCGTGTACATCGGCTTGCATACTAACATGTTACTTCTCTACGGCGTTGCAAACAAGTAGTGATATATAGAGACAAAAGCCTGTCAGATGTATAATACATATGCTACTCTAGCTAAAACATCTGTTACATAACTTGTCCCAGGCAATTCTGCTTAATTGTAAGTTATTTTATGCATCAGTGTACTCTGCAATTGTCACAGAAATTCGACATGCTTTGCCAAGGTAAAAATCTATATCCAGGCATTGTTTCCTGGTCTTAATTTTTTTTAGATTTGAGTTACTTAATGTCCCTTTAAACATGCCATTTTCTGGGAAGAGATTAAATAAGATTTTATGGTAGACATAGCTTTTTCTACAACTCTCAAATCATCAATCCTGTTTCTCTTAAATCAAATGTAAAAATGCCAATGACTTAAAGAGATCCATATATTAGTGTGATATACCTGTGTACGCCACTAAAATCAGAGTAGTCAGTTGGTTTCAAGATGAAAACCCTCTAATCAGAAATAGGCATCTGTCTGTGGACAGGATGAATCATTCCCCAGACTCTTCTTAACGAATATATGAACACAATAGATGAGAGTAAGTTCTCCGAGGAACACAAAAATTTTAGACAGCTAAAATAAAATGAGATTATCTTAACCTTCCTCCTTCATTCTCATCTTTAGCAAGTTGAGAATTAAAACATTTTTTTGCAGTGATCATCATTCAGCATTCAGACATTTTTTAAGGACTTTTTACCAGACTCATTGCAGTATGAACATTTCATATTTCAGAGGATGAATATAGTGCCTTAGAAAATGCAGTTTTGAAAGAATGCATGGTTAACAATTTTTGTTTTGTATTTACACAGTTCATCAGACTGGATTTGAAAACATCCAGCTGTATGTGTCTGGGAAGGATCTGTTTCTGATTGTAAAGAGATGCTTTGAAGATGCTTGTTTATACTAAATATTTATGTGAGTTTATAACAGATAGGAAGATATTTAAACAGTGTAATTATTCTCAGAACAACGTAGACAAGAAATACACTTAGAAGGAAGAAATAACTGATGTTGCTCTAAAGTTAGAACTATGTTTCAACTGGTTAGTCTCTGGTCATGTCCAGGAACTGAAACACCCTCAAACAAAAGAAGAAAGTAATTAATAATCTTTTTTTTTTTTTTTTTGGTGAATCTTTCTGCCTCTGTTTCTCTCTTTCTCAATCTGATTTCCTTTCTAAATGTAAATTTAGGGTAAGAATGGCTGGAGCAATCCTTTGGCGTGTTAAGAGACCAAAGATTTTGATGTATGTGAAAGTAGTGTGATATTGCAACACAGAGGCCTTCTTGCTGTTAAGAGGATCAAACATTGTAAACTGTTGGGTCTTTCACAGCGATTATGGAATAATTTTTAAGGTGAAAATCTATTCTCAAGTGATTAGTCTGAGAGCATAAATTTTAATGTGTGGTAGTTTCTGCTGTATGTTTCTAAGAAAGTTACTGATTTACAGAAACTTTAGCAGAATTTATTTGTATTTATTCATCGATGCTGTCACAGGTGCCTGGGATGGAAGCTGAACATCAGCTGACCTCAGAAAATCAGCTGCCTGCACTCCAAAACCATCATAATGGTGTGATGATAATGCTGTCATAGCATTATCGCAGTGCAGTAGAGGTAGATTCAGTGACTGTATTACACTTCTTGAGAAGAGCATGCTAGAGGAAAGTGAAGGAATCAGTTCAGTAAGCAGTTTCTTGGGGTTGGCTGTAAATGCAAAAGAGCAGGTTGAAATCCTCTGGATTTTGAAGTCAACCAATTATTCACAGCTTATCCAAAAACCTCCAAAACCACTCAATGCTTCTTTGAAAAATAGTCATAAGAAGACCATACTGAGTAGGAATTACTGGAAATGTGACATCATCCTAGTGTCTCAGCTGATTTAGTGTATGGTGGCAGTGAAATGAAAAGAAGTGGAATAAAGAAAGTAAATACAAACTTGCTATTCTAAACTTTGCAGGAGTTCAAGATTCACAAATGATAATAAATTAAAATGGAAAAATAAAAAAAATAAATGATGTAATTTTAAAAGCTGTCTATATTATGTTACTACAATATTCCTGTCTAGTAGCTTGTGCCAGAAGTAGCAGAGACTGGACAAGAGCATGATATTATACAAAGGAAATAAAATATTCATCTTATCCTATGATACTATACTATTTAGCCTAGGCTTTCTAAATTGTCACAGTTCTACAACTTGCAGATCAACAAGGCCCTGGCTATCCTGCCACTGACAGAAATGAGAATGGAAAAGGTGACAGTACCTAATGTTGTGATTAACCTGCTGTTCACTGTGTGGTTTCTCTTTTCCTTTCCTTGAGCACTTAGAAGAGTAATGTATGAGAACAAGAGGAATTAATATGTAAATCTGACAGAGCTGAGACTGTATTGATATGACAGTGCAGGTTGAGGGGATTTTTGCATGGGGTGAAGGACCTGTAAAGCAAGGTGCGGCAAGGTATTTCTCTTTCTGGCTATCATAAGCATGACAGCCGCAAAAATCAAGCAAGATAAGAATGATGCTGAGATTTACAGAGTAACACTGAGTGCTTGTCAGGAGGGCTTATGGCCTCAGTGAAGGGTTATCTAATATGATAGGAATAACACTGAGCTCAGGTTGGCATAAGATTTCATAAAAGTCAGGATGTGGTCCTCTGGGTTCAGTGTTACATGGTCATGGTCAGAGAGCTGGAAGGGAAAACTCAAAAACATGTGTTTGAAATTTGTGGAAAACAATTACATGACTCAAAATCAATTTTTTGGATTTTGATCTGCAACTGATTTATTTGTCTTCCTAACACATTTTTACTCCACTTAAAGAGTTTTGCAAAATATCAAAGAAAGAACACATTTTGATTTTTAGAGATTTTTTTAAAAGTCAGCTCCTTTATGTATTCAGAGCAAAAAAAATTTTAAGGAAGATTTGAATTATTTTATTCATTTATTTCTTTTACCGGCCTTGTTTTTGCCTTTATACTAAGTAAATATGCATTAAGAATTGCTGTGTGAGCTTTCTTATTGGCATTGTCTGAAAAGCCTGAAACTGCTCATGGTATATATTCCTTTTTGGCAGTTCTAGTAAATCTTTTCATTCTAACTACAGTGCAACAATTTATCAAATTAAAAACAAACAAACAACAAAAGAGAGATTCTCTAAACTGCTTTCTCAAAGTTATGAAAACTTGACATAAACTTGGTGCATGGTATATATCAATATCAGACTTTTGAGTGTGGTGTCAGAATGCACTCCCTTACTAAGCTACATAAGGTAGCATAGAAGCAGACCAGTAGCTGAGGTGGCAAGTCAAGGTTAGTTTGGATATCTGTACTGTATTGTTTTGGTGACATTTGTGTTAGTAAATAAAGGAGAAAAAGGTGTGCTCTCTGTTCACATAGACAAGTATCACAGTATAACTGGTGGCCACATGCTATACTTGCTTTTGCCATACTCTGCTGGGAGTAGTCCCTGACTCATGTAAAACCCATGAGCTGTGTGTCCAAAACTATGAGCAGGAATGGTACCAAGTCCCAGCTGGCTTCATAGAGTAACCTTGATGACTGACTTCCTTCTTCATGGTTACACTGAGTTAAGTTACTATGAGGTAATAATGAAATGCAAATACAACAAACTGTCTGATACCTGTTTTCACTGTTGCTGGTATAATCACGACTGCGAGTATCTGAATACTGGAAAACTGCTAGCTGTAGATAGCAGCTTGTTGGCTGCGTGGCAAGCCAAGCATGTGGATAAGTGGAAGAAAGTCTGTTTTGTCCTGATTTGAAATACTATCTTTGGGGCAATGGGACACTCATTTTCTCATCTCTCCTTTAACCCTTTTCTCTGCTGTTACTTATAATAGATACACAGTCCCACTTAGCATTCCTACCTCATTACTTCAGTTGTTTTTGTAATATTACCTCTCTCAACATTCTCATCTTTCTTTATCCATTATAAATTTCAGTCATTTCTATACTAGATTTCTTTGCCAGTCTGGCTTGTGAGAGAGTCACTGTATTCATCTGCATCCTTCACAGATTCCTCTAAATATTTTGCATATTTGTGTGAAGTGTTTTGCAATAATGAGCATTCATTTTGTAGGCTATTTATTGAACTACATCTGATAAGTTACAGAGGATTTTAAAGAAGAAATAGAAAGAACAGAAATAGAAGAAATCCTATCTTTCAAATAAGATCTTCCCTTTTATGATAGCTGATAAGAGAGAATATTTGGAAAAATTTGCTTTTTACATTTTTTGATGTTAGTTATGTATCAGAACTTAGAGACAATAGAATCAGAAAACTTCTTTTCTACTGTTGTACATGGTTGAGCTTATCCTAAGGATCATCCTTAAACAGAGTTGTTTTTACAATTAATAATTTGGGCTATTCTGTTCCTATCGTTATTCTTGATGGTCACAGTAGACATATTCTTAAAGGAATGCATCTCTGATACTACTGGTTCTAAACAGAACACCTGAATAATTTCCTCAAATTGGTCTGATAAGAAATAGGTATAAGTGGACAAGTTCTCTACATTTATATAGAAATGTTGAACAAGCTTGAAACTTCATCTTCCCAATTATTCTAAGGATAAGTATAGAAAAAATGACAGCATTCAGCAAAACAGAAGACTTCACAAAGTACAAATCAATTGTGTACTAAAGGTTGAACTAAAAGAAGTATATTGATTAGAAGTAGAAAACGGCCTGTGTTTTAACACTATTTGTTAAATACAAATGTTTTTTAAATGACACTATCTAAAGAATTTATTGTCTGTTTTATGTGTCAGTCAGACAGTTTGATCAAAAAAACACCTAAAAGTACTTTGTTTGCTGTAGTCTGGAAAAAGACTACTATTAAATGTAATGGGAAAAGGATGAGACTTTACATATGTTATAAAATGCCATGAATACTTTCTGACATGCCTAAGAAGTTGTGCTTTACATTAAAAGAATAATAAGTATAATCAAATTTTCAGTATTAAATGAACTGATTTATTTCTCAAAATTGCTAGAAAGTGCTTTGACATAATTTTATTAATTTGGTGTTCAAATGAAATATCTGTATTAGTGCAGGGGCTGTCTTCCAGTATATATAAATCTTGGTCCTCAGCTGCAATGTCTAGGCACTACCACACTGCAAATTATAAATATCTACAAAAAAATGCTTCTTCCAGAACGTTTGGTTCTGATTCAAAATTAATAAGTCATTTCTAAAGATTCTGGCAAATATATTGGAGCTCTCTTGTTTCTCTCTTGGTTGCCTGTTGTACACATTCTTATCTTCCAGTAATCTGTTAATTATTCTTAAAATTATCACAGTCTGCAGCCTGCAGGAAAAGATGCAGTAAATCTTCAATCAATGAACTTATGAACCCAAACCTTCAATAAATATAATGAGATAGTCACTTGATAAAGATTTTAATAGAATCTTAGAGCACCTCATTCTGCACTAAACTGCAGAAAGAATTTACAAATAATAAAACCTAATTGTATACGGCGAATTGGGAATAAAATATGTCTGATTTCTTCTGCTGCCAATGGCTAGCATAGATCTGTGAAACAATTTCCCTTAAAACTCCCTTAAAAATCTTTATAAACCCTTATATTTTTCCTTGAAATTATTGTACTAATTTTGAGATGAGTCTATTAGGAGACTCCATCTAATTCCAGAAATTGACTCCTAGAAAACAGCTGACAAGACCTCTGATCATCCTTAGAATTAAATGAATGAACATTTTCAAGAGGGTAAAATAAAGAGATTTTCTTTCATGAGCTGAATGAAATCGGAAGTCTGCAAAGAAGCTTCTAAATTAGTAAGGAATAAAGCATTGGAATTATGTGACTAAAAATGAAAATAAGAAATCAGGTTGTATGGACTGCCATGCCACAGTGTCACTAATATATATATTTTTTCTTTTGTGATGCTCTAATGGGCTAATCTGGTTTGTAAAAGTTATGTTAAGATAATTCTATTTGTACTCATATTCTTGTACGCCCTGCACAACTACTCTTTTCTCTGTCAGTTCAAACAATGTTCCTACCTAGGCTGGATCTACAGGACTATTCTGAGGGCAAGAGGCATAGGCTGCTGAAGATCTGCTAATGAGGAGGTTTTCAGTACAAGGTAGTAAAATATTACACTGATTCCCTGGTCACTCATACTCACGTTTTAGCCTGTTAAATTTTTGCTTTTCTGTAGTTCAGAATTTTAAAGGAAAAACACTAGGAAGAGTTTTAAGTGTTGGATACGCAAGAACTTACGAATGGCATCTACTGTGTTCGGATCTTGAACTCTGTTAAACTGGTAGGCATGATTTCAATCAAAACAATTTGCAGGCAGTATCAGCTTCTGGTGTTGATTCAACTATTTGATGATTTGTCTAGTTGGAACTCAAATACTCTATTTTTACAGCTGTTTCCAAATGAATTTATGGATTTTGTGTTTAACACTTAATGAAAACACATCCTTTGAATCCAAGATCAGTTTTAGCTGGTCATGAGCAATGCAGCTTTTTCAACTCCACGTTATTACTGTGTTTGATTTTACAAGACCAGCAGTCTAAAGTATGAACTGTGTTTGTGTTATCACAGCAGTAATCTGTAGACTAGCATAGTTCTTTTGAACGTTTTCAAGGTTATTTTCTCAAGCTACAAGTACTTAAAGGATTTCTGCTTCTCCTTTTCTTCAAGTACAGCTTAAAAATTATTATGGATTTTTCCTTTATTCAGGCACAAATTAAAAGCATTTTTCAATAATTTTGCTACTGTTCCCTGTCAAATTAAACCTGACTTTACAAACAGTAAATGTAGTTGTGCTAGAGGAAGTCAGCCTTTCATTCTTTAACACGTCTGTTTGTCAAAAACAGAACAGAGAGAAAAAACACATATTTTGTAACAGCAATCAAAATAAATAACACAATGGATTTTTCTTTTTAACCCTGGCATGCACTCCAGAATACTTCTTGCCATGGGAACACTTAATTAATTTCAACAGCTTCCAGTTTTCCCAGTTGGGTACTGTCCTGTCACTTCTCCCAGTAATTGCAAATACAAAGATGTTTTACATACGATAATGGTTGAGTGAGTTGGTGTTCCCACTCATTTTCCAAGCTGCAGAAGCATATTCTCAACTATATTGCACATTACTGGAGAGTGAATTTACTCAAGGGAAAATGTGCCCCAAAATAATTTACGATCAACCCATTTTTTGCAAAATATGAGGAACACATTGTCCTCTCCAAAGCAGTGACGCAGTTTCACTGATATAAAATTAGATGAGGCTGAGACTCTGAATGGTTGTATGATGGACACGTGACTTTGAGACCTGGATTTGTGTTTTCTTTCAGTACATCGAGCACAGCTGAGGGATAATGAGCCAAGCCCACCACACACACATACACACACACATATATACAGGTTAATGGGACTAGCTGATGCAGATTTCTTATTGAAAGCAATGGGAAATTAATGACTTGAGTACATCTAGAACCACCCCCATGTGTCATCTGATTGATTTGAGATGCAATTTGATTTTTTTGGGGGGGGGTTGGGGAGCAAGGGCAGGGAAGAAAGGAGAGAGGCAAGAGGTGCAGAAGGCAAAACGAAAGAGCTAGAGGAGGAAACAATCTTCCTCCTCTGGCATCTTCAGCCTTCCACAGGGAAGGTGGTGATCCCTGTAGTCTGTCTTTCTTTAAAACCCACCTCTCTGAATTTTTATATATAGTGAGGACTTAGACAAGGAACTGAATTATAAAGAGAGAAATACTGAAAAATCGTGTATGTGTACAAAATATTGTGTCCATACAAATGATATATACCTTTATATAAACAATACAATATTTTATATACAACTGTAAAATAAAAAACAGACTTTTCTATTAAAAGAGAACTGACGTATTTCTGGGGTTCTTCCACTACTTAAACTACTGCAAAACAAAGTAGTGGTATGGAACAGAAGAATAATTTAAGTCTTATTATAGGGTTAATCTTCCCTGCACTGCCTACTGGAGTGTGAAGATGAGCCCTGACCATGGATGACAGCTTGGAAAACACTTGTGGAACCTGAGAGCTGGCCTACCTATTTCAATCTCAGGTCTTCAGATGAAATGATAGTCTTTATTGGATATAAAAATGCGAAAGGAACCCCTCAAGTATATTTAATTGCATTTTTCTATAATGGAAGAACCAGTTATTTTCAGTTATTTTAATTAAGAGACACTTAAGGTGGAAAGAGGCAAAAATGTTATGCATGAGCTGGGACTGAAAGACTGACTCTTGGAAAGTGTAGGTAACTGCTGCTCACTGTGTACTTCTCCCTACATTCTGCTACTTTCCAAATGTTCATTGAATGGGATGAACAAAAACTAGGAGCTTGCCACAGGCTTGAACTAATAGTGTTCTTGCACATCATAATGTGATCCTTAAGCAGTGCAGTTACATATTCATCTTTCCAACTGACATTTTTGAGGTATGGAACATTTGGGGCAGGGAGTGGGAGAGAAAACGTGGCAGTGCTCCACTGCCTTTCACCTGCCATGGAGCTGTTGTTGGTGCTTCCAGCCCTGTGCTCTGTCATTTCCACAGAACTAGGAAGAATTGCTCTGCATAGGGTGACCAGTGATGCCAGTGGTGCAGCCCATAGCCCAGTTCAGAAATGAAGTTTCTTCAGGATGATCATAAAGTTTTCGGGTGAAAACATTTTGTTTCTGAGCTAACCAGAGTCAGCTTCGGGTGGATAACCAAAGAATGAGGAGCCACTGCCACAGAGGAGCAAGAGAGGAAACAATACTTGAGGCAAATAAATAAATAGCTGTGGCTTGTTTGTACTTGATTCTCCCTCCAAAAATAAAAAAATAAAAACAGTATAACAATATGAGGTCAACCTTGTTCGGCATAACTTTTTATTGGCCTGGCTTCTGAAGGAACATTTATCCTTGAAAGCTGTGCACTGACTGTTAATGATGTAAAATTCTGTATGTAGCACACAGGGCATAAAAATCTACATATGTAATAAAATGCAGTAGAAAATAAAATAAAAAATTGAATTAAACATCCTTTTTCTCAAAATCTGAAAAATATTTTTTTTACCATCCTTGGTGTTTTTATCCTTTCTGCTTTTCACCTCACGATATTTCACCAAGAAATGATAGTTTGGGGCAAAAGGTTGGCTTCATGGAAACCAACTTAGCATTGACAAACTCCAGTCCACAAAAAGCATCTCTGAGACTGTGTTTATGCCCTGTAAAAAAATAGAATTTGTTTTGTTGTGTCTTTTAAAGAAACACTGACAAATTTTGAAATGACACAGCTCTTAGAAATATGTGACTTCAGTACAACTGTTTGGGACTGGAATAGGAGTGAGATACTGTGGCCTGGTTCAAAGAGGGCCTGTCTTTATGATGCAAGAGCTCTTCTTGATTTTATCAGCAAAATGATCTAATTGTTGTGAAATCACTGCCGGCCTGAAGTTCATTTTGATGAATCAATAAACCCGAATTCTGACCCTACCAATGAAAATGTACACTGAAACCATGTCATTGCTTTTGAATAAAAAGCATGCTGATTCAGTGCATGAGAAAACCGAAGACACTGAAGAAATATGTCACTGGTTTATGGGTTGATTTGATGTGATTCCATGACTAGTGGGTTGGAGGACTTGGACCCATGCCCTGGGAAAGGGAAAGTGGAAAAAGGGAAAGGACAGGGAGATAAGTCCAAAAACAAATTAGCA
This sequence comes from Oreortyx pictus, assembly GCA_036925125.1. Taxonomy (NCBI): domain Eukaryota; kingdom Metazoa; phylum Chordata; class Aves; order Galliformes; family Odontophoridae; genus Oreortyx; species Oreortyx pictus. The sequence goes on along the minus strand of JAUPFR010000001.1, from coordinate 156,087,735 downwards.
GCAATGATTGAGGAAAACTGATTTACTAAATAGGATATCAGAATGTAAAATAACACACTGTAATAAAATATCATTGGAATTGAAGCTAATAAATGAAACAAAATGCGAGAGAGAGTCAGAAACTGAAGGCCTTACTCTAAAGCTGAAGGTGAGATGGCTAGGGAATCTCCACTGATGATATGATCAGAGAAAGGAAGCCCTGGGGCTTGCATACAGTTTTGTCTTTCCCTCTGAGTGGAAAACAGGAAAGAAAAGTCCTCTGGGGTATGTAGTTCTTATTCTCTTCTGAGAACCAAGTACCCAGAAATTTGGCAGCCTATGGAACTGGAGCATTAACTATTTAACTCCCAGTGCCAGACATGGTGTTATGATATGGAATGCCAATAACAAAAATCATAAAACCATGGCAAAAATTAGAGCAGCTGCAATATTCCGTCTGTAGGGAAGAGAATAGTTCTGGGGAGAGAATACTAACGTGGTTTCACTTTCTGCTTCCCTGTTGTCTTGGAGGGTCTCTCCTCTCAGCATCTTAGCCCGTAGCTTCTTCAGCTCTGAAAAATGAATGTTATTATGATAAGTACTAAACTAGTGGGTTGTAAGGGAATAAAAAACAAACACATAGAAGTAAGTCTAATAAACTAAGTACATGCTTTTCATGTAAAAAAAAAGTTTCATCCTTTTAAAAAAATTGTTGTCTCATTTGTCACTGTAGATGGGGTCCACTACAGACAGCGTTTTTCGGATCCAGGTGAGCTCCATTCTTAGAGAGGTCAGGTGTTATTTTATGATTCTGCAAAGAAAAGCTGCTCTCAATAACATCCTGTCCTCTGTGGGGACTTTACCAACATGGCCTGTCAGTAGGATATTTGGATGTTGTGCATTTCCTCTTCATCTTGTGTATGATCCTCTCACTGATTTGCCTGGGGCTGATTTGTCACTTGCAAATGGCACCTGTTTCATTTCAATGCTTTCCAGTTTGCTTCTGCTAGAAAGTGTTAGTCTACTGTTTAGTGCATCATGAATAACTAATATATTTTCAGTTTTTCTGGAAGAACAAGAATTTTTGTTTGATTGGTCCTTAACCTAAAATAAACCACTTCATTTTACTTTGGATCTACATATATTTAAGCATAGCTATTTTTAATAACATCCAGCAAATACTTTTTGAAAGTTTAAAGAAATGAAAGCAGATTTTTTTATGATAGTGTATTTTGCATTTAAAAAATAGCTACAAATAAATTCAACATGAACTTGCACATACCACAGTTAATCTTCAATTTTGATGAACAAATTATCTATCTAAAGAAAGTGACAGCCTTCCACATGAAGATTTCATGTTTGAGAGCATATGTTGTTCATTTTGATTGCCACGTTGTCTGATTGCTTTGGTTAAGATTCTCACTGTTTGCCTGAAGGGAAGTAAACTGTAGTGGGCTTTTAAGCCTGGAGTTACTTTGCGTGCCAGACCTTCTGGTGTGACAGCATGCCATACTGCAGAGCACATGTTTGTTCTTTACTGATTTCCTTAGCATGAGGGTTGGGTAATGGAAAAATCCTTTGGAGGTTTTTAACTGTAGATGCTGCTTCTAATTGCTTTGCTTACTTTCTACATGGTTTATGTTCTGTAGATTTTCTGGATATTCAGATCTTCTCAAGATTTTGAATAGAAATATCTTCCAAAACAAAACAAAACAAAACAAAACAAAACAAAACAAAACAAAACAAAACAAACAAACAGACAAAACAACAACAAAAAAGAAGGAAATACTGGATTTGCATTTCCCTGCTTTTCCTGCCAAGCTACAGCTGCACATTAACTTGGCAACTGATCTATTCTTTTAGCAGCCAGTAGCACAGCTGTGCCCTAAGGAGTTCTTAGCAAAACAGATTACTGGACAAGATCTATATCAGTTCACTGCGTATTACGATCTCTGTGTAGAGTTGAAATACCCCATAACTAAAGGGGGCTATATTCTATTCAGATTTAATGTTGATCTTTAGAACTACACAAATAGCAGGCATAATGTGGTTTTAACAAATTACTCTATCAGTAGTATTATCTAAAACAGTGAACCTCCACATTTTTCTGAGATGAGACAACGTAGGTATTTACAGGGACATTCAAAACTATAATCAGAAGTATGTCTTTCATGATCATTTTGCTCATCATATGATGCATGCTTTTCCAAATTAGAACATAAAGAGAGCCCAAACATATACTGCAAAATCACCAGTTAAGGGGGATGCATATTTTGCTGCTATTTGCTTGATACACTTCAGTCCCTACGACAGGAAGGGGATTTTTGCAAATAAAAGGTAGTAGAGAAGGGCCTGTGGGCTAAATCTCTGTTCATTCTGCTAAAAGCAATTTGGACACTTGTGATGTGAAGTGATTTAAGTTCAATTCATGAGGCCATTTCCTATCTATTATATTATCTGGAACAGATCTGATTGGAATTTCTATGCCAAATTCAGTGTCTGAGCATCCCAAATGTACTTATTTGTAAATACTGTTTATATTTGAGATAATGTAATTCAGCCGATAAAATCCAAGTGTATTTACAACATTAATTTTTCTGCTTGCAGGAATTCTACCTAGCCTATTTAACATGGAACACGAAGTTTAATTCTACTAAGACTGAAAACATAATCAGATTATCTTGCAAACTCAATTACAGTTATTAGAAATGTTTACCATTACCCATAGGCACAATGAAATATTTATTTGCTACTGCACATGAACAATAATCCAATTTTAATCAGAATTTAATTTAATGAAGAGCCCTTATTTAATCTAAATATCGAGTTGTAGGTGCTATGCTAGGAAATTACACAAAGGGTTTCACTTTCATATACTGGCTCATCTGGAGGAGCTGCCATAACAATTCTTTAAACATTTCCAAATGTTTGCTTATTATTGATATTGAGACTTAGAGTAAAATGGCAGAGGAGTCCCTGTTATAGAAGAATGGAGAAGGAGGGTCTGATCCTGCGTGAGGTTCGAAGCATGTCTCTAAGGCAACAGCTGAGGATGACCTTCAAGAAATATCTGCTAGCAGCTGGTTTGAGAGTTATCACTGCCTTTAATAACCACCTTAATCAGCTCATGCTAACACTTTCAGTAGCCCTGTACTGAAAAAAAAAAAGTCTTTTTAAAGGGCTTTTAAATATCTTATATGGTTTAAAACAAGCCCAAGCAGAAATCTGATTTCCCATTTCCATTTCTCTGTCAAATCTAACACACTAATATATTTGAAAATGATTGTTTTTGAAATTAATGCATTCATAAACACTTCACTTGATTACTCATTCTGAATGCTACAGCTGTTTTACACGGTAAACATTCAGCTAATTTGTGTTTTTTTTTCACTTGTCAAAAAACCCTTCAGAACTGCATTCTCATTAAGTATTGTTTGGATAGAAATGGCAGTATCTGTAGCTGAAAATATTCAATACACTTCCCTGTTTTAATCCAGATACAGATATATTGTGGTATAAAAATATTTAGCTGATAAATATATTTGGTGGAGATGAGAGATGGACCTGTCTCATGCTTTTTTCCATGTCCAGACCTCTCTGAGGTCTCTTCTGTCTGCAAGGAAAGCACAGTATAGTCCAGGGAAGTAGTTATGGAGGTATGTGGAGCTGTGGGGGGTAAATAATAAAACTATTCTGTAGAAACAATTCATGTAGTCATAAAGTAATTTAGCCCAGAACGACTCTGCTCAAAGCAGTGCCAACTTCAAAGGTGTATCAAGTCATTCAGGGCTTTGTTCAACCATTTTTGGTTATCCTCAAGGTTAGAGATTGCACAGAATTTCTGGATTTTTCAATATATGACCACCCTCACTGTAATAAGTCTAAATCCAGCATCTAATTGGATTTTCTCTTACTGTTAATTTTTGGTTAAATTATCCATTTTCATGGGAGTTGTCTAATCTACCTGTCAGTGAATAGAAAGAAAGAATTATTTCCTGAGGTCTTTTAGGATTGGACTGAACACCCTCAGGAGAATCTTCCTCATTGACACAGAGCGAACCCAGTTAACACAGATAAACGCTTGTAAGGCACTTCCAGATAGCCAAAGCAGGTGAGGATAATTGCATATGGTCTTACACTTCTAACTCCATTCCAAGTGGATTCTCATGAAGAGTAGTATTGTAGCACCTTCTATCTGAGTCTAAATCATATTGCTGTTTGGGTTTGTTTACAAGCCTTGGTCGCTCCCAGAGTGAGAACTACCTCACTAACTAAGCAGTTAATTGGTTTCCTCTACAAAACAAGCCTGTAATTTGGAAGTCTATCTTTTCTAACTAGACAATTTTAAATGGGATAATTATTTCTTTATACAGTCCATTTATTACTCACTGATGCTACAAATGGCTAATTCTGTGGGTAGATAGATACCATATATACTGTTTTTCTGTGGGAATACTCTTAATGCCATTTTTTTTTTCTTAGTGCTTAATTACATACTGGGTATGTAGTTAATTATATGTCAATAATGCATATTGCAAATGGCATTTTTTTGTTTGTTTGTTTCCATTTGCCAATTCCTTGTATTTCATTACATATTCAATTCTGTCTATCTTCTGTCTTTTCTATCCACAAAGGTTTTAAATCTGATGAAGATTATTTATGCAGTGAACTACTGGGGGAAAATCAGAAAACAACAGTCAGAAAGGCAGAGGTGAAAGAAACAGTGAAACAGCTGCTGAGGGGAACAATTTTATCCAAGAGCTGAGAACCTTGCCAGGAGCATGGTTGCCTTAATGGAAGAGCAGTGATGGAAATCCCTCTGTTTTCAGGGGAAAATCCTTTCTGTTGTCACTCCAAGAATGGAGCAGAGCAAGGAACTTGCTTTAGCCACAGGAGATGGGTGTCACTGGTTCTTCATGAGTAGGAAAGTTAGTCTCAGACTGCTAAATCTGATTACACATATAAGGAGTTTGACAGCCACCATCATCATGATAACAATAGCATCCTTGCCCAAATGTCTCGAAGAATCAAGAAAGCTAGGATCTGTGTGGGACTGAATTACAAAGTTCAGACTGGATTGTGTACAAGAGCAGTTCTCTGTCTTATCTTTCTATATATTTTGTAGATTTGAAAAGGTGGTTTGTCAACCTCTTTCAGAATCAAACATCGTACAAGAACATGCAGAAAAAAACTGTTGATTGTTTTTGTGTACTTTTTGATGATCTGAATATTATTTTGCAATGACAGAGGTAGTCTAGATGAAAGCTCTTTCACTGCAAATTTTAAGGAAAAGATATTTATCTTCGGCTTTCACTTCTGGGTACGTGTGCTGACACATAATTCTTTGCTTAAGAAGTCATTCGGGGTTGTTTTGTTTCATGTTTATGTGGCTTGGAATGTTTTTTTATTATCCTCTATGGTAGCAGGAAGCTTAATTAAACAGACAGAAAGAAAACAGAATTAAAGCAAATGACAAAAGGAGGAGAATAAATTGCATCTCATTTCCAGCGCAGGTCTCTGAGAAAGGCTCTTTGAAGTTTCCCCAAACAGCCATCATTAAAGCTTTTTCACTTTTCTGGAGCCAGTACCTGTTCTCAGACTGTGCTGTGTCTTAACCCTGGCAAATGAATAGAACAAACACATCCACTGATCTCTCACAGGTGCTACTCTCCTGACAGGAGTACAGCAGGTAAGTGGAGGAAACATGGCTGAAATCATATGCATGCTTCATCTCCTCCAGGCATGGGTCCTGTGTCAAGGGAGCCATGGGGGAGAGAAGGTATCTATCTCCCTCTGTCCTTTCTGCTCAGCCTTTTCATTCCCAGGCCTCCCCTCAGTCTGGACATACCTATCTTCAACCACATGCCCAGGATCCTTATATTACCTCAACTCCTTTGAACTATCCTACAGTGTTACCTCTGCTCCAGCACTTTCAGTCTTCCCTGAGCCTTCCTAGTTGAACCTCACATCCTTTTCACCAAAGTTTTACAACTCCATTATTTGATGTTCCATGAAATGCTTTTACCTCAGTTATAGCAGTAATCAAAGCAATGTTTAGTAATTACAATGAAGACAAAACAGAAATAGGCAGAAGTAAAGGCCATTGGTAATTCTAAATTATCTTTGCAGTGAGTCAGATTATTATCTTCACATTCAAACTTGTATGTTGGAGTATAAAACCAGTAGGAACTCCTGCAGGAGAATCGTTCTTATGGAAGCAATATGAGATTATTTGCCCTGGGAAAGTCTAATGTACTATAAGTCAAGATTTATTCCAGATTCAAATGTCATCAGATTTTCCAAAGAAAACAGTCAGGTTCCATCAGCATTACAATGCAAAACTTTTGAAGGAAAAGTTAGTCACTGGAGGTCGTTGTGTGGCCTTTCTTTATGTGCCAGGCTGTAAATAGACCATATCATGGATCCAGGAGACAGCAAAGAAACAAACAAACAAAAGTACAGATAAAATCAATCCTGCATCAGGAGGGGCACAGAAACTAATCTATTGGGTTTGCACCCTCTTTGGAACAGTAGATAAAATGCATTATGGTGAAATTTATCATTGATTTTTTATTATAAGGATTATGGAGAATATCATTAAGAATATCACAGGCTGATACTGACTTTTACCTTCTTTAACATCCAGCTTTGCATGAATTCTCACTTCATCCCCTAAAATGTTCAATTGTTACAAGGAAGCAAGAGGAAAAAAAAGATAACAGTACTGATAATACATTTCTCCCAGGAAAAGGCAGTAATAACCACACTGAAAGTCATGAGATACTGCACATAGATGTACATGAGACATATGAGACATTTAATATTCAAGCTCTTAAATTAATTGTATACTTTTAAGATGATTCTTATTTTAATAATAGCTTAACTTGAATATTAAAGCACTATCCAAAACTTTCATTGAATAAAATTTATTGAATTAAAAAAAAAGGACCCCAAAAAATTTCAAAATCCTTTATTTTTCACAGGGAACAGCTTTGAAGAGCCTAAAGCTTATGTCTTTCACATTCAAAGAGATCTATATGCCTACATTTGTAAGGCTTTTGAAAAGAAAAGCTACAAAAGCAGGAACTAGTGAGCAATCCTCCACCTTCTCTGCTGGTGGAGACAATGTGTAAGTACTGAATTTTCATTCCAAAACACCCAGGGGAGAGCAGTTGTTTAAAGCCCTTTGGTTTAACACAGTTCCTTCTCCTTGAAACCTTGGAGTAGGAGCAATTAAATTTTTATTTACTTGACCTGTAATTTTTTGTTGGACCACAACATTTGCTAATCCTGTCTGAAGTCCTCTGGTGCTTGACACTTACTTACAAGGTACTGTACTTATGCAATGGTGTGTGGTGTCAGCAAAGACGTATCTGTAGCGGTACACTTTAAATAGAAGCACTTGCTTGCTTTGGCACATAGCTGGTGGCTCATGACTTCTTTCATCAGTCTTTCTGCCACTCTTAAACTTCAGGCAGTCTTATATTAAAAAAAAACAATATTAATTACTTTACTGGCCATGAAGTTTTTCTTGAGTGGAAACAAAATTAATAACAGCTAGATGGTGTTCAGGGCAGGGTTGAAGTAACTAAATGTACCTTAGGGAAAAATCCCTGTAATTTCAAAGCTAACAACATTCTGAGATAAAGCTTGTAGCCACAGCTTATCAATACCGTTACCAGAAAAAGAGAGGAGAAAAAGACGTCCCTGCAGTTAATAAGGGAAATACTTGGTGCAGATTTTCATCAATATACTAACTCTAGTGATGTTTCTGACTTCCAGCACAAAACTGTGTGCAGTGACTATTGTCAAATCCTTACACGAGCTGATAGCAGTTGGTCTTCTAAGGCTTGTGATTAAGTCTTGATTTCTCCATTAAACTCAAAATATTTCTTCTGTTGAGCCAGCAAGCTAATCCTGGCTACTTCGGCCATTGCATGCTGTATCTAAGTGAGGATGAGCTGTGAATAAACACTGAGTCTGTTTGAATAAATCGCAGGCAGCTATCAACATTTTTTTTCCATAAAATATTTATATTATATAAAGTTACATATTTATCATTTCATTCCATTTCCAATTACATGCTCATTTCTTTCTTCTGTATTCTATAAAATATTTTGAATATTGCTTGTTCAATTGCCAAAAAAATGTACAACAAAGTACAAAATAATAGAGGGTTTATACTTGTCCTAACTGTTTAAGGTCTTGAGCATTTTGCCATTTGCAATTTTTTATTTTATATCTGCCTTCAAATCACTCTGTTCAGAGCTGAATGTCTCTGAAAATGAGTAATCCTGTAAAGAGGAAATTTACTGGAAATATTTAATAGCTACTGGGGCTCTGTGCAAAAGCATCCCACTGACAGCTTTGTCTGCGCATTTCTCTGTGATACTCCTCCTCCTCCTTCTACTTTTCCTACTTGTTTATTACAACTAATAACTGTCAAAAGAGAAAAATCTGTTCTTTTGAAATCTCACGCAGTCAGAGGATTTCTCTCTCTTAGTTTTCTTGTTCAGTTTTTGGTAGCTGCTCTAGCAAGACAGTGTCCTGTGGAAAAGAATAAAAAATCCATAACTTTTATGATATTGCCCTATATTACTAGAGAAAATAGCCAACATGACATTATTATTTCCATTATTAATTTAATCTCTTACTTATTATCATAGAGAACTTTACAACAAACAAGTCTTCATTTAAGCAGACAACTCTGTTTTAGTAGGACATATTTTTTTTCCTCAAAGACCAAACAACACTGGACAATTCCCAAAATTTACTGACATTCTCCTCAGGGCATAAAGAAGGATTGAAGCCAAAACACAGAGAAATGCAAATGAGTTCTCTTGGAATGTCTGAAGTCATTATCTTGGAAGTGTAATTTATCCTGATCCAGCCATGAATAATATTAATAAGTAGAAGAGAGAAGAAAATGAAGAAAAGCAGCCATGAAAGCTCTGCTGATGTACATGTAGATTCTGTGGCAGAAGGTAACAAGTGACAGAGGATCTGCCTGTCTGCAATTCACACCCACTTTGCTCCTTTTCCTTTTTCTCTCTTTTTCTCTTTTTTTTTCTCTTATTTTTTCTTTCACTTTTTTTTCTCTTTCTTTCTTTTTCTTATTTCTTTTTCTGCACTTTGAAGTATATAACAGTGATAAGCTCCTTCCAGCTCCTTAGAAAATTGTTGCTGCACCAGTCAGAGGTGTCTGAGCAGTATTCCTTCTGCAGCCCTAGTCCCTGCTGTTGCCACTGCCAAAGGAGGAGTCAGGTGAGAACACAGCCTATCTATTACAAACACAAAAAGAAATTGAAATGACAGAAAAGTTTGGGAATGCTCAGAGAATATAATGGGAGTGAATAAACAAAGATTGTCTGTCAACAAGTCCCCAAAATACTGACTGCATAAAGAAGACACACCCACAAAGTGAAGGTGTATGTGAAAAATCCAGCTATCAAAAAGAAGTGTGATATCACAGACCTCTGAAGTCTCCCGTTAAAAAATCTTGGTATTGGCCTGTAAGTGCAAAAGGAATGTAAACTTTCTCTTGGGATATTTATTTTTAGATCCAAGGAACAGTGTGTGTGTTTAACAGCTGAGTGGTGGAATTGCTAGATCAAGAACTTATGATGTGTTTTGAGTTCTGTGTTCATGGTTAGAGGATCAAACTTCCATCATTCAGCCTCACAGAATCCACTTCAAACACCAAGCTTTAGGATTACATCCACATTCACACACTTTCCAAAGTTTCAACATGGATATAATACCTAATTCATAAATCAGAGAAGGAAAATTGCTTCTGACTGAAGTGTAGAAGCTTGATATTTCAGGCAGATGAAAAAGAAAACAAGGACTGAGTGGAGAGGTTTCTCTGATTTCAAATTGTGGTTCCACAATTCAGCCTTTCTTAATCACTTATCGAGTCTCTTCACTGCTTTCACTTGACATAGCTACAAGAGGAGCATTACAGTATATAAAGCAGGCAGACAGCAAGGAATGAAGGAAGGAAAAGTATAAGAAGGGGTTATTGCCTTCAGATACATTTGCGGTGGTAGGATGTCTTCTGGATCACCTTCTCCAGGACAGGATGAAGAAGGCCTTATCTTTTAATGTTATTCCTAGGAAAGGAGAAGTTTCAGAAAGAGTACATGGGTAAATCTCGAGTCCCAGAAAGCAACTAAAATGCAAGAACATTATTCATAACATAGGTTGCTTGTAAAGTCCCAAAGAAAATCCCAAGGGTTCTTTAAGTCAGGACTGTTTTGATCAGAATAGATTAGCTGGTCACGCTGATGTTGACAAAACTCATTTTGGTGAGAAAACTTTTATTTTTGTTTCTGTGTACAGTTTCTCTTGATGTTTTTCAAGATACCCTGTTCTTTTACATCCTCTGTAATGTTTGCAAAGCAAACAATTACATTTTTGGTCTCAGTTATTTAATATCCTTGTACGGTCTGCTAGTAAGGCATTGTTTCTTTAAACTTATTTTTACTTCTTAATTTTCGAAAATGTAAACACTTGTATCTGTAGCAATGCAATTTCAGTGTGTGAATCCAAGTGAGTCCAAGAGCTTCATGGGTGACTTACCTCAAAACATGGACTTTCACATGCTATGGAAAAACTGTAAAAACTAATGGTTGTTGAACCATTCTCAGAGATACTGCAAACACCAGAAAGATTAAGACAAGCAATTACCAGTTCAGATTTTTAGATAAGCACCACATATCCTTATTTCTTTTGTATAAATGAAGTTGTCCTTGTTCTCTTATTGACACTGTACTCTAATTAAGTTGCTGCTCAGACTAAATCATCACCGAGCAAATGAATAAAAAGTGCTTTTAAATACACTATATAAGACCCAGAATGAGCATAATGGTTATAAATGTTATATATTATTTAACGTCATCACATATTTTGAAGAATAATTTCCCTATGTTATTCATTGTGGTTACACTGTAAATTTATGTCATTTTTCTTTTTGATTTTATTATTTTATGCTTCATGGGAAATTGTATTGTACTTTCTTATTTATCTTTGTTTAATGGAGAATTAAAAGCACAGATGTTCAAAGATGCAATTTTCCTGAACACACTTCCATTTACATCTTTATTTCTCCAGATTAAATAAGATACTGGAAGTTTCAGAGTATTCATGATTAGGGTGATGAAGTTAGCCAGAAATGAGGCCTATACTTGTCTCCAATAAATTTGATGGGGAAGATGCAAGAAGCTGGTTTAAGTAATTATCAATATTTCTTCTTTGTAGTTGAATAGTGTAAAAGTTACTAGTGCCCTTTTTGAAAATTTTAATGTGTTCATTCTTATATTTCTTCAAAGAATAGTCATTGGAATAATATGATTGTTTTATACAGCCGAGGATTAATAAAGGAAATCATTTTGAGGCTTAATTAATAATTGATCAATGAAATATAACTGTCTCATTAGACAGTTGCAATTGGGACTGTATTCTGATGCTGTTAAAGAGTATTGCACTCAGTGGTTCACAAGGTCTTTTGGTGTCTTCTGTTTTAAATGGTGAACCCAGAAGTCAGCCACTGAGAATTCTCTCCTTATGATGATTCTATTAAAAGCTCAGAATCATGGATATCTAAGCAAATCTTTCAGCTAGTTATGATAATTATGAGTACAAAAGTATCTAAAACATATCCTTCTATGTCGAAAATATCTTCTCTGTGACTTTGTCATTCTTGGCTCTTCATGAGAAAATACTTATTCCTCAGCATGATTTACTATTTTTTTTTTTAGTATAAAGAATGCTTCTGAAGCATCCTGAGTAATAAAAGTAACAGTTTTGAGAAATGAAACTGCTCATAGGCAGGGCTATCTATGTGGATAGTATCTATGTGGAGAGGCTTAAATCTTGTTGCTTTGAGCACCATCAAGCAAAATACCAGGAGGCTGCAGCCTCTCTTCTTCTGTCCATGTTTAAATCCTCTCTGATAGGTGCCCATTTGAATTGCTTGGAAATGAATTATTTATCCCTGAAAATTCATCAGTTGTTTCCTCAGAATGGCAAATACTTCTGCCTTACCTATTTCTGTCTGGTCTTTTCTATATCCCATTTCTTTATTGCATGCAATTCCCAAATTCCATGAAAAAATAGAAACATAGAAACATTAGGTTGGAAAGGACCTACAAGACCATCTAGCCCAACAATAAATATAAATAAATGTTTATATGAAGAATTAAATTTGGAAAAGTAGACTGTACTGAAGAACACAGGAAAATAGAAGCATAGACCTGGTCCTGAAAAGGCAGTTTATTTGCTATTTGGCAGACTTCCATCTGTACCATGTGATGGTGTTTGTGCTGCGGAAATGATAAACTTCTTGACCTTGCATCCTTGAAAGTGCTACAACTATGTAACAATGGCCAACCTGGTTTCTGTATTCTGGGCAGGCTTGCTATGTGTTCTGAACACATCACAAGAAGACACAGCTGTTACACTCTGGTCTGAGGGGGTTCTGAACTCTTTTCCCAGGAAGCTGTTGTAGCCACAGGATGGTAGGTGGGCTAGTAAAATCTAGGCTCTTTAAATGAAATAGTTGGTCAAGAAACCTTTGAGAATATAGAGTTAGATGAGTAGCAAGGCACATTCCTCCATAAGTAGCTAGATTATAAGCCTTATGATAATAGATGTGCATGCTCTTACGAAGCCTCGGAGGTCATTAAATAATCCATACAAGGTAAAAGGATCTCGAAGTGCAGGTGAAGAGTGTATCTTTTCCCACTCTTAGAATAACCTGTATTTTTGGAAATTCTCCTTCAAGATGTAGGCTTATACCTTTCCCAGGAAGAAAATAAGAAAACAAAATCAAAGGCTCACAGATTCTTTCTGAGTACTTAGGTTCTTTTCATTCTGCGTACAAATGAACTCCGGTCTTGGGGCTTGCTGAACTGTTTCGTAGAAGTAGCAAAGGAGATCTCTGACATAGTAGGGTTCTGGATGAGGATGTTTCCTTTTGTACTGAGTCACCTCACAATGAAGATTTGATTCTGTTTTGAAAGTCAATCAACTCCTGCTCATAAATGTCAACTGGAGAGTGTACATTGAAATATCCCAGGGGAGAACTCAAAGCATGGGCAATTCTGAGTTATTCAACCCACAAAGTTGGCACACATTCAAATTTTGGTAGATGAACCTTATCTAGTCTTCTGTGTGTGCTTTTAGTAACATCTGTATTCATTCAGAACTGTAATGAAATATTAAATCTTCTCTGAAACCAATAATTCTAAGTGTCAACTGCTGCTACAGTTCAGGGACCCTTCCTTCACCTGTTACGGTTGTATCAAATAAGCTTTGTTTTGGAAGGATTTAAAGTCCTGAGATCTCAGAATATGTATGTGTTCCCCTCTGTATACATTGTTACACACTGCACCCTAAAGCTTTACACCCTTCTAAAGACTTAACATGGAGAAACGTCAGAATCCAGGAAACAGGCTTGATGAAATAGTGCACAAATGTACTTCTCTCAAGAAAACATATTCACTAGCTTACTATGTTTATGAGAATATTCATAAAGTACTAATGTTTCCTCCAGTTTGGTAAAACCTTTTGAGTTATGTTATTTTTTCCTGCTGAGAGGCTCATGCAGTTACTCATGCACTTACTCAGTGTTTTGTTGACTCAGTTACTCAGTGCTTTGTTGACGCAGCTCTCTTATGGCGTAACAAGTAAAGCTTATATTCTCTGTGAATTTATATGAGGGTTTTTTTAATATTTCATTTCATATATTTTTTAATATTTCATTTTGCACTGTGCTGCTTTTAAAAATTCATGAATTAGCCCCAGAGAAATTTGACTACTTTTTTTATTGCTACTTGCCACGCTTCTGATGAAGTTATGAAGTTATGCAGATTTCTTAGTGCACTTGTACAAAAATGTGGCAAGAAGTAACACAGCTACAAAAATTCTCTAAAGATAATCTGTAAAGGATCAAAAAGGACAGCTTGCAACCTATGTGTAGAACACCATAAATACCATAAGTTGATAAGCTCTTTAAAGCCTCATGTGAAGAAGAGATGATAGCCTCTGAGAATCATAGAATTATTAAATTTGGAAAAGACCTCTAAGATCGTCTAGTCCAACTGTCCACCTGCCATCAGTATTGCCCACTAAACCATCTCCTTCAGTACATGATTAGTTTCCTTAAAAAACTCCAGAGATGGTGATTCCACCACCTCCTTGGACAACCTAATGCCTGACTACTCTCCGTCCAAACCTCCCCTGGCAAACACCTTGAGGCCAAGACCTCTTGGCCTATGGATGCTTTCTGGGAGAAGAAGCCAATCCCCACCTTACCACCAAACTATTTTCTGTTATTATGTAGAGAGTGATGTTTAGGAGATGTTAGACAAAGTTCCATGTTCCAAAAACTGGACTTAGAGCACATTTATGAGGTGAAGGCTTCAGTCATTAATGTTTAATGTATTTCACCATATTATTCCAGTTTAGGACAGGAAAAATGTATGAAATCTCTAAAAATTGATGGGATAAGCAAGCTTTTTCTTCTGTGGCTAAGGTGATCCACCATGCCACTTCATTGGCATCTGTATATTGTTCTTCAATTCTACAGAAGATATAAAAAAAGAAGATCCCTCACCTCATTAGTCATGGAACGTGGCCAAAACGGCCCATGAACCGTTGACAAAAAATGTATATGATATTACACATTTTTATAAAATCCAACATTTAAAATATATTTGAATTTATTGAAATAACCATTATGTTGTCAGAGAAATTATTATGTTGTTGTCTTCATAAGTTGCATTTGAGTTGCAAGTTAGTGAAGAATATGGTCTGTTTACTCCGTATGTTACTGACTTTCTTGAGCTTCTTGACTGTGCCATTTTCCATTTCCCTGCTAATGAATCTTAAGGTATTCTGAGAAATTTTATGTCTTCAAGAAGGCAAGTGTTAAAATCTTGTCCATTTCCCCCCAATTCCCCATTATTTTTCAGTAATATTCCTTTTTTGTTATTTAAACACCTGGAAATCTAAGACTGTGCTCTGCTGGGAGCATCAGGTCTTATTTTTTTAATAGTTCTTAACAATCTGAGGTTTTTGTAAGAGAACAAGCTACAAAGCTGCAGACAATTCATGACAAGTCAGATTCTGCATTTTTCTAATGACACAAGTCATAAATTCATAGATAGGCAAATATCTCAACATTATGTACAAAACAAGATGCTTATTAATCCTTTGAGAATTAATTCAATGAAGGATAAATATGAAAGGGTTTCTGCTGCTGCTTTAGGATCACTTTAGGACTCATTCTTTTAACAGGACTCATTTTCAACCATGGTGACTTAACGACAAAGCTTGTTACTGATAGTTTTAGATACTGCTGTGTGAACAGTGTTTAGGCAGAAGAAGATGTCACAGAATAAAATGAAATCTGAGTAAACATTTATGCTTTTCTCAGTTTGCCAGGCAATATAGATAGAAACGGGGAGGAAAAGGAGATTTAGGTCAAACCACATCTGAACTTCTTCAGGAGATTCTGGCAAAGAAACAAGTCTAGTATTTAACAACAGAGATCTGTCTGGAGAGGTCTGGAAGAGAGCACCAGCAGCTCTGCATTCCCTGATCTCAGTGGGATGGAGGGTGGAGGCTGCTTCCTTCTCAGATGTAACTTGAAGCTTAGTGGCTCTTACTGCCTGAAGGGCACTCACCCCTTCACTACCCTTTGTCTGAAGTCTTGTTGGAGCTTTTGGTTCAGATATTATGTTTGCACTGATCAACTAGATGTTACTATGCAAAAGCTCCTTGTATCTAGGCTTGAGGTGCTTTGGCCTACCTGCAGTCCTCATCAAGCTAGGAAACCTAAGAAAGCATGGCTGTGTTGGTGAAGATGACACTGTCTAATACTGAACAGGACCTGTTCTAGAAGACACTGAGAGTTCAGATCCAGAATTATCTTCATATAAGTCACTCTTCTCAAAGATGCAAGATGTGATTTGCAGATTCTCAGCCACAGAGAGAAATGGTCTCTATACACTCAAGGAGTGGCCAAACTTCTTGGTCATTGACACAGACTTTGGAGATCTCTGGAAAAGTTTTTGAGCTAAAGATACTTGGTGAATGTGACTCACTTTTGTGCGTGTCTGCAGCTGCATCAGAACAGCTCTTTAGTATATGTGTTAGATATAAAGAGATATCTCAGTTGTGCCCCTTTTCATTGTTGTTTTCAGTAGCAGGCTTGGTTCAGGGCAACCAGCAGTGCTTTACCCAGCCATGAAACAAAGTGCCCTATCAGAGAATTTTATAAAAACAAAACTATTACTTACATCAGCATTGGTACAATGATCAGAGAGTTGTATACCGCACAAAAGGACCAGGAGAGGAGTGAAATTTGTTTTTCCTTCTGATATATGTTGACTTTCTTTGTTACAAGGATGGAGGTTCAAATGGGTTCTGAACAGTGATAGAAGCTACAGTCTCTGAGTTCCTAAGTTCTCCAGAGGAAATGAGTAATGTTTTTGTTCTAATAAGCTACTGTTCATATCATCTCTAATATATTCTGTTCCTTTCTTTCTGCATCATACAGACAGAGCAAAGAGCAGTGAGAGTGGGAGGACAACCTAAATGAATGGTTTGGAGACAGTAGTCATCAAGTCCAAAGAAATGGTAAAATTATCATATTTCCTGCACCAGACTCAAATATTAAGGTAAAATCCTGGCAAGTGGAAATAATGGCATACTTCTCTCTTCCTTTCTGTTATCTGTTTCTATCCTATGGGTGTGTCTCAGGTGTGTGTGATGATGTGTAGAAAAACATCCCAATGCAGCAAAACTGCCAACTAAACTAGTGATTTCAGAATATGTGGAAACTCTTAGTCTGGACACACTCCCAGACCCATTAAAACATTTCTGTTCGAGACAGTAGTGCCTCAAAATCAAAACCGTGGTAAAATTCTGAATAATAGATGTCCTGCTTCCCTGTAAGTAAATTACTACATCAGTAAATATTACTCAGTATCCAAATACATCACTATAAGCACGAAACATTTATTTTCTTTGGAACGTGATCTTTCTGTGTCTGTTATATATCTTCATCTGAAATGTTTGGCTAGATTAAGAGGAGACAGAAGTCATCAGTTTAAAGCTAAATGAAAGCTGCCTATTAATAAAGAAACAGAACTTTTGTAATGGACAGTGATAGTCAGTATAAAAAATCATAACAGACACATGGAGAAGCAAGCAAGCAAACAAACAAACAAAAACAAAGCAAAAAAAAAAAAAGAAAAAGAAAAACAGGATAAAAAATTCCAGGCTAGCTGCATGTGTATGAATATATTAGGCTATTTATTGTAGTTTTGTCTCATCCAGAGATGAGAGCAGAGCAAATCATTTCTCAGTGATGCAATGGTATAAACCCTGGCATCTGTTATAATCTTGTGTGTGAGATCCTGCCATGGCTGCAGGAAATTTTAGGGTTTTCTCGAGGAAATATTCTTCTTCTAATGTTTTCCAAAACAACTTTAAAAAATAGTATTATCCTGCTAAGAGAAAGATTCATAGATTCATAGATACATTAGGTTGGAAAGGACCTACAAGATCATCTAGTCCAACCATCCTCATACCACCATCCCTACCCACTAAACTACTAAATCAAATCCCTTAGCACCTCATCTAAACGCTTCTTGAACAGCGCTAGGGACGGTGCCTCAACCACCTCCCTTGGCAGGCCATTCCAGTGCCTGACCACTCTCTCAGAGAAAAAATTTTCCTCAAATCTAATCTAAATCTTCCCTGGCGCAACTTGTGGCCATTCCCTCTTGTCCTGTCATTAGTTACCTGGGAGAAGAGGCTGACCCCCTCCTCACCACAGCCTCCCTTCAGGAAGTGGTAGAGTGCAATGAGGTCTCCTCTGAGCCTCCTTTTCTCCGGACTAAACAATCCCAGCTCCCTCAGCCGCTCCTCGTAAGACTTGTGCTCCAGACCCCTCACCAGTTTTGTTGCCCTTCTCTGAACACGCTCCAGGGCCTCAATGTCTTTCTTGTAGTGAGGGGCCCAAAACTGAACACAGTACTCGAGGTGTGGCCGCACCAGAGCTGAGTACAGGGGGATGATCACCTCTCTGCTCCTGCTGGCCACACTATTCCTAATACAGGCCAGGATGCCATTGGCCTTCTTGGCCACCTGGGCACACTGCCGGCTCATGTTGAGCCGAGCATCAACCAACACCCCCAGGTCCTTTTCCTCTATACACTCCTCAAGCCATTCTGCCCCAAGCCTATAGCATTGCATGGGGTTATTGTGGCCAAAGTGCAGGACCCGGCACTTGGCCTTATTGAACCTCATCCCATTGACCTCAGCCCAACTGTCCAGCCTATCCAGATCCCGCTGAAGGGCCTCCCCACCCTCAGGCAGATCGACACATCCTCCCAACTTGGTGTCATCCGCAAACTTACTGAGGGTACACTCAATCCCCTCATCCAGGTCATCAATAAAGATATTAAACAGTATGGACCCCAATACCAACCCCTGGGGGACACCACTCGTGACAGGACGCCAGCTGGACTTGACTCCATTAACCACTACCCGCTGGGCACGGCCCTCTAGCCAATTCTCAACCCAGAGAAGAGTGAACCTGTCCACACCACGGGCTGCCAGTTTCCCCAGGAGAATACTGTGGGAGACCGTGTCAAAGGCTTTGCTGAAGTCCAGGTAGACTACATCAACAGCCTTTCCCTCATCTACCAGTCTGGTCACCCAGTCGTAGAAGGAGATGAGGTTGGACAAGCACGACCTGCCCTTTGTGAACCCGTGCTGGCTGGGTCTGATCCCCTGATTGCCATGCACGTGCCGTGTGATCTCCCTCAAGATCAATTGCTCCATAACTTTCCCTGATACCGAGGTCAGGCTGACAGGCCTGTAGTTCCCTGGATCTTCCTTACGGCCTTTCTTGTAGATGGGAGTCACATCGGCAAGCCTCCAATCTTGTGGGACCTCTCCAGATGACCAGGAATGCTGATAGATGGCAGAAAGCGGCTTGGCAATCACCTCTGCCAGCTCCCTCAGCACCCTTGGGTGGATCCCATCTGGCCCCATGGACTTGTGGCAGTTCAGATGGAGGAGCAGGTCTCTGACTGTCTCTGCTGGGATCACAGGGGGTGTATGATGCGCTTTGTCCCAGACTTCCGGGTCAGGGCGAAAAGTATCCTGAGGATAACTGGTCTGTCTATTAAAGACAGACGTGAAGAAGGCATGGAGAACCTCAGCCTTTTCCTTATCCTCTGTGGTTACATTCCCTGCCGCATCAAGTAATGTAGGGAAATTCTCCTTGGTTCTTCTTTTACTGTTAATATATTTATAAAAGGATTTTTTGTTCTCCTTTACTGCAGTAGCCAGTCTAAGTTCAAGCAGGGCTTTTGCATTTCTAACTTCCTGCCTGCAAATCTTGGCAAGTTCCCTGTAGTCTCCCCAAGTAGCCTGTCCCATCTTCCAGAGGACATAGACTCTCTTTTTCTCCCGGAGTCTCAACAATGATGTTGGTGATCTTTAAGTATCCTGTGAGGTAAATAGTCCCAAAACTCCTAAGCAGGTAAGTAAAATACAGACATTAGAAGCAACAAATCTTACCTGCTCCATCCTTCTTCTTTGCTACTCCAGTCCCAAAAATCCAAATTTCCTAGAGCATTCCTCCACACATTGCATAATCTATTCTTACATTTTTTGCTTCCTGAAACTTGATCTAAGGCTAAAAGCAAGAAGCAAATTTTTTCCTGTTATTTAAACAACATATCTCTCTTTCTCACAATGATTCCATTTCATTTCCTTTATTTTCTTTCCTGACATGTGGTTAAATCAGTTTCATTGCTTTTGTATTATTTAGTAAATTCATTCATGGATATACTTTAATATTTATAGGATATATAAAAACCTGTCATGAAAAAGAGAAATGATCCTTGTAACTCCCTTAAATTTGGAAAGTGATGGTTTCAGTCATCAGAATGCCTTTGTTCAATGCTTTCCTGAAGGAAAAATATAACAAAAATATGTCATAAGTTCAATCTCTGCTATAGGCTTAGACACTAGAGTAAGCCCTTCTCCTTAATTAGCTTTGCCATCCTGAACTTTTCTATTTCAGGGAGATACTATAACTGGAATAGATTTCACTTATTTTTTTTATTTGAAGAAATGTTACAGTGAATGCATTTCTTACATCTTTTATTTCCTGTAATGTGGTTATAGCTCTGCATTCATTGACCTTAGTCTATAGCTACAGAAGAATTATGTTGTGAACAGATACAACCTGTTTTGACACTGGACAGACTTTTTTATCTCCCCTTATCTCCCTTCTCCATGTATTGTGTGCTGAATTTGTGCTCCTGTGGAGAAACAACTAGTTATTTCTTCAGAGCTAAAGAAATACAGCAGTAGATATAATGGCAAGTTGGTAGAAAGGAATCTTGAGTTTTATTTTTGGTTTCTAGGATTGTTTCTGTAGTTTTGTCACTGAAAAAATATGTAGATTAGACTAAGAAAAAAATGGGGGAGGTCTATACCTCTCAGTTTGAATTTTACCTCAGCCTTACAGCTCTTGTACTTTCATTCAGGGACTGGAAGAGAAATTTTGTTTTGAGTTAACATGAGGAGAAGCGAAAAAAAAAAGGTTCTCCTTGTTTAGTTCTCCACTGAAATCATGAAACATATATTCCCAGGTCTATCAGTCCACAGCTTCAACAGAAAATCTGAAAAGCTTGCCTTGAGTGATGAAGACATTGGTTTATCCCAGTTGAGCCTAAAAACTATATTAAACACATGCCAATCACATATTAAGCAGCCAGCCTTTAGATTAGTCAATAGTTAGGTGACATCATGTACTGTTTAGTGAGGCATTCAGGATTCATGAAAGAGTGAGCTGAAAAACAATTCTTAATGTTAATTAAGAGAAAATTTGTTCAAGCAAGCAAAGCTGAATTTGTAGGGATCAAAAAAATTTTCTGATGTAATTCTGTTGTTTCTTTTAAAAATATATTATTAATATTATGTGTCAGTTCTTTAATAATAATTTTTATTTATTAACTCTGGAGAAATTGCTAATATATATGGGCCAGGGATATTGACTTTATGGCAGTTCTTACCCACGAGAAGTAGTGCCTTGAGAATTCTGGCAGGATATTTTTCTATGGGTACAAGTAGTATCAGGTATACTTACACAATTGCAAATCATAGCTCTGGAGCTATGTAAGGTTAGAAAAAATATACTTTGAACAGATTAGCAGTGTTTGAATTGGTCTTCTTAGAAGGTAAGGTGCAATTGAAACCTGTACCACCTTGAACCAGCAAGCACAAATAAAAATAGAAGAAACATCATCAACACGTGCTGGCATGTGGAAAAGGGACTGGATAAGTCATACAGCAAGTGTAAAATTATAAGCATTAGTAAATATAGGTCTGGTAAAGTCTGTATCACTGCACTTCTACTATTGCTAAGAAAACTACATTGGTTAGATTTTTCTGCGCAGTTAACCTGAATCAAGTGCAAAATAAATTTGGAGAGACTCTGAAATTTCAAATAGTCGTATTGGCCTCCTACTCACAGAAACCTTGGAGACTTCCACAGCTTCCCTGATGGGTGTTTGTTAGGTCCCAAAGACACCTTAGGAAGTCCAATGATAACCTCAGTTAATCTATTTCAGCACCCAACTCTCCCTACTTTTCCTCTGAGATTTAAGTGTTCTCTGTTTCAAACATGGCCTTTTCTGTGCATGATGAACACAGAGAACAAATTATATCTTTGGAATAGTTTCTGAACCCAGATAGAGTTTTATTGCTGTGATAGATACACACAGATCTCGTTATTTTTTCTATATGTTCTATAATTTGATTTCTGTTGTTGATCTTCTTTAGTCTTCTTTTTATTAATACTTTTATTAAAATTGGTGCTTCAAGCTTTCCAGTTCTCCAGTCTTGTCTTAGTGACACTGAACAAAGCATAATGGTCATTTAATCTCTCTTTCACAATGAAAGCAAAAATGAAACAAAAAGCATAGAAAATAAATGCCAGAACTACTTCAATCTGAAAGAGGGTCATATTTAACAATGTGTTCAGTAGAGCTTAATGAATAAATATGCTGTATTTATTTACTTCCTAAAAACAGAAACCTGACTAAATATATTATTTTCCACTAAACGCTAAATAATCTATCTCCATGTGTTCTAAACATTATAAATCCTGGAACTTACTTTGTTGTAAATTAGTCATGAGGGAATGGAATAATCTTTTTTGATTGTTGTTGTTGAAAACATTCTTAGCAAATTATTTTGTTCAGCGTATTTTACTAAATTTTCACAGCAAGTTGTATACATGACTATTACTCTCAGAAAAGACTAACAGTAGACTAATACAATGAAAATACTGTAAGCTGATTCTAGACAGATCATATTGATAAGTCTTTTTAGAAATGATAACAGCTATTACAGATATAATTCATAATGCTATATTTGAAAACTTGAAGACTTATAATTAAGATGGCCACTTAATTTTGGTTGCCTTTGTTTACCTTTTTCACACTTACTACTCTAAAAGTTAATGGTGTAATCTTTCACTGTCACATAGTAGGCAAAAATGAAGTAAATTATGGCTCAAGCTGAAAATATCTGTTACTTTCAAGAGAAGTGGAGAAACTACTGCTAGATTTTCCTGCTTGTCTGATTTTAAAAATATGCAAGTCCTGCATATTACAGAAAGCTATGAGTAAGTTTACAGGTAACACCAAGCTTGCTGTATAATAAAAGAGAGAAGACAGCAGTAATGCAGCACTTAATTTCTCTTTAACAGGATTACTGACATCTCCTTGACAACCCTAGCATGATCCTGTTAAATAAAAAAGAACCAAGCATTGGTCAATGCTCAAATTAATGGCTCCTTAGTGAAATAATATATATCAAAAGGCATACAAAGATTTGTATGTACATAATGTTAGAGGTTTTTCTATATGTAATTTAATAAGAATATATAAAATGGTGAAAGAATCTTTGGAACCAAATGATAGAGCGCTTACATAACTTTATCCAGGTTCTTCTGGCAACCACTTCTTTTATTTAAGTGTAAAATCACTGAAGTTTGCAAAAACTGATAGCCTCACACTCTCAGAGTGGAAAAATTATCCTTTCTTGTAAGATAATTGCTTCACAGATCTGTTCTACAGTACAGCCTCACAAATAGAGTTAACTCAGGAATAGGACTGGTAAACTCCTTTCTGCTCTAGATATAGCTAGGATTGAGGGACCATTTTAGTTAGCTTTATTGAAGAAGGAAATGTGGTGGGGAGCTGCAGCTTGCTGAGAATGTTTCTTGGAAAGGAGAGCACAGGCAACTGCACTAATTCAAAAGACTTCGGAGTAGATGCTGTTTATTATTTTATCCTATAGTAAGTGCAAATCTCAGGAAATAATAATATGTAGGAAAGCATTTTGAGCGAAAGAGAAAAGGGCCAACAGCTGTCCACATAATCAGACTGGGATTTACTGCAAGCATAAGAAGGATAAGATCTATCAAAGCTATGCCTTGTACAGAAGCACTGGCTTTTCTGACTAAAGAACTTCATTTCAGTTTATAATACATCATCCTGGAAACACCAATGTAAACAACCAGTAGTAATTGCTTATAGCCCAGAATACATTGTGACATTTGTGTTATAAAATTTGTGTGCACAAATGCGAGTAGATTTGTAAGTATGAGAGATCTTCAGCAACTTCAGATTCGAAATCAGTCCTTAGCTAAGGATCCAAGTCAATCCTCTTAGTTTAAATGTGATAGAAAAAGAGATATAAACTTGAAATTCTCTCCGTTTTAGAGCAAACTTTCTTCATTGATACTCTTCCCTCCATGCAATTTTTTTCTTTGCCTCAAATTGAGAAATCTCATATTTGATCCATCAGCATTTTCTGACTTAACATTTTATTGAAAAGTTCTTAATCTAACCTAAACAACCTGTCACTTCTTTAACCCAATTACACGCTTAGCTCCCAACTCTGCACACTTGTTATGTACACTTGTTTTTTATGCTTTAGAACATCTCAAGTCAGTCATCAACTTAAAATTATGAGTGATTTATAATGTTTGCTGTGCTTGCAATAGAGAAAAGGAAGAAAATGTCTTAATCTAAACAGTATATATGGACATAATTTAGATGGGTACTCTTTTACTAAATATAAATGAATTATAGATAACAATTAATCTCTAAATGATCTTAGAGAAATATGTTTTTATTATTGCTTTTCGTTCCACTCATTCAAGCAGCATGCTCCCTTGTGTTAAATAACAGGTATTATTAAAAAGCCTTGGTAACCAACTGATAAAAGAACTAGGGAAAAGCACTGCATATGAAACAATAAAGTCTGTCTGCACAGGTAATATACTATGGTTACAGGATTTCTGTTTTGAAACAGTGTTTGGGTCCTGCTTGGCCAATTCCTGAAATGGAAGAAGCAATTTTTACTGATTGAATTATATTACATATTATCTATTTAACTATTTGTCTTTACTTATAAATATCCTAGGAGTATAGCTACGAAGTCTCTTGAAGACAATAAAGAAAAAATGTATTTAAAAAACCTTAAGTGGAAAGAAATCATACAGCTTAAAATTATGTTTTCCTGTTGCCCAGCAATCACTTTCTCGCAAGGAAAGCTTCAAACACTTCCTAAGCCCTTTAGAAGTTCAGCATGCTCTTTCTGATTCTCAAAATAACTTATTTAAGATCCTCTGTACTTGTCTTACCACTAGAGGTATGAAATCAACCCCAACAGCAGCCTCTATTTACTGAATACTGACTTCAGACTGTCTCAGTTATTTTCTTGCTTTCCTTGGAAACAGTGAAGAGACAGCTTTTTGTTTCTTCTTCTATTCATAACATTTTTTGAGAGCTCCCTCAGAATAATCTTCTTGGATAGGGTGTCTTTTGCATGTACTCTTCATCATTTGGTAAACAGCATAATACAAAGAGTAAAACCCTCCTCTGGCAATTCACATACCACGTGTCACAGAAAAAGTGAGTCTTGGGCAACACTTTGCTAAGTTCTGCTATACAAATGATATGTTTGTTGCTGCCTTTTGATCAAGACAACATATGACACGTTAACCAGATACAATACAGGCTGAATAAGAAGGTGTTCAGCCGAAGTCACCTTCCCTGAAACTATCAAGTTGCTACTGGCTTTTGTTTCCCAATGGTTTAATGCTGACAGCAAGGCAGGTGGCCACAGTTTGAAATTTGTAATCCAGAGGTTATCAGAACCTCACTCTGGCCCTCAGTCAGTTATTGTGTGAGCTGCTGTTTGCTGCTATCACTTACTGATAGTACTAAATAATTAGCTCACCCATGCCTTTAAGCCAGGGATGTGACTAGGTGCCTTGCTAAATCAAGACCTAGGTAGGCTGGACCTGCTCTTTGAAGACAGTGTTCTTCTATAAGGTAAGACTTCTCCAATACTAATGAGCCATCTGTGGATTACTGAGATAAAAGAATTGTTTACACAGTGGAGGAGAAGGAATCTTCCTTTGCTCCCAGTGCTGGCAGAGCACCAGACACTGGGCACTATATATATCACAGTGAGCCAGAAACTGAAGCAGCTTCTCTTCCAGCTCCTTCCTTTCTGATTCATCCCTTTCATATCTGCAGCTGGCAAATAAGCTTTGAGGAGAAGTAGAATGAGAATATGTTTAATATCCTGTTTTCTAAAACCATGGAGAAAAAGGAGTTACATGCAATCCCTGGTGAGAACATTAGCAGCTGTTTAATAAAGCACCTGAAGATCATATGAAACCACATAACTTCAATTGTCCTCTTAGGATAGGCTTTTTTTAGGATAGGCTTTTTTTAGGATAGGCTTTTTTTCTCTTCTAGAAAGCTTTTTGAACTTTTAAATTTGCTTTCATAAAGGAAGAATACAATTTACTTTTATTAAAATGCATTTAATAGAAAAATGCTTTTAAATATACTTCAAATAATCCCCTGAAAGTTTTGCTGTCATCTTTTTTGAGGTTGAATTTGAGAATATTTTCTATACAGTAGCTCTTAAAAATTTGTAAAACAGTTCAGAAATATGCCTAGGTAATAGGGTTTGTTTTTTAGGGTTCTTTATTTCTTTACTTTTTATTTTTCCAGAGCTTCTTTCTTTTTCCCTGAGCAGAACTGCTATTTGCTGAAATGGAGCTTATTGTCATGACAATGCTTCTGCTGATCTGCAGAAATTGCCATCGGGAAATTAAAATAATACGATGCAAATTCCTGGAGTTTATAAGTTTAAAATATTAATCTAGTGCTTTCTTTGCAGTTTTACGTGAAATATGTGACAGTGTTTCACATAAACAAAGTCAATCTTGCTAATTCATTTTGTACTTTTAATATATTTCATTTATCCAGGAGTAGAGCATATGACCCACACTTTTGTTCAACTGAGATTTACCTGGACTTGCACAGTTTAATGATTCTACATTTGTACTCATTTAGTACATATGAAATGAAACCAACATGAAGAAGGATAAAGAATCCTTGAGGCTGATGGTTATCTCAGTTTTATTATCACAAGGCACAAGGTGAACGGAATATGTTCTGTTCCCTAGCCAGAGGATTGCAATTTTAGACTTAGGATTCTGATACCAATGTGAACTGTTAGCTTCTCTTTTGTGTAATTATTCAGCAATGTTCATTTTGCATCAGCTGTTTCGTCGATGTTCATCCCTCTCATTCAGAAATTCACTTCTGTGCCTGCTATGTGTAAAGGTGCAGTAAGGTGGAATTCAGACCTGTGAAAACATTTGAGAAGGCTCTTCCTTTTCTTTTATGCCTTCCTAGTTTTAACAGAAAAAGGTAACAGAAAAAAATTCAATGGAAAAAAAATCTAACTATACTCAAAATACCAATTCATGAAGATCTTATTCACTCAAAAGAAAATCTGAATTTTGCTTTTACAAAGTACAGGCTTTCCAAATAAGAAAGTTACTCTGACGGGTCATTTATGAAGAAATGTACTTTATGAATATTTATTAAGAAAATATCTGCCTCCTTTTGTTTCTTCATGACACACATAATATGTCTCAATTGCTTTTCTGTGTAATTCTTTTTGTCATTTTTTGTATTATTATTAATAAGCTTATCTGTTATGATTTTGTCTCAGAGGGCTCTGTGATGTTTAAGAGTACTAATTCTTCAATAACAGTGGAGTCACTAGATGTATATTAGATCGTGTGTCATTTCTTAATTTTTTTGTTTCTGGAACTTAAATAATAATTGTAATGATGAACAGATATTCCCAAAGAATCCCTATTCAAGAAACTTCATGATGCATTTCCCAGTTTTTTAATTGGGTACCTATCTTGACTAGATTTTCACTCATCTTGTTTCCTCTCTGTTTCACTTCTCTTTTTTCATAAGCTTTAGTTTCCTTAGGAAGCAAATAGTTGTTCTGTACTGAATGGAGCCAGGCTGCATTCTAGTTATGCTGAGCCATCAGGCAAACTGTAGAGTACACTGGTATGATAATCTCATGTTTGAATGTAAACATAACCTTCCAGGGTAATGAAGCCTGTGAGCATGTAATATCATGGAAAAAAAAATTCCATTAATTCCGTTAATTTCCATTTATTTAATTATCTATTTGCTGTTTAGAAACCTCCCACATTTTTTTAACAAAGTCAACAAAAGCCATAAAAATCATCCTTTTCTTTAATTCTCTCTTTTATTCTCCTTTTCTGTATGTCTGGCAGGGATTTACACTCGCGCAGCATTCTTAGATACAATTTCAGGTTGCTCAGAGAAGCTGTGGTAAGGTTGTCACAGCAACGCAAGGCATGAATTACCTTGCCTTTGAAGATTCTAGATTTAAATCAACTATTATTTTCAAATGAGGGAAGGCTAAATTTTGTAGAACTTTGTAAGAGCCGCATGCTTATTAATTCACCCTGCTGCTATTGACCATCTTCACTCTTAAGTCCTCAAAATCAGCAATTTCACTACAGCTAACGTAATGATTTAGTCGGTCATCTGCTAATTGTGTTTACTCAGCTGGATGAAATGTACAACTCGAAGATCAAATTAGTTTGTGAAATGTTATCTAAAGAAACTTTCAAGCTTTTTAGATGTTTTATACAGAAGCAGAGACTAATGAATCCCAAAGGCCAGACACTGTCTGTTACTGTTCTCTCCTACCTCAATTAATGACTTTTTTTCCCAGTTTATTCTTAGGGCATATGAAACATAGCAATACAGACATTTTGAGTGTGTGTGTGTGTGTGTGTGTTTTGTGGAGAACAGAAGAATAAACAAGTGTTATAGCTCCTTTTATTTCTTTTAAAATAAAACAAAATAGAACAAAAATCCTTTTTGGTTGCTGTGTTGTTGTGTTAACATCATTAGGCTTTGCTCACTTGCTCTTTCTTAGTTATCTTTCTTTCTGGTTTTCCCATGTTTACCTCTGTTCTTTAGGTACAAAATCTTAGGTCTGGTTCCCATCCAGTTTCAGCTAGAATTGTTTACAGGCAGGATAAAAAAGCTTGATGTGAATGGGAAAGTTTATTTGAGCTGTATAATGGAGCTCAGCTGTAAATGAGAACAAGATCCTCTGCTATGGTACAGATGACATTATCTCACAAAGACAATCCACGTAAAGAAACCATAAATATTGCAGATGACAGATTTCTAAGATGAAATCTACTTTTCTCTCAGTCTCTGTGGCTTTAATGCTTTAAAAATGGAAACTTAACTCCATTACGTTTCTTCATGAATACACAAATTTCTCTTTTTTAAAAACATACAGCCCCCACCCCACAAATTTGATTTTTTTAGGAGTTTCTTCTTTTTTGTTTGTTTGCTTCATTTTTTTCATGGGGAAAAGAGGCAGTAGATAGAAGTGCACTCACTGACTTTCTACTGAACAATGATTCAACCACTAATATATATGCAAGATAAAATATATCTGTACTCGTGCACATACATTAATGCTTTCCTTACTGCAAACCTGGCACTTCAGTATTTTTTTGTATGTTTGTTTACTCCCTGTTTTGACCTCTTCCATTCAATTGTTCCCTCAGTCAATCCACTGTTCAGAAAAATCACTTGATTTGAAAAAGCCTAAATTACCTTTTCTTGTAGAAACGGTAGCAGAGGAGAGCTATTAGGGAGAGCTATTAGGTGGCAGATGGTGAATCCTTACATAAAATATAATTTTTAAAAATCTAGAATTTCCCCTTCCAATTTAGCAAGGAACAGGAAATCTAATTTTTCTCTTTCAACAGATTGTAATTTGTTTCTCCCATTATGACAAGATAGGAATACTTTCTGTATAGAATTCCTTTTTCTTTTTTTTTTTCTTTTTTTCTTTACTTTTGCTCAGAGTCTTCTTTCTGGTTGTGAAATGTGTTTCTTGAGAAGTTCATATACTTCATTTTTTTCATGAGTTCCACAGTTTTTTTTGTTTGTTTGTTTGTTTTTGGTCTAGAGTTACTTCTTGGCTTCCTTATTTTTATCTTCCCTACATCAGTGAATGTAGTTTTCTCCCAAATACTTTTCCCTCACATAATAAACAAATTCAAATTACTTAAATGTACAGGTTACACATAAGGTCTGTCTTCTATACATTTATATTCTGCAGCTGCCTTCCCATGTTAATAGAAACTTAATAATTTTCTGTTTCTTGATCAATTATAATTACGTTAGAATTAAGTCACAATAGTATCTGGAGAGACATTGAATTTAGATCTTAATGAGATAGCAGAATTTGCTCTAAATGAGAAAGATTTATTCTGTTATTCTTAAGGTAAGAAAATAGCATATTTTCTAAACAGTATTATGAACATATTGGAAAGGAATGAATACAAATCTGCATTCTTCAGTTTTATGAACTCGAATGAAATAAAGCTATAATTATTGGAAATTTTAACTTTTATCCTTGTCATTTGTGAAGTTTTAAGAAAAAAATAAGTTACTGTACACATACAAAGTTTTGATCGGAAGGGTTTATCAGTCTGAGAATAGGAAAGGAACAGTCTAGAAACTGGGTTAATCTCACCTTTAATATAAAAGGGAGAAAGTTTTTTTCTGAATTAAAGCAAGACAAAGTGAGTACTACAAAGTAATGCAATCCATATAAGCTTTCAAACATGGTAGTATGTGTAACTTTCTTGATTACTCTTACTGCAAGCAATCTCAACAAATTTGCAATCTAATCAAGATCCGTAGTAAGAAAAAGATAGGTTTTAGACCTGCAGTTCTGGCTGAAGTTCTAGCATCTCACTGGCTGGTTAAATAAAAACTTTTCATCATTTCTAGGCTAAATATATTTATGAACACTTAAGTTACTTATTTTTTTGGGGGGGTGGGCTTTTTTTTGTTTGCTTGTTTTTCTAGGGTAGATTCATAGGTTAAATATATCCCTATGGCAAGTTCTTCTCTGCATGTTCTCCTTGCATTTATTGAGAGCTGTCTTATCTTCTCCTATTTTTATTTGGATTTATTATTAAGCTAACAAACTAGCTAAGAAATTGTATTAGGCTCTTGCTTTAAATGATACCCTTATGCAAAACCTGATATCTTTTCTTGTTGGTGAAGGGTGAAGAGCAGAGATATGTGAGATGCTTTTAATTAGATAGCTTCAATGTAGCATGTAATCTTGAATAGCAATTAGCCCGCACTGAACTACAGTCTTCTGTGAGTGCAGTTCAGAGATCTCTTTGACCTCTCAGAGAACTGGAGTGCTATTCCTTAGATCTCAAGCTCTTCCTTGAACGTTGCACAATTTAAGGAAACTTTCTTCAACATTAGCACTCAGTGTCAGAAAAATAATCTCAAGAAGTACAGTTAAGATGACATTAATAAGTTCCCACTCTCATTTAAAACACTTCTGCTGTACATCTACGTTCTCATGGCCGCATCCTTTCAAGGCTTTTTATTGCTTTGTCACTCTCCAGTATTAAGCTATTGTTTAAAGCAAAATTCCTTGGCAATATATTCATGAGTTTTCATTGTTGTGTTAATAACTTTGATGATGCTTCTATTGCTTCAGTCTTCCAGGTTACCCAGGTCTCTCTTGCTCATTCTTTCTCTCCATTGACAGGCAGATTTCATTGGCAGCTTTCCAAGTTTCATTTTGCAGTAATGAAAAATGAAGCAGTTGTAAGAATATAAGAAATACCTTACTGAGTCAGACCAGTGGTCCACCTAGCCCAGTGTTAAAGCCTACAGCCATAGCAGAAGGAGATTGCACATAGGGAGCACGTGCCTGATTACTATCTGTGGTCCGTGTCAAAAGTAAAACTAATTTCTCTTGGTGATATCTCTGTGGGATGATCCTGTTCCTGTCCAGTGCAGTGCATGTCCACTAAACATTTCTTTACACATGAGTGCCTTAACTTTTAGTCACTACCTAAGGCAAATATTGTATATCCTTCTTCCCCTTCCTCATTTACCACAGAATTCCTTCTTTCTCTAAGGGAGCTGTAGTAGTAAAGATAAAAGGAGATTTGAGAGCATACCCTAGGGTGCCACAGTATATTTTCTGCAGTTTAGACCATTTTTAGATGCTTAAACTGTAAATGCAGCTTGTTCTCCGGTGTCTGTTTCTCCTGAGGATACACTCCTATTGGAGGAACTTTTAATCAGTTTCAATTTGTAGGAAATTAACCAAGAATCTCATGTGTGGTTAAAAATCACAGTCAGTCCTTGGGGAAATAACAAAGCCATCCATCATCTCTGGAGAAGACTGTCCTTGTCACTGAGGAAATATGTATCTGCACAGGAGCCACTGAAAGTAAAGAGTGTTCTTACTTCATGCTTTGCTCTAATATATTTGGATGTAATTTCCAAAAATTGGAAAAATTGTAAGATAGCATTACAGGTAATGAACGTTTTCTTCTTTATTTGCAATATTTTATGATAAAAATTGGAAATATTTTTTCTCTAGCCTTCTGTGTGATTGAGCCATTAGGTGCGATAAACGGGGCTGCTCAGAACATAGGCCAATAAAGAGCATTTTTGTTGATCTCACTCTAGTTCATTAACACAGCAAATTTGTACTAACTTTTTTCCAATTTTACTGTTATGCACAGTCCTCTGACTTCATTCTATCTTAAAAACTCAGTAGATTCAATCAATATATGATGCATTTAATCTAGAACGTTATGTAAACTTTTAGGTCCCAGAGACTTTTATCAGTAAGTGTTTTGCTAACTTCTATCAAAGTCAGCACTTGCTTTATCTTTGTCACCTTGGCTGAAATTTGCGGGTAGACTCAATTAATACTGTCTTGTAGTAAATAATTACTTAAATCTCCAGCTGTGTACCATCATGCAGCAGATGCCAGAGCTTTAGTTTTGTAGGGTTTTGTTTGTTGAGGTTTTTTCTGTGTGTACTTTTGTTTGTTGCTTTTGTTTGTTTTTCACTTCCATTTGATTATATAATTTGTTGAATATTGAAATTGACTGAAAATATTCAATTATAAGCTGCCTCCAGCACTTGTTCAGAAAATGTTTTTACCCAGAAAAAAATACAAGAAATAATACTCACACATCTTTCACCTATCAGTGGTACAGGTAATCCATGTTACTCTAGGCATAAAACATACAACTGTGGCATTGCACTGTCATGACATATATTTTCATATTCATCTCTAAAATGCTCTCATTCATCCTTCTGATCTTTACATTAAATCGCTAACAACTGCAGGTATTATCAAGATAAATTTTTATGAAATCATAAAACTAATTTATGTGAATTCATGTATACGATGTGATGTCATCTGCCCAGAGTGAGTCACTTACAAGGAGATCATCAGTGTCATGCTTTTTTTTTTACACATTAAAACTGATCACTTCTGCTTTAGGAACAGAATAAAAGTTGGTGGTTTTCCATCAGGTTGAGTTGCTTTCATCTTTTTTTTTTTTTTACAGTAATTACTGAAGTGCCACATGTACATATATGTTTTATATTTTCAATAAATCTGTCCAGAGTACATATAATTACTCAATTTTCCATTATACCTCCTTAATCATTCAGCTTGAAAATGTCAATAGAATCACTGTGTATTTCTATTTTTACCTTTACTAACAGTCAGCATGGTTTAGATCAGTGCAGTTTTAGTATACTTTGAGGCCATATTTATTTCAACAGATGTACCCTTGAAAACTACACTTAATGTGTTGATTATTACTTTTCTTGTGATTTTGTTCATTGTGAGTGATAAGCTTCTGTCCCTATACTTATTGGGATTAGCAGTATTCCTTTATTCTAGTATTGTCTAATGACTACGTTCACTTGGCATCGAATATATTTCATGATTTTTTAAAAATGATTGTTTTTTCCTAATGCTTTAGAAGAGCTTTTCTTTCTGATTTGGGGACATCTAATTGTTGTTTGTGCTTTCAGAATTCTTAACTATGACAGGTTATGTTCTCTGTTTATTTATAATAATGACCTAAAACATATCCATATTCTTATTCTATTCATCCAGCGGCTTAATGGATCAGGTTGTAGATCTCATTGCTTTCTCAAAAACACCTGTTTTTTAGCATATCTTAGATACTTATTTTCAGATCATAGATGACCTTTTCTCTCTAAGTAACTCAAAATTTCTGTGCATTGCTTCCATGGAACAACTTCATATTCAAATGTAGGAAAACTGGGATGCTCTGCTTACAGACTTATGCCAGAAGCTTATTTTCAGGATATAGTAAAGACTGGAGACAATCCTATGAAATACATTGCTATGACTCATCTAGGAGAAAGAATACATCAGCTGAAAGAAAGGACAGAAAGTGTTTGCAATGTAATTTCAGTGAAGTATGCAATGAATGGAAATGATTGATTTCAAATCTGAGTGGTCGTAGCTTGAGAGCCTTAAAAAGGAGGTGGATAGGAGCTGGGTCTGATCCTTTATGTTCTCTTTGTTTGCGTGAGTTAGTGATCTAGGTAAGTCTCCTTTGTCCTGTAGGCTTGGTACAGAAATAGCTAATGAAATCAAAATGACCATATCTAGATGACCCTTAATCTCATTTTTACTACAGAGCAGCCCTGTGCAGTACTCCTTTTCCTTTTATTGCCTGCTTATTATGCAAAAACTGAACACTTAAACTGTATTATTCCTAAAATTGATGTGATGATTGCTCCCAGCCTACTGGCTGGAAAATTGTATTTGTTGAACTTGCTTCTCAGATGGTTAGAAACAACTTTAAAGACTAATATTGAGGTTTTATAGTCTTTAATCTTTTAAGTACACGTATAAATATTTTAACCATCATTGTCTTTTAAACCATAAAACATTTCTCTCCTATTTAAAACCACCCTAGTGTATTTATAAACAGCCATTATCTTTTTTTCTGGTCTATGTTTTATATAATGTAATCTCTTTTTGGGTCCTCTTAAGATCCCTTTTGATTTCTTAGTCTTATAACCTTTCTTCCTTTTTGTTTAAATTAACCATTTTGTCAGCAGACAACCAGAAGCATGAAGTTTTCCAGATCAGTGTGGCTTTTTTATTGTTTGTTTGTTTGGAGCTTTTGTGTCTTTGTTTGCTGTTGTGTTTCTATTTGTTTTGTTCTGTAAAACAATAGTGGCAGTTGCTGGTCTCTGGCGTAAATAGAAAGCTGTTGTGTTGGATGTACTATAGAACTGAACTTGCTTCATGATATGGTAAGTTCAGCATTATTCCCCAGTCAGCTTCTAAGCTCTCCAGTCTTGTGTCATTTACAGCAGAATGGAAGAAGCTTCAGCTAAGGTTTTGTAAAATACTGCTATGCTCTCAACACTACCCTAAACACTGAAGTCAGATAGTTCTTCCTATAAAATTATCTGCACCTCTGAATTCAGAGTGATGATGACTCCAATTTTGGCTCTGCAAGATTCTCTGAGATAGTGATGTTCAGAGTCCTGAGCTGCATAGCTGTTTTTGTATGTTTGTTCATTTGTTTAAGAAATTAAAAAAAAAAAAAGCATTTCATTCAGTATAGTAGTTGCTCTTCATCACTACTTATTTTTTCACTTCTTTTGAACAATTTCCTTACCAATTTCACAATTTTCCTTATTTTCTATAGCACATAATTCCTGATGTGAAGCTTCACAGTAAACCTGGCCAAAAACCAAACTGCATGTGCAATTTCCCATCTTTTGCTTGTCTGGATTTTCGTTGCTTGCTTCAAAGACAGATAGCAGATTGGTCTAGAGTGACTGATCTCTAGCAAACCCACACAACATTTGGAGAGCCTGGATTTGATGCTCAGATCTCTGACACAGGAAGGGATTGCCACGTGTAAAATTCTACTGATAAATAATAACACACATACCTCTGAAATATGATATACAGTGGTAGTGATGTTTGTCCCTACACTTGCAAACAGTTCTTGAAGGATTACTTGGTGAATGGGCAACAATTATTCTCTTATTTGCTTTGAGTATAGCTTTTAACACAGAGATGTTTTGGAAGATACTGGGACAACAAAATTTGTTGAGCTTAAAAATATAATTTAAGGGGTTTCTAGATGCAGATTTTACCCTGAAAATGAACCCTGAAATACAGTGCTAGTGTAAGTCTGACTCAACATTACCTGAGAGAAGATACCCAGCCTCCAGAGTTGTTCATTAGTTGACATAATCTCTCTGTGGGTACAGGTTTTGTCTGTACTGTAAGTGGAATGTTAGTTGCATATTTTTTTCCTGAAAATATCTTCTTCAGTTTACTAACAAAAAAACTCCCATATCTCTTTTCCTTACTGATTTGTCTCTCCAAATTTCAGAATTTGATCCTATAAGTGTCTCCTATAATGCATTTAAAATTTTTTCTTTACATCTCAAATAATTATTGTATTTTTTCTGGTTTTTCATCACAGGACTTTATTCAGTTCAGAATATCCAACAAATTCATATTGATATCATTATCAATAATCTTATTTGAAATAAGAGTTCAAATTAACATTTGATTCACATATTTAATCTGCTTGAAAGGGCAGCTTTCATTAGTTCATATTACAGGTAGTCATGGTATATAGTCTTCAGTGGAATGGTGTTTTGTGGTAGTTTTTTTTTTTTTTTTTAATTCCGTGTGGAGTTTTGTTTTCCCTAATTAGTCATCATTAATTTCAAAAAGAATTTTATTGCTGTGTATGTGAGAGATAGAAAACTGTATGGTGATTGCGAGTTCTTTCTCTCTCACTGCTGATGAAGTGAAAAAGAAATGAAACAATAACTTCTAAGATCTGATTACAGGAAGTTCTTGATACCTACATTTGATTTTGTTGCATGAATCTTCATTAACCCTGTGTCTGTTATTAACCCAATATCTCATACTGTGAGTCTGGAATTAAAAAAAGTGAATGTATTCCTTTATATGCCAACCTGAGTTGTGCCTAAAATAGACTGGGGATAGACAGTCTCTGTTAGCATTTCTTTGGATTCAGTTTCCTAGAAGAAGCTACCCAGGCAAGACATTTACATTATGTGTGTGTATGTGTATCTGTATTTGAAAAAACAGAAATATTGGTTGGGGTGTATATTTAGGGTAAACTGAAATTGAATCCAGGATGAGTGTCTTGCGAAGTAATGAGTTTTGGACAAATGCTACTGTTCACAATGTTTATCATTGTAATTCTCCACTGTCATGCACTAATGTATGTATTTTATTAAATGGTGAAATACCAAATTAAATTTGTAGCGTTATACAGAATGCCTCTGATTTTTCTAAATAATCATATGGTTACATCTATGCAAGATTTTCCATATACACGTTTGTTACCACGTGGTTTCTCTTTATTAAGTCATGGTAAATTTTCTATCGTCCTTGTACCCAGATTCTGGAAAGCATTAAAAGGAACCACCAATGTAAATGAATTATCTTTCATCTGAATCATTGTGCAGTGAAAACAGTTGAACTGTCAGTAGTGATTCAACCTCTCCCTGCTTTTTAGACCACATTTTTTTCTTAGGGTCTTCTAAATTTTTAGTTTTATTTTTGGAGAGGGGGAAGTGGAAGGTTGCACATCAGTTTCTGTTTAGGTATGAGAGATGGGTAATTTCAGTAGAAAGCTATTTGATTTTGCTATATGAAACTGTGTAATGGGACAGTTGCCACAAATTCATGGGATTATTTTAATTATTTCAGAGTAGTTGTTGCCTAAAACGATTTAAAAATAAATAAACAAATAATAATTTATATAAACTAAGAAAATTACGTCAGAAAATGTTCCTATGTATTATCTGATCATTTTCACTTGGCATTCTGGATTCCATTGTCACTTGAAATGGTTGTGGCTACAGCATTAGCATCAATAAAAATGGGGTTCAAACTATTCCTAAGATCAAGACAGAGATTACAAAAGAGATACCATTGTGATTTAACTAAATGCAACTCGAAGAATGTGATAGAGAAAAAGACTGTACAGGAACCAGCATCAGTTTTTGTGATACTCTACTGATTTGATAACTGAGGGAGGATGGAGATTTAGCCAATATATGCAAGGCTGAAATTTCAAGAAGTCTTAAGATCTGATTTTATTTTTTTCCAGGGAATATTATAAAAATGCACAAGAAAATTCCAGGAGTTTAGGTAAACCATCTATGATGCATGCCCTGTGGGAAGAAAGAAATATTTTAGCATACAGACAGCTATATTTTCTATTTTCATGGGAAATTCTACTCATCTGGAGAATTATTTTCTGGAGGGAACTTTTATGCAAAAAAGGAGAATTCCTGTGAGAAATTATTATTACAAGAGTCCTTTTCAAATTTTACTTTCCCCTCAACACTCTCCCTTCCCAAACCCACTCCTTTGAAACCTATCTTTCAACATCACATTTCACAATGTGGTGGGCATCTTCATTAAAACATGCATATGAATAACGTAATTTCTATGTCAGTGATCCTATATTCTACAGCTGAGCATCCTGTCTTATTGTGTAAGAGATCTCTATGCACATCAATGTATGGAGTGAAAACTACCAGCCATTTCTAATTTATGTTAATAACACAAAGCCCCACTATTTTACATAAAATAAGACATCTGAAACTCTGCTACCGGCAAGCAGTACTATTTATTAAGATAACACTTCTTATTCACTGCCCCATATAAGAAAAATGTATATTTGGATGTCAAAAACATTTCATCTGTTATCAGGGATTTTTTTCTAAGTATTTGAAAGCCTGTGACATTAAAAAAATGTGCCATATTTTATCAGCACTTACTGTTTCTTGCAGATGACTGTGAAAAGGCCACTGTTTAGCTAGAGACAACCAAATATTGCTTTCTGTATCATAAGTCACAGTAATTTGAGATAATGATAACGTTCAGCTTTGGAATGTTTTTCCTTTGGTGATGAGAATTTTTAGTGTTCTTTTTATTTTTTTGTAGATGTTAATTTAAGAAATGCAAAAGCAATGATCACCATCTGATTTACTTTTGCTACAGGTGAACCCTGCAATTTAGTTCTTGACAGAATTCAAATTAAAATTGTCTTATGCTATTTAGCTTGGTTAGATGACATTAATGTGATTACTTATGTACTTTCTGTCTCACAGATTTGAAGTGCTCATTTCAGGCTCATCAGCAGTGAGCTATCTTTGGTGATAGCTACTGTAATTGTACTCTGGGGAAACTGGTTTAAGAAACTGAAGCTGTTCAAGATAAATGTTTTGTGGTGTTTCATTCCAAACCTCCTAGAATTCATCAGAATCATATTTAAAGATACATTTCTATCAAGTTTGTGAGCTGCCACCTTGAAAGTGAATTTCATCTTGCTGCAAGCAAATATGGTCTTAGAGTGAAACAAAACAGTTGCCAGAGATACAGCCTCTAGTGAAAATCCTTGTAAAGCTGTTTGAGGAACTTGTTTAGAGCACAGTAGAAAGAATCAACATCAACACTGCATCACGAAACCCACAACATTCACCCACTGAAAAAAAGACAATGATATTAACTCAAGCTTTGGACAGTGAATATTCTATTCAAGCAGGAAAAAAAAATTAACCATGAGGATTGTTCCCCCCCTTCTCTTTCCCTTAATTTGTAGTTTTATGATGGAGGCTGTGGAAGGACCAGATACCTGTTTTCTGGGTGGGATGTTGCTCCCCTACTTCTTCTATTATGCTTCTTGTTCCTGATGTAATGAATGATGCTGAGCTGCCATTCTTCTGGTCCAAAGTTAGTAAATAATCAGATTATCTTCCTTAGGAAATATTAAAATTCTAAACTTTTCCTAATTTTTTGGGGGAGTAAAAATATTTGTGTGGTTTGGCTTTGTTTCATTTTGCTTGGTTGTTTTTTATCTTAATGACAATATTACATTCAGGTATTTCAAAAGTGACATTGCATCTTTGAGCTTGTTGAGTGGAGTTTTAAAGCCACTTATGGCATCCTATTGATATTATTGAGGAGCTGGGAGTCCTGGAGCCATGAGGAATGTCAAAAATCACTGTCTTAGCCCTGAGGATGCTCAGCCTTCTGCCACTTCATCCTGATGGAAGGGCAAGGTAAGATTTTCCTGGGGTTTCTGGGTCTCCTAGACCACCTTGTTACACATCCTTTCTTACATCAGGGCTCCTAAACCAGGTGGTGGTTGAGGTCTGGACATGAAAATAGTGGAAGCTTGTGGTTTCCTATTCCAGAGTATGGCACATGGTTAGACTGCCTTGGAGCCAGGCGATACTAAGCCTGTCAGCATCTTAAAGATTTTGCGCCATAAGCTGTAAAAGATTGCTTGCCAAATTCTGCCTGTATTTGAGTGAGAATGAGTATTTGTTGGGAAACTGTTTTCAACAAATTAACCTCTTCCTTGACTCTGAGGAGTAGTCAGGGAATTCTCTACCAGCTGTAGATCAAAGGCGTCTGTGGAGTCCTATGTACTTGCTCTTGTCACCAATTTGCTTCACTTTCATGTGATGTTCCAGTGTATGCGCACGTGGGAAAAGCACTTGGTGACAGAATACCATCAATCTGTGGAAAATAAGTGGTTTTATGGGAAAAAAAAATTAACAATCTCACTGAAGCAACTGAGGCTGAAAAAGGTACAAGTGATTGAGTGCTGGCAAGGCCAGGGCTATGTCATTTTGAAAATCTTCATTCTCATCAGACCCAGATGGTGTGGCTAATGTTTTCCATTTTCCAGCCAAAGCAGGGGCTTAGGCAGCAGCAAACTGTCTGATAAATCATGTGGAGGAACAGCATACTGAATACTTGGCAGGTGTTCTTTCTCTGTTGTGGAGTTTACGCACATAGTTTTTTAAGAAAATCATAGTTTAGGGTGAAATAAGGCCTTTCCTTCCTTGGAGCTGCAGAAGCACAACAGCTCAGAAGCCAAAAGATTGCTAGCTGAGGTGAAAATACAAGTGCTCAACTTCTTCTCTGGATACAGCCAAAACAAGTCATACTTTGCATTTTCTGCTGTGTTATGATGACAGGTACATTTGCAAAATATCAGAAAATTGGCTATTTATCTCCATTATTTAAAGAAATATACATTTTGTTTATTTCTTACCGTATTTATAACATTAATGACAATAAGCTCCTTCATATCTTTATTTCTCCTTATGGTGATTATTGCTTTCCCTATTCATCACAAGGCCAAAGTGGTGCATGAGTTAGGCCTCATAATCAAATTCGTTAAACAATAGAATTGGAATATGAAACACCTATGCATGCTGTTTTAAATGTAGAGGTAGGAACCAGGTTTATGACCTCCAATATTTGAAGCTCTGCTTGGCTGTGGACATATCCTCCATACTGTAGAGCTTGTTAGTTTGGCTTTAGAACCTAATGCCAGTTCTATGCTTTTATGAAAGGTATGAAATAGAAAACAAGACTTAAACAGAAAAAATATCTATAAGGTATATGTATGAGAAAAAAAGTGATTCTTTGCCTCTATTTGATCCAGAATATATTTGGCTTTTTAAGTGAGTTGGTAGCAAACAAATCCCATGCCAATGGGTGTAGGAAATTCACTTCAACTAGTGTATTATGAAAATCTGTCTGACTTAACTTACCCAGTCCAGCAATAAAAAACATTTGGATGCTTCACATTTCCATGGTGAGGAATCCAGATGAAAATCTTGTACTTTTTATTCTATTAAGCAATCAATTTCTTTGTCATTAACTTCACATTAGCCGCTGTAATACATCCACACAAAGAGGTTTCCAAATAAATCATGATTCTTTAAATGTTGTGTGCAATGGAAACATTTTATTAACGATAACCAGAGAATTTAGAATGTTTCCTTATATTGTTGTGTTGCTTTCTTTTTCTTCCCACATGAGACAATCATACGACAGTGCACATAATGCATATCTTCCTTAAAATTTAACATCAGTAAATGACAGTCTTGTGGTCTAACCCAGCACGTTGGTGAGAATCACACAGTTGTTTGCGCACTCACACCCTTCCCAGTGGTATGGAGGAGAGAACAAAAAACTGACAAAATATCTCAACTTGTGGGTTGAGATAAAAACTGTTTACTAAGACAAGAAAAATAAAATATTTCTGCTTGTGCTCATATGGTATGGACTCTTTGGCCAGTTTAAGTCAACTGTTTTAATTCTGCACCCTCCCAGCTTCTCAGGCCTTTGTTGTGAATGGCCCTGGCTTAGTTGCCAACTATAAACATCAATGTGTTATCAAGACTCTTTTTCTCCTTGAACCAAAGTATAGCATAATAGCAGATGCTTTGAAGAAGGCAGTTATGTCTCAGCTGAAACTCAGACAGGCAGTTAATATGAAACTGGAAAACTTA
This sequence comes from Oreortyx pictus, assembly GCA_036925125.1. Taxonomy (NCBI): domain Eukaryota; kingdom Metazoa; phylum Chordata; class Aves; order Galliformes; family Odontophoridae; genus Oreortyx; species Oreortyx pictus. Next base: position 156,046,027 of record JAUPFR010000001.1, on the reverse strand, counting down.
AAGTCATTCATGGAGTAATTTATGGAGTGAATGGAGTAAAAATACAAGCAGTGTGACAATTTGGACATGTATTAAAATCATAAATAAATGTTTATATTTAATTTGTGCCCTATTTGTGTTCAAATCTTATTAAAATCAGTCAAATATAATAGTAATTAAAAATCTGACATGCCTCTTGCCCATGATTTCATTTGGTTGTAGCAATAGAGAAAAATCATTTGTTTTTCTGAAAATTTGAGTTTAAATCAAAGGTCCATACCTGGACTCTGTTTGTAAAAATAGTAAACATATCCTTGCATTTTTTATTTTTATTTTTAAAAGGAAGCTATATTTGAAGAGGTTTAAAAAATATATGTACATTAAGACAGCTGTGTGTATTAAAAGACTGACCTTTATTAGCAGTGACTCTTTCCAGTCAGTCAAATTGAGGAAGATACATTTTGCTCATTCCCAAAGGCTTGCACTCTGCCAGAAGCCCAGCAGGGATGTCTTTTTAGGGGAAGACCCTGGTTTCTGAATGCTGTATGGGAGCAGTGAGGTTACTGTTCATCATCTATTCCATTCTTTTTCTTTTTAGCCTGATGGAAAAGCAGACAATAGACATAAAGATGTATATATTTCAAAAATATGTTTCAAACAAGATAGTGCAGACAGTAAGCAGCAACCCTATCTGAGATTTGTGGAGTGTGAAGTACACACAATTCTGAAGCAAAGGGCCACCCTGGAACAGCTGCAACTCCTAAAGTACGCACAAGATCTGTCTGAAGGTTGTTTTGTCTTCACCAGTCAAGAGGCACTGAAAAGTTGTGAAGGCCCAATGCCAAAGCCTCTCATCCTCTGCTGCAGGCTTGATGAGACTACCAGGGGTGAGAGAGTGAGGGAAAGAATGCTATGAAGGAAAAAGCTCAAGTGGATTAAGTGAATTTGGCTAAAGAGTTTATAAAATAAAATCAACCCCACTTCCTAATGTTGTCTTCTGGTTTTGTTACACTGCTTTAATTCATACCAAGCTAAGACATGTTGCATTGATGAAGCATGAAGCTATAAGCTATGAGTGAGCACTGAATACTTATACTTCTTCTTGCAGCAGCTTTGCTGCTCTTAAGGAGGCCAGGATGCATTGCAGAAGCACTCTCTGAAGCTCAGAGTTGCAGTGTGCCGTGGAGACCAGGTGAGCACAGTCTGAAAGATTGATGGTGCTTTCTGAAGGGCTCTTTTAAAGCACCACCCACACACATATTCATGGTTATATCACAGTGAATTCAGCTTGTGACTCTGTATATGTAGCTAAGAATAATAGAGTCTGATTTACTGCTGTATTGCTCTAACTCTGGACTCAATTGAGTTACACAGTCATAAAATTCAATAGTGAATAAATCCATAATGCGTGCCTACCCATATAAGTCATTTCCCAAGAAAACATAAGCATTCTCAATACCGTCCACTCCATAAACAACTAAACCAGAAAAATGAGCTCTGCTTATAATCATTGTCATACATCCATAGACACATTTTAAACTGTTTCTTCCCTGCTACAGAGATACTGCTGCATGCAATCCATCAAGTAACTACTGCACATGGATATTGTCTCAAAAAGAGTGATTGTAGAACTATTTCCAATACTTATCTGTTTAAAGACTTCCATCCAGGATAGAGCAAACATAGCACAGCTGCTTCTTCTGGCTGCACTCATCACACTGACTGTAAGTAGATTATTGTAATTATGATGGAAATTGCAGGAACTTGCCTTCTAATTGGAATCAAAATGGAATTTACAAAACAAATATCTAACAAACAGTGCTTTCTCCAATAGGAAAATAAACTAAAATACAATTTGTATGGTGCTTTCAGAAGTTATTTATTGGTGATAATATGAGCAGGAAGGGAAGGCTTCCTCCTACTGTTTGTCTGCAATGGACAAGTTGAACAGCAACACACAGCTGTTCACCTGGAAGAGAGCTTAGCTGGGCAGTAATGACCTTTCTTTGAAATAGAGGTTGTGCAGCATTTCTGCCTTATTAAACTTGTCTGGTTGGTAGGAGTTGAATGGAGAGAAAGTAACTGCTTTGCTCTGCATTTTAAACGATATTTCAGACAATGTGAGCAGTATGGGATCAAGAGTGCTAGGAAGGAGAGACGAAGAAAGAGGAGAAAATGACGATCAGAGCTCCTGGCCAAATGTACAGGACACATACTGATAAAAAATGGTAATAAATATACATTCTCTTTTGGAAAGCAGGAAAAGGAAGCAAAATTGAAAGACAGTGCCTGTGAATGTTAAGAAACTAACACACTCTGGCCTCTTGGCCAGGTGAATTATCAGACATTATACTGATTTGAAATTCCATCTCTGTCTCACAAATATTTCTGATAAGAGACAGGTCTTATAGACCTGAGTGCAGCAGCTGGTAGATGCAGCAGCAGGACTTCCTACCCCGGGCACAGCACCCTGTACTTTTCTCTGGCTAAGGGGTTCTGTGGTCTTTAGTCTTTTATAAACAGATGACCTAATACTTTCCCCATTGTTCCATGAAAGTAAACATGTTAAAACAAAACAAAGCACCTCATACCACACTGCAACAAAACTTCCTTTCAATTAGGATTTAAACTGAGGAGTTTGTACAAGGTGCTTAATTGGCTTCGGCTCTGACTGGGGCTCAGAAACCTTGGCTTCATGCTGCCTGAGAGTCCATTTCAACCTGTCTCAAACTAGCCTTCCATGCCAGTGTAAACTCCTTTCTGAAAAAAAAAGAAATGTGGAAAAAGGATGCTGATATTATTTGATCTACCTGTAATGTGAATTCACTGGAATTTCTTTTCTAAGAAAATATTTTTACTTTTTGAACTGCAGATGTTGTGAAGTCATCCTTACTTAGATCACTTTCTGAACTTGTTTTCTTTACTGAGATCCAGCTTCAGTAGGAATAAGGACATGTTCCCTCATGATAGATTATTTCCTCCCAACTGGACTGGTTTTGAATGCAGAATTTCATATTACATGTACTGCTCCAGTTAAGTTAAGCTAGTAATTGTCTTTGAATGACTACTGATAGAGATTAACTTCTAATAACTTCAACTTCTTGTCCATAAGTTGTGTTCTGTCTGGAAATGGCAAATCAGTTCTGGAAGTATCTTCCACTATGTTCTGCTGAAACCTGGTGCCTCAAACTGAATGCTTTTTTAACAGGCTGTTGGGATAAATGTTTTTGTGGAGCAGCTATTAATTTCTTTCTCTTTTTACTTAGTCCAGAATTATGTAGGCATTTTTTTGTATCTATCTGCCACTGTATGGATAACTTTGTCTATTCATTTTTTATTATTGAATTTTTTCATTTCAGATATCACTTCAGATTTTTCCCAAATAGCTAACCACAACTCTTATTGCAAGCATTAAAACATGAAATCCTTGATGCCTTGATTAATCTATCATAAAGTCATTTTCTACTGTACTGAGGCCTAGGAAATTTACTTATAGTCCAAAACTGTATTATACACAATACAGTGTTGGACACTTTTGGAAACATAAAAGAAAAATAGTTGCTAAGAACTTATACTTGCACTTGGCCAAAGAATAATGTCTTTAAATATGAATTACTAGCTATCAGAAGTACTTTCTGGAGAAATAAAAGTTTGATCAGCTTCTGGAAAATCTAGAACACACAGTTAGTTCCCCAGGGCATGTGCCTTCATGCGAGTTCTAACACTTTTCCAGATTTCATCCTATGAGGACTCGATGAGGCTCTTGCTAGCCAAAGCAGTTCAATGTCTAAGTGCTGTCAGACTATATGTAGCTATTCTTGTGCAGATATCTGACACTAACAGCTCTTCTGTTGCTCAGTACTGAAACTGAGCAGTTGCTGGGAACATCAAGGCACTTGTTTGCCCTTGTGGAGGGATCACTTACAACTTTCCACAAAGCTGTGTTGCTACTTGAGAACCGCATTTTGCATCACAGCATCTTTGACTGTACTTGTCATCCTGCTATAAGTAATCATAAATCTCAAGCCATGAAAGGCTGTTTTATTTATTTTAAAAACAAATTCAATTTTTCTTGAGCGTATATTGTAGTATATTCTTTGCCTCTGTAAAATTCTGATTTCAACAGCCATTCCCATTGCAATCCAGACCTGCCTGCAAATGACAGAATGTAACAGGGACAATTTGGATATGACAGCAGTAAAGCTCTGGTCCCTTTGATTTCCAACTTCAGCTCCATGGGTCTTGGCATGCATTCAGATAGTCAGGATGCTTTCAGTGTGGTGGAAAATAAGGACCCTCATGGCATCCTGTAGCTCACAGACAGGGAACAAGGAGGAATGAATTGCATCTGTCATATGTATGGCATCCTAGGCATAAAACACAGAACCTGCAAGAAATACCATTTCTTTTACTGTCAAGGTGTGTCTTTTGAAATGCCAGTATTCTCTTTCTTTACGTTATTGCTTTCATCACATCCCTGTAAGCACAGAAACATTGGCTTGCCCTTGCTTCCCCATTACTACTAATGCAAATCTTTTTTTTCAGTCTTTCTCCTAAAATTATACTGTGGAAACCTCTTTGGGCCCCTGGAAGTTTTATTATTGTTTTTATTTTTATTTTTTCCCTTGGATTTTCCTTACTGTAAGACAGGAATGGCAGCAGATGATGTGGAAAGACAAAATATGAAATGTTACTGGCAGCTCCTGCATCCAAATCAACAGGAAGAAGACAGGCAGATCCGGAAATGCCCCTCATAAAATTACTTTCCAGAAGTACATCTTAGTAATCAATTGTAAGAAAAAAATAACCTTGGCAAGTAGATTACTGAAATGGATGTGGTCTTGCCAATTTAAAATTTAAATGTGGTCTTGCCCATTGAATAGGTAAGTCTGTATGAAGTTGGCATGAAAAATAGTCAATTTTTACTCTGTAAATATATCAGAATTCTTTCATGAAGAAATCTTAATGATGCTTTTTGCAGAGTTGGAGTGAAAGATAGTGGAGGTAGACTGGAGTGCTTATGAATTCCACATTTGCAGCTATCCAATTTGCGGATTCTTATTCTTCCTGCTGAAGTGAAAATACAGTCTGTAAATACTTTTAGAACATCATTTAATTTTAATCATTCACTTAAGGATAATTTCTGCTTTCATTAGAGTCAAAGTCTACAATTTTAATAGTTAAAGTGATTTCAGCATCTGGCTCCTAGTATAGCCTTTTAAAAATACATTTTTGTTTTGGCCATTGAAAATAGTGTGCATTCTAAAACTGTCTCTCATAAGTTCCCTGAAAATTTTTCATGTTTGTCTTAGCTTAATTACTAATGAAGATGTGAAAACAAAGGAAAACACAGTGCATACAAGAGTTCCATCTTCTTTGCCTTGCCTTTATTTCTAACTTTTGCCATATTGTATACAGGCAGAATCATACTAACAAATACTCACAAATAAGCATTTCTCCAATCTGTTGTGGAGCTAGGTCTTCACCAAGATTTCTGTAGAGGCTCTTAGCTCTCTTCTCCTCTTATGTTGTCTCAGAGAAAATTCTGAACTTTGCCTCTGCCTGTTCCAGTTGTCTGAGACCTACCTCCAATCCTTGCAAAAGTGGCTCCCTACTGTCTTCCAGGAGCAGAATCCGTTGAAGCCATCCTCTTTTCTGTTCGGGACAGGTGAAGTAGAACTGGCTCAATTACTGCATTTTCAGAGAAATGTATTTTTGCAGGAATGTGCCACTTAGCTAAAGCTTTTCATGAAGAGACAATTATCTTCAATATCTTTTTTTTTTTCTTTTTAACAAGGGTTCTGAGACTATCATTCTGCTAGCAATTTTTATTTGAAAAGAGAGAGACAGAAATACAGAGGTGGATATTTCATAAAAGCACTGAAGAGTATCAGGGTTTTATTCCAATTTTGATAGTAACCAGAAATGCAATGGTGTTCTACTTGGTCCTGCTCACTTGTGAAGAATTCAGCTGACAATGGAAACAGCCAGCTGCCTGTCAGGGCATTTCATGTTTTACAATTAATCTCAGGGCTTTTTCAGTTCAGCTTCTTATCTCTGTACTGCCCATCTGCCTGCAGGTCCTAGGTATGTTGTACTTCTTTCCCTTTGGAGCATACTAAAATTGGTTATTTAATGAAGCACATCAATCTCTACTTTGCCTACCAGATGAAGTGCCTAAAGGCTTTATGTTTGGCTGCTACTTGCACTTTCTGTTATTTAATTTATCAGTGATTACTGGCAGTGTGTGCTCATGAGGGAGGGTGTGCTAGCTGTGTCTCAGCCAGGTAAGCAGGACCTGATGCCTTACTGGCTGTCCCACCTGAGCTGCTAGCATTTGCAACAGGCCTTTCCCTCCATCTCAGGCTGCATTTTATGATGTTTTCACTCTGATCCTAACAGGAGAGTTGAATTTTGACCTTTACCTTCTGTTCCTTTTGCTTTTTTGTAGCATGTTTTCAAGCCCCAGTTTTACAAGTGCACTTTTCCTATTAAAAAACCAACAAGATTTATAGTTTAATAGACAAACAGTCAGAAAGAGATCTGCTTTCATGGTTTTATGACATCTCCCTTTCACTATTACAATATGCTATTTTCAAGGCCTCCCTGGATGACCTGCTGCACAGGAGATGGAAGATACTGTGAAAAATATTCTTTCCAAATGCTCCACATAGTCTGCAGATCTGCAGAGTGCTGTGAAAGAGATGAACAAAAGGAGTGCTGAGTGATTTGGTGGAAGTTTTTTCCTTCTGCTCAAAAAGATCGCATCGGAAAAGTCTGAAAGGTCTTATCCCCCAGTACTTAAGGATTTTATGGAAAACTTTCCAGATTTTATATAGCAGGAGCAGATTAAATGAGCACTAAAGTAGGTAAATAAATAATAAATATTCACCCTGGTAGCAGGAAGAGATTATACCCTTTAAGCAAATGCTGACATGAGAAGAAATCCAAAGGTTTGTGTGCAACACTTCTGTATTTGTAGCATGGTTTAATAAAGCTGCAAGACTAAAGTACAGCCTATTTGTGTGCCTAGTCATCTGCCTGTCAGTCCTGCCCCTAGTAGTTTCTGATCATAAAGTGGTTTGGGTTGGAAGCAGCCTTTAATCTAGCTCCAGCCCTCTGCTAATCTAGCTCCAACCCTCTGCTATTGGCAGGGATGCCACCCACTGATCCATTAAATGCATGGTCTTGTTTGAAAGGAAGATTAGAATATCTATGCTCCTTTAAAATCAACATCTGGGAAAAGACTGAGAGTAAAGCCTCTGCCTGCCAGAGGTACAGACAAACAGGGAATGGTGGCCAGAAGCATGTCATAGCAAGTGGGCAGTGAAGATGAAGTCCTGCATCAGCTTCATCATGGCTGCTTCCATGAGCACAGAGACTGTGCACAGGGGAGTGAGTTGCAGGGTTTGTGTTGGTTGATTAGGAGACAAGGGAAAGGCAGATTCAGGTCTGGCACAGTGCTGCTTTGTGGACATCCCAAAACAGAATATGAGACTTTCAGCCAGTCGATCTAAGATGCCCATGATTTTTTTTCCCCAGGGATGGAGTCTGAATCAGGAGCTCTGTGATTCTCCTGTAAGGTTTTCTCTGGCTGCTTGTTTCCCTCAAAGAGTTGCTGCCTCAGAGAAGTACAGTGTGATAGATTTAATGTGTGGGTTTTGTAGTCTTGAAGGCATAGAATTTGCCAGGAAACTGACCTAGTGGCACTAGCTTTCTAAATTTAATGATTACATGTAAAATAATTACCCTGCTAATAATTCAGGGCTTCAAAGCATTTCCATGTCACTTCAATGCTGCCACCACTTTGAAACAGGTGTCCTCAAGAAAGGCAGCTACACATAACCATGTGTTTGCAACACTTTCTGTCTTTTAACTCACTAATTGTTGATCACTTCTGCTCAAATGTTTTGGCAACACAATTATTTGTCAGATTGTTTCCACACATCTCCTCTGGTGTTGCCAAAATATTCACCCTACCATTATACGCTGTGTGCCTGTCTGCATACATACTTCAGTTACTCAATAAAGAGTGAAGCGAAAACTTCCTGAAAATGTCCAAGTAAAGCAGGAAATATGTTATTAGGTTACAAGAGAAGTATCTCATAATTATTTACTGATTGGACTATCTCAGAGTTATGGGTCCTTCCCATTGGTCTTTGGTAATGCCTTTGTAACTGTATGACGATCCATACTACAACAGACATTTAAAAACTTCCCACAGACATAGTGATGCATGGAGATTGATATATGTATGCGTGTATATACATGTATAATGTGTAAAGTGTTAAAATAAAAAAGTACAGTCTTTAGAATCATTTTGAAATAACCCTCCTGATAATTGCCACTACATTTTGATTCAGGGAGAAGTTTAAATTCTTCTCTGAGATCAGTGGCTGTGGTTCAGTTCTCCTGGATCCAGTAGCAGAGTGGGACAGAACTTTCCAGTTTTTAAAGAAATTTCATTTCAGGATTGAAGCATCAGATTGCTCTATGAAGCATGCTCCTAGAACAAGAAACCTAAGAAAAAAACAAGGGAGCAGTAACAGTAAAAATGATTTATTGTACACTTATTTAATGCACAAGCTCCTGAGAAGAAGAAAATTATATATTTTAATCTGTAATTACATTTTAGAAAAAGTGTACATAAAGCAGCAGTGATGATCTGCTAGTCAGTGCACAATCATGAACACATATTGATTAACAACACTGACTGGACGGGAAGACAGGGATGCTTGCTGCTGCTAAGAGGTGTATTCCAGTCAGAATGACTATTAAGGAAGATCACACATTTATGTAAATAAAGAGAGCTCATAGTTGCTGGCAAGTTCTTTAGAAAATCCAGCCTACAAATCATTATCAACAATGAAAGCACTCCTACTAACTTATTTAAAAGTATTTGAAATTAACAAAAGAGTTATCTTTATCTTCAAAGTACAAATGCATTCAACTCTGACAGGCAGGTTGCCTAGCTAGGATGGCTAGAGCTGTTTGCCCAGGTTCTGAGTGCAGTGCGGAGGCACTCAGCATAGCTGTCTGAAGGCCTCTGGCTACATCATGGTCCCTTGTGGTATCATAGTTGAAATGAAGTGGCACTGGGGGTAGCCCTGTGTGAAACATTTCCAGTATGATTAACCTGGGTTTTTTGGTACCCCTGAAGCAGCTAAATAGCTCTTAGTTCCAGTCCACCTCAAGCTGTTCAGCAGCAATGCTGATGCTCTCTAGAGTATAATACAAAAGGCAAAGGGCACTCATCCCCAGGGCAGAACCTCTGTTTGCAATAAACCCTTCAGAGGTTATTGAGAGCTGGCCATGAACATTGGGCTGCTGCTGAGGGTTTCTGATCAGTAACTACATTTTAGAATGATTATGCTTGAACTCACTGCTCTGGGAAACTGTAGAGAGAAAAAAAAATAATAATGGAAAACCAGTTAGCAAAGAATCAGGCTTTTGCTTACAGAAGCTAATGCTGAGCTGTTGTCTCCTACACAGTCCCTTGTGGACTACACTCTCTTGGGAAGGGGCATAACACTTCAGGAGTTAATCAAGCACCTCAGACATCCCACATATCAGAGGATCCTTAAGGAACTGCTGAATCTTACTTTACTTTCCTGTCAAATTACTATGTCCTCATGCTGTTTCCAGGGCTGGAAGACAAATCAATAACATCTGAGGTCCCCATGTTGGAGGGGCCATGCTGAAAGCTAGAGGATACCTTGCAGTGAGCTTGTCTGGAGATCAAGGATGCTGTTTGAGAGCAAAGCATTAGCTTTGTTTTATAGTTAGGGAAAATGAATGGTGTAACACATGGGGAAGACTCTGGCAACTCACACTAAGGCTGTATGTATACCTAAATTACATACAGTAGGACGTCCATGTGGCTGAGTAAGAGAAGATACTTAGCAATCATATGCAAAAATGTGTTACCTTGATTCTTTGCTAAGTAAGTTATTGATCTGTTGCTTAATTACTTGATCAGATCTACCCTACTGCAGTAAGACCAAAAGGAAATTGTTATGTTCAGTCTTCTTTCTTACTTCTACCTCCAAGCTGCAGTTAAAAATGTAAATATTTTTTTAGAAACAGCACTTTTTTCCAAGGTCTTGACCTTTCTACAACATTTTCCCTAGTCTGTGTATGCTTTTTTTGTTACTTATGGGATCAGAAAGTATCTAGAGGGTGAATTTTGATGGGAAATTCAGTGCTGGACACTTGCAAGTCTTGTAAACTGTCTCCCCTGTACACCTAACCTTTCTAGTCTGACTTTCAGTGCCTGAAAAGCAATCTATACTAATGGCTTATCAACATAATGAATGCAAGACTAGTGTTAGGATCATTACACAGATGTTTGAGGGCATTACCTCCTCACCTTCCTCTCTCATGCACTGATGTGTTTACATAGCACCAAGATATCATGTTACCCATGGTTAATCATTTATTCAAATGATCTATTTGTTCTTTTGAAAGTGTGTTTAAAATAATCTACTTTTTACTTTGGTAGTTGAAAATTAAATTTAACTTAGTAAAGGTACCATGAGAATTTCAAGCTCCAAACAGTTTGCCTTTCTTTTCCAAATAAGTGATCTTCAGCTGTTTAGTTGGGCTATTCACTGATGCTAACCTATGTAAGAGTACATCTACACATTAAGGATATTCATTTCACATTTTCATTTTTCTGTGAGTTATTGTTTAAAAATGGAAATATAACTCCACTTCTGACTTAAATCTTCACTTCTTTGATTACCTTTTTCCTAATGAAGTTGGAATTTCAAAGGTAATTTTCTATCAGTTGTTGATTGCTGAGAGATAGCTGTGGCAAATTGAGAGAGATGCTTACAGGATTCCTTTGGTGTTGCCTCTCTGTAGTGAATTAATAACCAGTATTCAATTATCTTAATACTCATATGCCAGCTGTTATGTTTTGGAACAGCTCTTTATGCTTATCAGAGGAGTCACAGTTAACCATTCTTTATTACTCAAAGTATGATTCCCTACTTGGTGGGGTGGAGTCTTGTCCTGGATGGTAGGACTAGTGGTAAAGCACACTCAGTAAAAACTGAAAAAGTCAAGAATGTACTTTTACTTCTTGACTTTCCGACTATGAATATGGTTTTAAAATGGGATTTTTCCAAATCTTACATAGTTTGAACAGCAGCAACATTCACCACATCACCTCCCTACTCCTTTAAAGTTACTACAGCAAATGTTTATTTGGAAAAGTGTCCTTTAAGGCAATTTAACAGCTGGATTCATAGTGGAAGAACCAGTCCCATGTGAGCAATAAGCTCTCAGCAAAGCAAATATAAAGCAATTTGCGAGTTCCTCAGTGGTTTAGCAATGAGCGTGTTCTGGGGGAGTAATGGGATAGTTATATTTTTATTATCTAAATGGCACTCATAATGACAGAGAAAAGAACTGCTGGAGTTGCCGGGAGTCTCACTGGTCACTCCATGCTGCTTCTCATCTCTCCCTGCAAGGCACAGCGCTATCTTGAGTTTGGCCTTCTCCACGGGTATGGAGCAGCTGTGCACTGCCTCTCCTTGTGGAAACATTTAAGTTCCCAGACCAACACCCTATGTTTACTGAACAATCTAAAGACTCTGAAGTCATCTGTAGCTAATCTAGACTCCTTTTTATTTTTCTTGGAAAAGCTGCTAAATATTGCTGAATAATGACATTTCCTTTTTTTATTTTTTCCCCATAAAGGTTTTGTAACCTGGTCATTGGACTAGTAATTTCCAACTAACTAAATGATCTGGTATCTTTTTGAACTAGAATTATGTGCATTTTCTGTTAATAAAGTGTTTATAGTTTCATAAGTAATAGGCTTTTATTTAAAAAGATTGAATATGATGTAACTTACAGGTAGCTCTAAATCTATGTTTCAATTCTGTTACATAATTATTCAGTCTGCCTTTTCAACACGGAGTAGGAAGGAGTTTAGTTGCCAAATTTGGGCACGTGGCAGGATTATAATGTGGGAAGACGTGATGAGCGTGGTATTTTTATGTTGAATGTGAGGAGTCACTGATAAAATATCTTTACCTGGCAATTAGCAAAAAATAATTTCAGTCTGATTTTTTGGTCTTCAGAGTTTTTGATGGTGGAAGCTCTGCACGCCCCACCCCTGCCCTGAAAAACTATCTGTGGTACAACCTGCCCATACTGCTCTAATGGGAATGCATTGTAGGTATCAGGACACTAGAAATCATCACAACTGTACTCCTCTCTTCAGAACAACTCAGATTTATACAATCTGGAGATGTGATGCAATGAAACTGTGTAGTACTAGTTTGTGTATAGTTGGAATTTCAGAAAACTTGAATAAAGGAACAGACTTTACACTCTGGTGTGGAAACTGCAGAGAGAGATCAAGGAGTATCTGAACAGCACTCAGATATAAGGTTTGATTTTGGGTAGTCCTGTGTGGAGCCAGAAGTGGGATGTTTTGTGTGGGTCCTTTCCAACCTGGGATATTCCATGATTTTATGATTTAATCTGAAAAAGTAGAGATTTTCTAATTATTTCCTTTTCTGAGTTCTGATGTTTATATGGAGACAACAGACATAAGCAGTATGTTGTATTCTCTAATGCGGTCTTCAGTTCTTTTTATTAAACAAAAAATATTTGACATGATATAGAAGTTACCCACCTGCTATTATTTACATTTGCTGCCCACAATTCTCAAGCTGCCCAGAAGACAAGCCAGCAGCTGATGACTATCTCTTGTCTATAAATAAACATAGCATGTTACTGTTCAGTGCACATTATTGCTTGGTGTATATTAATGGTCATACAGGAATTGTTATATTTAGACTTCTAATTTTGTTGTTGAAATTTCAGTTTGTATTTTAGCACTGAATGGTTTCAACAGCACAACAGGTGAAATCTTTTACAAATTTTCACAAAGGTTCATTATCAATTAAGCAGAACATGGTGATATTACTTTAGAGAATGAATTCATCAATTTGTTTATTTCATTAGGATTTGTGAAGGAGTGACATAAAACTGTAAAAGAAATATATAAATAAACCCACAAAAATATTAACTATAAATAACTGTGTATGTTCCAGTAAATGAGATGAAGCTAAACCCTGAATTTTAGAAAGCCATGCTATCTTTCTCTCATGGTTACTTTGGAGTTTTGAATTTTTTTCCATGAGAGTTAGACAATTAAAAGTGACAGTTATATAAAATTAAGACTCCCTGGTATTATCATGAAACAGACTCATTAATTCCCTGACACAGAAAAGAGCTGTCCTTGTTTATCTTATAGACCCAGAAGACGTGAAAAAGTGACCAAAACAAAATAAAATAAGAATTTTCCATGGGAAAATTCCCACCAAAGGAAAATGTTCGTATAACCCTTAAGCACTGGATATATGATACATATATAGATGAAAAATAAACCATAACTAATATATAACCAAAGCCAGCTGCCCTTAAAATATACTGTTAAAGAACCAATCAGAATAAAATAAAATAAAATAAAATAAAATAAAATAAAATAAAATAAAATAAAATAAAATAAAAATAAAATAAAATGTTACTGGAGAGAAAAAAATAGAGAAACAAAACTTTCTGCCTTTCTTTTTTTCCTCTTGTGAATATATTCTGTAAACTGCTTAATCTTTTTTCTTGGTTTTTCAGCTCCCATTGCTGTAGCTGAATGTGGAAATAAAGCAAGAAAGCTGTATTTCAGCTTTCCATCTGGAGCATGACAGAGCCCATGTTTGTAATTAAAATATCTCCAATATATGTTGCTGGTGGTAAGAAATTAATCTTTTAGATAGCATTGTGAAGCAAAAGAATGCACTGAAGGGACACACAAGGACTTCTCTTGGAAGAATTTCATTATTTATATAGCACTGCAGGTGTACGTGGTCTTAAGCACTAAATCAGCACCTCCAGCAAAAAGTGCATCTTGATTCAAAGGGCTACAAAGCCAGTGTGCATCTCTAAACACAGACTGGTATGCAGAAAGGGAATTTCAGCACTGTTCCAAGGGGGACAGGAAGCCTTCTACTGGGGTGATAGAGGCAGCAGGATGGAGAGCACAGGAGGCTCTGCTAAGTGAAATATGCCCAAACATGACTGCCACTGTGTTTTTTTAAGAATGGGATTGCGCATCTGTGATGAAATCTGGTGGAAGCTTGAAAGGGAGAGGATTTCCACTGACATCTAATTACCCCCATGAATTTTGCTGGTTTGCTATTAATTAACTTAAACCATGACAGCAACCTGTTTTGAGCTGCAGTTAAAAACAAGCATAATACTGAGGTAAGGAAGTGGCTAAGGGCTAAATGATGAATTAGTCATGTTGCTGTCAATAGAGTAGGGAAGCGGTAAAATCAACATAACTGTGCTCAAGGGCTATCCATATACTTCTAGCAGATCCCCAGCCTCTCTGAGTGGTAATACCTTCTGAATCCTTAACCCTTTGCACAGACTCCCCTCATTTAGCAGATGTTAATGTGATACAGGTGTGATTTCTCGGAGATGACTTGGAGAGTATTTTCTCCACCTGTAAATTTTCCCTAGGAGAAATGATACTAAGTGATGATGAATGGAAGTAGACAGACACAAATGGTGAAAATTTAGTTATGGGTGTATCTATATTAGAATAAAATGTGCAAGTCTCTTTTATTTATCTGTTTTATACTCTGTTTATAATCATTCAAAACAATTTTTCAAGTTGGTAACCTGGAATCATAAATAGCCTGTGAACTGGAAACCAAGAATAACTGACTGTTGACTCAGTGGCTGATTTTATGCAAGGTGTCTGGGAAAATCACTCAAGGATGGATTTTTACAGCTGCTTAACTACCTAAAATCTTCAGAATTCTGACTGCATGGTACTGAACTTGCAGAAGTGATTTCTTTCTTCCAAACCTATACACAGTGATGGAACTGGGCCAGTGTATCACTGTACTGGTGTTCCTCAGATCCTTATTAAAGGAAGACAGGTTTGTTAATGAATTACAAGCTTTTAATGTTCCAACCCTCTATTTTAAAGTCATCAGTATGGGTGTATATATCTGATTTTAGAAGGGTTGATGGCCAGTACCTCCACCAAGAGTCAAAGACTACAGACTCTTCTATGCTACTGCATATTGTACAAGAAAATTCTCTCTGAAAACACATCTGCATAGCTCTTTTTCTTATCTATAAATAATTGTAGCCTAACTGTATCACAGATATGCTAGAGAACTTTGTTATCCAACACATAGAAATCTCTCTGAAAAAATTCAATATTAATATTGGAAGTGCTGTTGTTACAGTGGCTGCACTGACAGTATTATTAATTATAAATATTGCTAATATTTTGTAATTTGGCACAGTGATGATAACATTTGCTTTTACTTCTTCTTCCAAACACCACTTTTTGATCTGGGTGTGACTGGTAGCTATGGTATCTGACAGGTAATACACCACCTTCCTGTGTGCTCAGGCTGACACCCACCAGGCTTAGTTACTTGGTTCTTATAAAGTTACTTCAATTTTCTGCAGTTGCTGCTACTGTAACTGCTCAGTATTCAAGTTTTGGAAAGTAATTTTTGGGGGGACTAATTCAAAGACTTTTAAGTTATCAGTGCCTGTGTGAAGCTCAATTTTCATTTCCTTCACATTATAAAAAATAATAATAATAATAAGACAGAAATTATATCATTATTTTCATTCAAACATATCTTTAAAAAGTCAATCAGCTTGAGTTCTCTGTAGTATGCTGTGGCGTGGGCAAAGGAGCAAGCATCTAGTTTCACTCTCAATGAAGAAAGCATTTTTTTAACAATCAGATTTTATAGGGGAAATGTAATAAGAGACTTGCCATCTGTTGTACTGTATCAAAAGCTGTCATTACTTTAAGATTTACAATTTTGTAAATGAGTTGCAACAATCTACTGGAAAATAGAAAATAGTAAATGTATTGTCCTCTTCATTATGAACACTTAGGAAATAAATTACTTTGACTTCATAGTGAGTCCTTACCGATCTGGGATTTTGTTCATAAACAATTAAATGAAGGGCAGAGGGAACCAATGTATGGGTAGGGATCTTAGCCTTGCATCTTGTGCTGGTGCTTCACCTTTCCAATCTTGTCTACTATATTGAACACAACTGATGGACTCTTTCTGTGATTCATTCATTTGACTCTTCATGTCCATGACATTAGTATTACTTCATTCTGCCTCATGATCATGATAATTTTCTAGCTTTTTGGAGTCCAGAGGAAAGATTTCCATACTGCATTTTATGGAACAGAGGCTGTGGGCAGTGCCAAGATCTGCCAGCCATCTCTGTTTCAATGACACTTTTAAATTAATCAACTATTAGAAAATAGAAAAGCTTGAATTTCAAAGAGAGATGGAGGAATTTGAAACCAAACTCTCACCTGTTGCTTAAAAGATAAGAAAAATACATTCAATAGCACTTCAGTAAGTCTAGAGGAAATGTTTTTTGAGCTCCTGTTAGATTACCATGCTGGGGAAGCTGCTACCCGGGAAGAAAGTATGTATAACCAGCAAGCTTCTTCTCAAAGCACCTATAGGAAATAGCATTTTGCTGTTGTGGAGTCAGCAGTGTCATACTTTGAGTCACTGCAGGAGTGGTTATTTGGATGCCAACAATCATATGCTTCCTCTTCACCAGAAAGTGAACAAGGACATGTGAACAGGTGCCAGTGAGAACCTACAAGGGATCTGTCTATTTGTTCCAACGCAGTGGGAGGTTTTAGCCGTGTGATGCCATTCCAGAAGTCATAATGTAAGGAAAGTAAAATACAGTATGAAAGAGCAGGCACATTCCACATTTTGAAGTTTGGTAAAGAAATGATGAAGCTTGTAATACAGTGTTCTCAAGAGAGGAGCTGTCAATCGGGGACTGCAACTACACACAAAAGTGGTCATTAGAGACTTCATCTTTGCTGGCAACCTGGAGTCTAGGGAACAATGCACAAAGTGCAGGAAATCAACATCTGCTCCATGACTAGTTCCTTGCTACTACAAGAGAGCCCTCATGCTTTCTTCCTATTGCCAAGAGCATTTTTATTTTTCTGGGGTGGAACTTCGAAGCTGCACAAATATGCTCATCAAAGACTGGGGCAAAAGTTTTTGCCATCCCCATCAATGTGAAATCAGTTAGATGTGTTTTTGGAAAGTGAAGCTGCTCATTATCATTTCCATGGGTGGAAACTGACAACGTGTGACAGTTTGTTGTGATTAAGAGATGCCATTTGGAGAGAAAGCAAGGCTGTAAAATATTTCAAGTTAACACTAGAAATGTGAAAAAGCCTGTAAGCAATTGTCGAGAGTTAACATCAGAGTGTAGCAAACTTTCTTCTGGATTTCAGTATCTGGAGGGCATATCACTGTTTAAGTTTCTAGGAGAAACTGTACACTTGGTTGCTGAAGACAAATGCAGAATAGTTCAAGATATTTAGTATTTCTTTTGAGCTTACAGCTTTGTAGTAAAACACATTATGTTGCCCATTGTTTTCCTTAAGATTATCATCTGTGGACAAATATTTATGTGATCCAGCACTTTGTTCTGCGAATGGGAACTTCTAAGATTCCTCAATTCTGCCAAAGATACTACAGAAAGGCTGGAGAAAATCTTGTCTGTGAACTTGAGGGCAAAGAGCCTTGTGTTTTGTTGACACTGTGTATCAGGATTATGCTGAATTACAAAACTAAATTGTATGATAATCTATTAATATTATATTAAAAATAATGTCTCTCTGTGATCAAACAGGTGGGTATTCTGAATTCTTGCTATATAGTAAGCATTATTTTCATAAAAATTTTATTTACACAGTAATCTTCTTTCATATCAGATTGTTTTTCTTCCTTTAGTTTCTCCAGCCAAAATGTTGGAAGCAGTTCCTTTCTCCATGTCTTGAAGGTAAAGGACAATTGAAGCTGCTGAACCTATCTTCACAGCTCTCTGCTGTAGTGATGCTGTGCTATCTGAATTTCCATTTAACTCTTTAACTTCATGAATTTGTAATTCAGTGTTGCAACATCTTCAGACCAGCATTATGTCCCAGAGCCCTCAGTCATCCAGCTTCACCTGAAAAGAGGCAATGCTGGGTGCACTCCTGAGACTCAGTTTTAAGAAAATAAGGATTATTTTTTTAGTCTTAAATTTTAACTAATTTCCCTCTGCCTTTCTGTTGAGTTACAGTGGGGCATTTCAGGAAGATTCCCAGGTGGTCTATTTGTGTTTTACTGCAGAGCAAATGAGATGCCCAGAGGCATAAAACCTAGTTTCATCTACACTGGCACAGGAATATACTGAAATGAATTTTAAAGGAAATGATATTCAAGATTATCAGTAACATACAGCTGTTTGTCCTAAGCTGGGCTCTGAATTTACTCCCGAGTATAATGTGTGATTGAATTTATACCCAAAGTCAGTCTCAGATCTGCTAAGGATTTTATATCAATAATTTGTTCATGGTGGTGGTAGCATTGTTCGTGTCTAACCTTAAAAATGAATTTTCAGGCTTAAACACAGTTCCTTCAGATATGTTTGCACTCTCTCTAAGACTGTTTCTCCAGTTCTCAGTTTTAAAGTCTGTATTAAAATGAGAGATAATGTAAAAAAAAAGCAGACTAGAACAATTTAGGAAAAAAAAAAAAGACAAACTACTTTTTTTGAAAAGCCATCATTAGGTCTTAGAAGAAATTATCTATTTTGGATTCTACTACTGAATCATGATCTCTGGAGATTTTCAAACATATCTGAGGATTTCAGTGCCCTATTTATTTTACCTAATTAATACCACTCCATTTAATTCAGGTGGGGGTTTGGTTGTCCTAGGTTTCCTGCAAAAGTCATCCTAGTTTTTTGCGAAGTCAATGAAGAGAGAGAGATTTTCTGACGGTTATTTAGCCAAACTGAACAGAACCCTGTAAATTCAGGGGGCTAAGACTTTTTGGAATAGAATTTTTTTTCCTTAATTTATAGTTGTTCTGCTATTATAAACAATTTAGACTACTGATTATTTGATACAAGAATGAGAGATCACCTTAGTTTGCTGATAGCACATCTGGTATTATATTTTCAAATAAATAAATGGCCTCTCCACTTCAGCGTGAATTAAAGACATAATCATGCATTAAATTGAGATTAGATGTTCAAAGGTGTTTAAATGACTCATTTGTACTGAAATAATAACTTCTGGAATTCTGGACTTTTGTGATTAACAAGCTCTATACAAAATCAACCTTTATTTGATGGCCTCTTATACATTTTGCTCATTAGGAGATTGTATGAAAAATAAAAGTCATATCATTTTAGTCTAATTCTGTGACCAGAAATTACATATAATCAGCAGAAACCTGTTTCTTACCTTTCCATTTCCTATTAGAGAAAGGGTTATTACACTAAATGATGCCAGCTGGACTGTCAAGTCATCCTGAAACAATATATTTCATCTTGAGAAGGTTCTCATCAGAGCCTTAGTAAGTAATTTAGATGGAGACAGACTACAGTTCACAGTTTCAACTAGACAGTTCATGATGCCTCTTCAGTTTTTTTTTGGTTGCCTTATACAACATCAGTATTGCCTAAAGAAGCAATATTTTTTTATAATCTCCCAGCTTTCATTGAAGAAATTGCCAGCAAATCCTGTGCCTGTCAGCTGTCTTGCTCGTGAACATCTTAAGAAAGAAGTGGCTTTGGGTATTTGTCCAGTGTGAAGAGGTTTAATTTTCAAGAAGTTAAATGGGAAGGGAGAAAAAACAATGCTGTAATTTGAAGACAAATTTCTTGCTGTATATTTCCTTCCAAGACAAAATGACTTCTTCTCTTGCATAGCTATAAATAAAAGAATGAAGAAAAACAGGAAAAAAAGAAGGGAAATTAATCAAATCCTAATTAATCAAATAGCTAATTCTTCCTTTTGTCTTTCCTGTGCAAGATTAATAGCACTCTTCAAGAAGTAAATCACTCCACAGAGCTCATGTATTATAAGCTCAGTGCATAGCTTTATTTTCAAGCTTCCTATCTGTCTTGTTCATATAATTCCTTTAAATGGCTTTCTACATACCTTCAATGTTTTTGTTTGTTTGTTTTATTTTGTTTTTTTGTTTCTCAAAGCCACTATGAATAAAAAGAAAAGGTAAATAGGAACACACTGATTTTAGGAGAGAAGTAAGGAAATGCAGAAAAAAAATATGACTTTACCAGTCCCAGAACTTATAGAAAAGTCATGTGAATGAAGAACATTCCTTCAGCCTTGTTCAAAATATAATATACAGCTATAGATGTGTACAATACCAAAAATCAGGAGAGGTTTCACAGAGACAGCTGTGTAAGTGTTATATTTTTATCTGTAGAGTCTAGCTGCTTCATTCAAGCTTTTGTTTCTTTTTCTCAATGGTAAATCTGCAAAACTTCTAAGCAAAAAGGCACCGCACTAATTCTTGACATGAACACATGGTTATTCAAATATCTATTCAACGCACACTGACCCTTTCAATCACTCATTTAATTATAATTTATTATTTCTCATATATTCATTATGTTCACTGTGGCTATGGTAGTCACTTTTTGCATTCACATCAGATTGTAACAACTTGTTTTATATTCTAATTGTCGTGTAGTTTCAATAGTCAGAAAAGTAATAGCTAAACACTGTCTTCACTTTGCAGACTCTGCCTCCATCTATGATTCATGATTAATCAAGAAATAATTTTAATGGAAAAAAATGTGTTTGTTTTATTATTTTGTGTCTTTTCACAGTACTAATTATCTGCAAAGTTCTGGGCTGCTTATATTCAGATTCCTATATCTATCAGTAAATCTACACTCCAGAGTTAATGTATTGCTCATTTTGATTCAGATGAGTTCTTAACCTACAATCCTGTCATATGCATTTTGCAGCTTCACCAAATAATCAAAGGCAGCTTCACTGCCTAGAAAGAAATGTTTTAAATGTGTCTCCTCTGAAAATCTCTTCCTCTGACAACAGAAAACAACTGAACTATATCAACGTTTAGTAAAGATTAATAATTTAGTTTGTAGCTGGTTGGTTGCAAAAGCTGTCCTCAGTTTTCAGAAGCTTTCTGTAAGAAGGTTCCATGTTTTGTAAAATTGTAACATAAGTATGCTTTTAAAATGTGAAAAATGTATGTTAGACAGGCACATTAATTTTATAGTACACTGTAGACTTTCTGCAGCCAGACCATAACAAAAAGTGACCTTATACAAAAAGACTGAGTGTAATTAGGAATACAGATCTCCTGTGTGTTATCTGAGTAGTATAAAATGATCTCAGCCTATTTACGATCTGGGATCAGTATTTCTTGTGAAATCTGAAGCAGTTCTTTTTTTACTCTTTTAACTTTCATATATGGTGGTATTTCAGCAATTCTTGCTATTTGCAGTGATTATTATTATAAATGAGTTAATTTGAGTATGAAAATAATTCCTTCTGCGGACATGATTAAATAGTAGAGGCTGTAAGGTGTAGGCTTCATCTGTCTTGTTATTTTGTTTACTTTTGATTTATCAGCCTTCTAATACACATGGACAATTGAGTGCATAGTGAGTCCTTCCTTAATATAGTGAAAAACTGCAACAATTGTAATGCCTTGTATTTCCAAGCAGAGAGAAAAATAAGTTTTAAAACTTATGGTCAGACTTGTGATGTACTTACAAAATCCCAGTGCCAATTGTTTCAAATAGTTTCAAATTTTAGAATATTATCTGATATTAAATTTGTTCACTTTTATTAGAATTTCTTCAATAAAACAATATTTTTCTTCCTTACTCAATTAAGAGCTTACCTTGCTGCTCACTGAATATATTTTTTAAGCATTATTTACATAGAATGAAACCTGTGTTATGTTACAATAGAAAACACAAACAAAAGTAAAGTTTTTAAGAAGATTATATAAAAATAAAATATTTGCCTGGAAATTGAAATAAATAACTCATACACCGTGTGTGATTTTTGTTTATTTTTGAATAATTTGTATTTTTTTTTCTGAACACATTATATTTATTTCCTGACACTTCGACACTGTGAAGACCTCTATAATTCTTCCTCCTTGCCAGTGAGCAGGGCAAATATTTCCTCTCCCTGAGTTTAGTGGAAAAATAAACTGCAGTTTCAGGATGTTACAGTGCTTCTTTTTTTTTTTTTTTCTCTTTTGTTGCTTGTTTTTTTTTTTTTTTGTATTTAGAAAATGCACAAACTTTAAAATATACATTATCTTTTCTTTTGATTGCTGGAATATTTTCAGGTACATGCCAACTTGAGTCTAACCCAGTTAACAAAGAAGTCAAGTCCTACTGACGTCTGCTTTCCTCTCTCCATCCCTTTCTTCCTTTCTCTCTGAGTTCAGCTGTATCGTTTCTTCAGACATTGTATTTTATCTATTGAAGGATGATTTTTTTTAATAGAATTCAGTGTATTTGTAGAATTTGAGTTATAAATTATGCTAATAACCAACTAAATCAAACAGATCTTTTTTTTATTCACTTTGCCATCATTCTTAGTTTCAACTAACAGTGTATTTTTTACTAGCCACAAGTCGCCTCAAAAAAATAAAAGACAGCAATGGTGAAGAAAAATTAATGGAAGCCAGACATTGAGAACACTTTTTTATGTTGTTACAGAAAATGTTACTGAAATTTAAAAGATAGCCTTTCATTTTTACTAAGAGCTTAATTTTTCATTAAAATTGATTCTTTCAGTAAGTCTTTCACATACTTTGATCAGAATCTCAAAGAAAAAATAATTTATGTTGGAATTTCTATTATGTGAAGATTTTCTCCATTAAAAAATTCTTTTCTACAAATTCTAATAACTTGTGTACTGTGCATGATATATAAAAAAACAATTCTATTTATGACTTCTATTTGAAACAGCCATAAGTCTTTTCTATGTCATTTCCTAAAGAGCCGTAACTCTTTTCAAACTCATATTTTACCATCCCAATTTAGGAAGATTTTCCTTAGCTTGAATGTCCATGATCTTTCCAGATCTTTATATCTAATCACATCTTATTTTAAATCTTCTTTACTCCTTTGAGAAGATTGAAGCATTTAAGACTTTGATATTGTCTCTTTGACTTTAATACTTTCTTTTTTTTTTTTCCTTTTTGCTCTGAGCTCCACATGTACTTGTGTTTCCTGTTAAATAAGTTCACATTCAGTCCAAAGCACAGCTGGACAAATTCATCCCTCGGTCAATCTCTGAATGTAGGTTAAAATGAAAGGCAATGAACTTCAACCAGCAAAATTTTGTGCAAAAGCAATATTCCTGTATGTCTTCAGCCATGTTCTTTTATTTCAGCATTTAGCAAACACACTCAAAGTAAATGAAAATCACCTAACTTGAGTACAAATGATAGAACATTGTCAGCTCCCAATATTTTTTGATTTTTGAAATCTTTCAGTTATCTGGCTGAGATGCTGACTTCTTTATTTAGCTACTAACAGGCTTCCCTTCTTACAGTTACCTTTTTACTGAACATTCACAGCCTTCTCCATTGCTTGTTTTATGATTTACAAAACACTGTCTGTGAGAAAACAAAGGTCATGAGGCAAGCCATTCATTCAAATAGTGAGCTCTGGACTTTAACATGAGCAAGAATTCAGTTTTTCTAGTAATACAACACTGGTTTAGAAAGTGTTTTTGATAAATTGCAGCTGATGACAGATCTGATAAGACTTTGGTATTCAAAAATTACTTTAAATTGGGAAATAGATAATTATCTTCTCCAATGTCATTAGGTTGAAAACTAATGGACTTCAATGAAAGATATTTTGGTTAGATATTAGGAAGACCCTTTTAACAGTGTGGACTGTGAATCACTGGAAGCTGACTGATTTTGAAAACGGAACACCATCACTGGAGTCCTGAAAAACAATCTAGACATCTCTTTTGGAAATGGTAATGGTGTATCTGACATTCACTAGCAGTGAGTTATACCTGATTTTTTACATTTTTCTTACCGATTTCAGAAAAACTTTTGCAGCTTTCTGCCAAAATTAAAAGCATGGATATTAAGAGATTTATAATAGTAGCAGTCATTTTCACCAGCAGAAAAAACTAAGAAACTAACTGAAACAAATAGGGCAGATTGCAAGGAATATCTGTGAACCACCTTCTATATTGTGTTCTAAATATGAACAATAAGAAAAGAAGATTTGAATTCATTCTGAAATACTCTGCTTCACAGACAAAAAAAAAAAAAAAAGAATCCTTCAATTTTTGAAAGCTCCCTGCAACAGATATAGATGTAGGATTTTAGACTTCTTTCTGAGAAGCGCTACCATCTTTGCTGTTTATAGCAAGGCTTTGAAATGTTGAAAAAAGGAAATCTTATTTCAGCTTAGTGGAGCTATCTCCTGTTAAGCTAAATCACTAGCCCCGTAGAACAGCCTGTACTAAGAAGCTCTCAGAAGGGTGAGATCAGCTGTAGCAAAGGAAAGGTCAGACCTATCACTGAGCGTGTATCTCTGGCCCTCACAGTAAAGCACAGATTCTTAGCTCTCTCCTTATTTCTGACCCCACTGTTCCTACACATTGTAGTACATATTTCAACTTCAGGATTACCTAAGATTTTTTTTCAAAGTGATTTGAACCCATTCACAAAACAAGGTGGGGTACAATCTGGAGTCAAATTAATGTTTTTTCTACCTGTTATATGTATCTGTGGCTTACCTTAACATCTGAGTGCCTGACATTAATACATAAGTGACCTGCTACTGTTTGCATGTGGTCCTCTGTAGCTAAGAGAATATGATCAACTATCTAACTAAATAAATAACCTTCCTTATATACTTTGTTGAAGTGCCTGTATAAGGTAACAAGAGTATTCAGTTCTCATTATTCTGTTTCATAGCAACAAAAACATTGCAGGAGCAGAGGTTCTGAAGATTCTGAAAGGTGTCATGTTTCCTCAGCTCACTTCCACTATGAGCATGTTATTACATGTTTATACTCTGGAAATTCATTTGGCTTTCTCTGAAAAATGAGAAGTTGGCAAGGCAATGTCAGGATTACAGGGACAATTGCTCTTACTAGGTTTGTCTTATGCCTGTTAAAAAGTCATTTATAGTTCAAGTAGATTTAATAAAACACGCCAACACAACAATCTACAGTTTAACACAGCCTTAATGATACCAAACCTCATAAATCTGCTTTAAAACTTTAATCAGTTTAGACTTTCCTGCCACTGGTTGGTTCAAATATCCTTGCCCATCTGCACAGTTCCCTGTGGTTCAGTAGGCTAGAAATTGTCATATGCATACATAATTGTCCATGGGCTCACACATTACTTTTCTCCTCAATATTTGAGTGCCTGTGTAATCCTTATCCTGTGGCATAAGGCACAGAGGTTTTTCTTTACAAGAGAAATGCATGCATCTAAGGATTGTAGAGAGCTCCAGAAAACCAGTATTATACTCCAGTGGAAGATAGAAGTCCATACAGCAATCTGTACTAATGGGTGCAAAGGTAAAGGCATCTAGGGTGGAAACTTGTAAGCTCTGTTTTACTACATATCCAGCCTGCAACCTTGTTAGTAAAGGCATTTGAAGACTTTGTGCAGAATTATAGTGTATACTGTTCTCTTACAGCTACTAGTTAAATTTATGAGGGGATTTTGGAATGTTAAGCAAGGTGTAAGTATACTGGAGGCAACTAAATTCTGAACTGAAAGCTAGACATACTTCAACCTTCCTCCCAGCTGCTGTCTTATGAGGGAAATATCTGGATACCTTATGTGCTGAGCTTCTCACTTGCTATCCCAACCTGAATTTCTTGGGCACACCTCTGGAAAAGTCACATTATATACTCAACTTTGAGGAATGGAACACAACCTGCCCAGTTGAAAACAGAAATATGAATGCAAAATCCTTTAAAAAGTTATTACAGCAACCAGAAATGGGAGACACCACATTCACATCACTAATGACCCATATTTTTTTTCTGGACACAGAAATAAGTGCTTGAGTTCATTCTAGATTTAATACAGTAAAGTATTTCAAGTGAAAACTGAACTGGTGTAGAAAACCAAAATTGCCAGCCCTTGGCTTTAATGCATGAACAACCAGTCATGTTTGTGCCAAGGAAAATGTTCAAAAGCTTTTTCCCCCTCAAATTAAAATTGAAAAGCTTCAGAACTGACGTGTTGTTTGCAGCATGAACAAATCAGGGATCATGTGTATTTGACAGCACTGAATTTTAAGTGGTGTGGTTTAACCATATCTGTGGGACTTACAACACTTTAATCCACAGTTTTCAATGGTTTTACACCATCAGAAGTGAAAGAATAACCTGAGATTTTCACCACTGTATTATTATTCTTTTTTTTCTCGCATTGTGTATATTTGATTAAATACTTAATCTCTTTGGCTTCAATAGCATTAAATTCTAATTCTTCACCAACATGTTTAACCTATCACCTTGCAGATTTGGCTTTATGTACTTGTACTGACTTCTGCTGGCTTTTGCTTATTTAATGCAAAAGTGGTACTTGGGTGTCCTTCACAAAATTTTGTCTTTCTTTGAGCATTGTGTATGAAAGCAAATGGTTCCGTTTCAACTGGCATATTGGTTGTTTTGTTTTGATTTTTTTGTTTTGTTTTGCTTTGCTGTTGTTGTCCTTGCAGGGGAGGTGTTCCTTTCCTTAGATCATTTTTGTAGCTCTCTTCTGGAAATGCTCCAACAGATTCACATCTTTCCTATGCTGAGGACTCCACATCTGGACACAGTACACCAGGTTAGGCCTTGCCAGCACAAACTACAGGGGCAGGATCACCTCCCTTGCCCAGCTGGACACACTTCTGATGCAGCCCAGGATACAGTTGGCTTTCTGGGCTGTGAAAGCACATTGCTAGCTCATATCCAGCTTTCTATCCACCAGTATCTCCAGGTCCTTTTTGATCAAGGCAGTACTCCATGCTTTCTTCCCTCCGCTTTTACTAATACTGAGGGTTGACGTGACCCAGGTGCAAGACCTTGCACTTGGATTTACTGAACCTCATGAGGTTCACCTGAGCCCACTGCTTGAGACTTTCTACTCTAAATGGCAGCCAGTTCCTTGGGTGTGTTGACCATATCACATAGTTTGGTGTTATCCACAAACTTGCTGAGGGTGCACTTGATCCCTCTGTTGATGTAATTGATGAAGATATTAAAGAGTATCAGTGCCTATACTGATCTCTGAGGAAGGCCACTGCTCATTGATCTGCATCTGGACATTGAGCCATCGACCACCACTCTCTGAGTATGATCTCACAAGCAGTTCATCATCCATCAAACAGTCCACTCATTAAACTCATATCCTTTCAATTTGGAGAGAAGAATGTTATGGGAGACCATGTCGAAGGCCTTACTCAAGTCAAGATAGATGAGATTAGTGTTTTTTCCCTTGTCTACTGACACAACTGCAGCATCAAGTTGTGTTAGTCTTGCAAAAAGTGCAAATCCCTTAACTTTCTTTTGGTTACTAACAACTTCTACCAGTTTGAGAGAAGAATAAAATTCCAAATATTCCCATTACCTTCATGAGTCTTCCAAAAGTGATAGTTATTTCTTCTACTCTTTGGTGATAAGCAGGAGGCAAAAGAAAAAAGACTACTTGTGTTTTAAGAGTTAAGGAACAACAAGGTATTTGTCCTTGTGAAAATGTCAGGCTACTATGACAGAATCTGCTTAACTTTCTCCAGAACAGACTTACAGACAAAAGCCTAAGTATGGTTTGAGATGAGGACAGTCCACCACAGCTTCTGCACTTGCCTCTGAGCTCTCAGGTGCTTGTGCTTACTCCTCAAGGAAAAAAATCCACGTGCTTTATTTTGTAGCTGTCAAAATATTCCTAAAAATAAAAACATTCTATTGCAATGTTGACACTAACAATTCTTAAACAGATATAGTTTTAAAGCAATGGAATGTAAAGCTATTTCTAGATGAAAAGTTGATGCATGCTGAAAGAATAAGTTTTTGCTTTGTTTTTCACAAGACAAAATATTGCCACAATTTCTGGATGTGATCTGATTTTCAGTGATCTGCATTTTGATGGACAAATGTTCTGCATTTCTCTTTCTCTCACCTTTTTGATCCTTATGGGGAGCCACCAATGGTCTGCTAATATTTATAATATTACATAGATTTAAGAGCAATCTTCTAATTTTATTCACTATATTTCCCATTATTAGTCAGAAGTAAGTTTTTTTTTTTCTATTTAGTTTTGGTCTGAATTATATTGATGGTATATTGATCAAAAAACAACATGGAATTCTATTTTATTCCTCTTCATTCACTTACTCATCAAAGTACTCTTATGCCCTGTAATGCTCATTTTATTTATGTCATAAAGCATGACAAAATTAACATTGACATTGCAATTTGAATATTTACTACATGATATCACAAACATAATTAATCTTACAGTATTGCATCCAAGGGAAAGAAAAAAACAAAAAAAAACATCTCAGAAGCTCCCAAATACTGAGCTATCTGCAATTTTCTGAGAGAAATAAGGAGAGAAGTAAAATACGGGGAAGCCAAAAGATCAAGCAGTCTTGTAGGAATCTCCTGAATAAATTAAGAATAATAGACCTAGTACCAGTGAGTGCTGAGCCAGAACGAACATACTCATATTGCCCTCACAAAGCAGTATACAGATACTTCTCCTGCTTGACCTTAAAAAGGTTGCCGGGACATAAAGCATTTCATTATCTTTAAGCTCCACTTCCTTGCAATGAAACTCAGGGGAGGATGATGTCACAATCATTTGTCACAAAGATTTATACTCTAAATTAGAGTTAACTACTGTATACGTATGATTTAACAGATTGTCTTTACTATATTATAATGTCAATGCTGGACATTGTATGCTTCATTTGTCTCTAGCCGAAAGATTTAAGGGGTAATAATCAGTGGCTAGAGAGGACTATAAATCATCCACTTTTAAATCGGCATTTTTTTTTCAAACCTAAGGAAAAATAGAGTTTAAAAATGTATTGTAGGTGACCTGGTCTGACTGCATTTCTATGCTAAACGACAAAGACTCCTTTTTCTGAGGTCTAAGGCATGACAAAAAATAAGTTGTATGTTATAAATTGAATTTCTTTAGCTAATTTCTGAACACAAATCTTTCATGGGGCATTTTTATTCACAGTGTCAATTATAAAGATAATGCACTAATAACTGTCATTGATAGATTACATCGGTAACTCAATTAGCCACTGGATTCTGATAAATATAATTGTGCTTGCATGAGGCTCAGAATATGTATAAAATCTGGTGCAAAATAGACTGTTTTGCTATGGAACTGAAAACTAGCTCCCACTTGAATGTGACACACAGATTATATCAGCTCTGACACACAGGTCACATCAGCCCTGTTCTTTGCTTGGTTGGTTTTCATTGCTTCCAGCTGAGCCACTATAACCGAAGTCAGCAGTTTTCTATCTATCAAGAAGTATAACTCTCAAGAGGTTGACAGAAAGGTGTTACTAAAAATGTTTTATGTTGTGAGCAGTATACAACATCTATAAAGAACACAGAAACTGTGGGTTATCTGTACACCAGAAAGATGTTCACTGAAAAATTGATTCAAACTGAATTTGATAACACTAACACATAGACAGGGAAGTGGAACAAAAATGACAAGTAAACATGGACATTTTGAAGTGTGGAAGGTCATGTGAAAAGGAGACTGGGCATGCCTGGGTTCATTTGAACTCTTTTGGAAATAATATGGCAGAGTCGATAACTCCAAAAATTATACTAGATTTATAGGGACTGTCATGTCCATAAAACTGTGCAGTGGCACACGTATAAGTCACTGTTGTGAGACATCAGTTAATATCCAGGTTTTCAGGAAGAATAGAGGCAAGGAAGTGTCCAAAATTTAGTGACACTGACCACTTATTTTAGAAGGAAATTTCCTTGAGTGGAAGGTTTTTCTATCACTGCTCATGCTGGAGTTTTTTATATTCATACTGGAGGATTCCATCTGTATGCTAGAAATAGGAAGATACCCAAAATAAATCACTAGACTTCACACATACGCAGATTAGACAAGGTACAAAAACAGAAAATCTTTTTTCCTGGAGAAAAGTTTTCAAAAAGTAACATTTCTACAGTAGAAAATCATTTGGAAAATCACTAAAACATGGATATTATAAACAATCAGACTTCTATTTTCTGCAAGAAGGTCATGTCATTCAGAATGTATGTGTTACATTGCAATGCCCTTCAGATATTCAAATCCTCAATTATAAACATGTTTTTAAGGTCCCATGTGACATTTAGAAAGACAGATTTTTTTCCATGAACACTTGTAGAAAAAAAGAATGTCTGCAACACTTAAGGAGGTATTCTAAAGTAAAATGAACTGTAAATGAAGTTAAAATGGGGGGCTTGGTCTGACTATAACATGCTATGTTAAATCCAGTTAGTGTAAGAAAATATCCTTCCTTAAAATTAAAAGTTCACATTTCTATTAAAGAACAGTATTGCTCACCAGATACTTTCTAAGCTTTTGCAGGAAAGAATCATCAAATCATAGAATTGCTCACGTTGGAAAAAAGCTTCAAGATTATCAAGTCCAACCACAACCTAACCGTACTACCCTAACTCTAACAATCCATCACTAAATCATGTCCCTGAGCACCACATCCAAATGGAAATGTAGAACATGAAGCCTCAAAAATGTCAACTCAATTATTGTAAGGCAATATCATGTTATTTTAGTGCTATTTCACTCTTGAAATAACAAGTGCTGAGATATCTAACCTTCAACACATATATAAAGAACAATTTAGTTTAATAAAAAACCTTGCAAAGCCATAAAAGACTATGACTATCTAGGTACAGGTGTTCATAAATGAGATTTGCTCCCAATTAATTCCCATACCACTGACTAGAGTAAGATAATGACATGTCATATTAATTGAGTTGTTCCTTTTCCAAGACCTGGCACTGAAAACACATCTCTGTGTACATTTCCATAGGATGAGGTTTCTAATTATAATCCATAATGATAATAAAATTGCCATTGACAGCATTTCCAGATAAGTACTTTGATTTTTGGCAATGGTATTTGGGGAAGTATGAAGCCTGTCTAAAATTATAAAGAAATAAGATACATAGGAATCTAAGAAAATACACTTCTTTTTGCAGGCCAGCCTCTATTGCTTTAGTAAAGAGCAATGACAACATTTGGATGGCAAATAAATCATCTTTTGATCTAATGGATGTGTGATAGACAGATTTGACTTTTCAACTTAACTAATAGCTAGGAAGTAGAACATTTGATTAATTCAACTAGCCTTGTAGAATGAAAGATTCCCAATTGTTTTTGGTGAATGTATTGAGCCATTCTGTTTCCAATATCCACTTGTTATATACATTTGTTTCTTGCAGATGAAGTCTCAAGAGAAACAGTAAATCTAATTGCCTTGATAAAAGATCCAAATAGAAGTCCTTTGGTCAAATGAAACAACATTTGACTGATTTTGGTAGGAATTAGTTGATGACTTTAGACACATCCTAAAATGTTTCTTTGTCTGTGTAATCCATTATCTTTATAAAGACTCATCTTTTCATTTCAAAAATATTTTATAAAATTAAGATTACATTGAAATATGCCTATAGCTACTGCTACAAAACTGCAGCTAAGATGTGAAGATGTGGAAAGTTCATGTGATGGTGAGGATCAGGCAGGTGGCTAAACCTGAGATTAGCTAGCTGCATCCCCATGAAATATACTATGGTTCATAAAACAAACATCAAAACAAAATAAATCAAACAAGCAAGCAAACAAAAACTTTTGTGTTTTATTATCTTCATGAAGGACTGTGCCTTTTCTCTGTTGTAAAAGCCTGAGACTCTCTTGTGGTCGATGAAGTCTGGGTGACAGCTGCAGAATGATGCTATGGCTTGGGTTCAGGTGTTAAAATAAGACTAGATGAGCATACGTGGTAAATGAAGCTGAGAAATAATTTTGTACTTGTCAAAGGAGTTTAGTCTAAATTTAACAATCGAGTAGCAGCACCCTAATTTCCAGACTGCCAATTCATGAGTTCTTTGTCCACCATTTATATCAGCTCTCTGTGTCATGTCCTGTGCTTCATGTAGTAGTTAAGGAGAGATATTCCTGCCCTGTTGGCTGGGCAGGTTAACCACAGAACTGAAGGATAGATACTCTCATAGTAAGGCTCCCTTTTGCAGTCTACTAGGAAGGATGGATTGGAAAATCAGGCAATTACAGTCATCCATGTAAAAATCTGGTATGTTAATGACAAACTTTGTGCCAGAAAATAAGGCAGCATTCACAGGATACAACTTCAGGAGAAAACTGTATTATACTTGAACCTAAATTTACCTGAGTGTTTGTAACAGGATGTGAAATTAACACAGTTGTCTCACTTCTCCAGAACTGCCATTAAGAATGGTAAGAGCAGAGACCATTAGTTTTAACAGAAGATTAGAGTAGTAAATACTACAAGTGTTGAATATTTTGGTGTATAACATCAACATTTAACAATTAATAGCATTAATCCTTTATTCCTAAAATATTCAACACAGACTTTAGCTTTTCACTGTATTACCATGTCTATATTTTCAGTTGAAATTTCCAGTTACTTAGGAAAGCCAGTGGACACACACTTGTTAGAGTTTTAGTCTTCAGTACAGTTACTCAATTTCCTTTCAAATTGGTTACCATAATGAAGGAGAGTTTTTACACATAGATAACAATTTATGTCTGTATGAGAAGTTGGTAAGAATTCATGCAGACAGAAGCAAGGAAGCACCAGCCATTTGTTACCATCTGCTGTGTTGCTGAGAATGTTTAGTGTTTAGGTTCTTTGGGCACGCTGGAAACCTCAGCTACTAATTATGGCCAAGAATTCATCTTATCAATTTGTACTGGATAATAACCATGCAAACCATTTTTTTCAAAGTAGTCTTTTCTCTCTCTAGAAAGTAATTCTATGTACTGTGCATGAAAATATAAATCAAAAATATTCACTATACAGAGTGATAGATGCAACAGCTTTTTTTTAGTTAATTTGTAGAGATAATTCAAGATTCTCACTTCAAACCTATATATTTTATAGCTACTTTCTAACTTTTGGAATCTAGTCACATATGATTTTGTATGATTCCAACCAAGTTATCTTCAGATAGGGCCTGAGTTAATAATTACCCTCTTTAACACTGAAAATACTTAGAATAGAATATTCCAGTTGAAAGGGATCTTCAAAGATCATCTAGTCCAAATGCCTGACCTCACCAGGAATGACCAAAAATTAAAGCATGTTATTGTGGCACTGCCCAAACATCTGTTGGATACTCACATGCATGACCAGTTCATAATCTAGCTGAATGTAAACCTCCTTCATAGTTGGACAACCTGCCCAGAAGGATGTGAGGGACAGAATTTAGTAAGGTTATTGTCTTACTAAAATCCAGAAAGGTTATCTGCGCCATCTTCCCCTTGTCCACGAACCAAATGACACTATCAAAAAAGGATACCAAATTACTACAGCAGGATTTTCCCCTGATGAACCCATGTTGACAATACCTGATAATTTTTTTGTTCTTTAAACACCTTACAATATTTCCCAGAAAAACTTTCTCTGTAGCTGTTCTAGATTTGAGGTTAAACTGAAAGATCTGTTGATTCCTAGGTCTCCTCTAGTAACTGTTTTGTAGATGAGTATTTAATTGTCTAGTTCCAGTCATTGGAGAGCTCTCAAGACACCTATGACCTTCAGTAAATAGTAAACAAATGCTAAACGTTTCTCTAAGCATTCTTCTCATGTTTTTGTTTGTTTGTTTGTGTGTGTGTGTGTGTGCTTTTTTTTGTTTTTCAAAAAGTTACTTCTAGTTTGATCATACATACATATCCACTAATTTTAAAATTCAATCACCTTTAAGTGATTATGTTTTTCAAAGAACCATCAGTATAATAAGATTTTCAAGTGAGCCAGTAGAAATTTAGGAACTAAAGCCCTCTTGCTTTTAAATACATTTCTGAAAATAGGAACAAGATTTCCAGCTCATTTTACTGTTTTGCGAAAGCTTACCTTAATTCTATATTTATGCATATCATTTATCAGCTTTGAAAGATTTGAACAGATTTACCAAAGCCTAAGAAAATCAGACCCATTCTTAACTGAGACAAGCTGACTCTCTTAGTCTCCTCTTGCCCATGAATAAAATAAAATACCTACAGACCATGATTCAGAGCAGCAGACTACCTTAAGTGCTCTGATTCATCTACCAGAGGAGTGCATCGCTCTCTGGTGATTCCAGATGGAATTTACTATCCTGCCTAACTAGGACAATGTTAGCTTGTATGGATCTTACCTGATTGTTTTTCTTGTGAGCTCATTTATACTGGCTTCATTTCTTCAAAATAATGTTGATATGTTAATCTCTTCAAAGTCATGTTGACAATTTCAGTAGTCATACTGTGTTTCACACTTGAGATTTTTGGCGTGTAGTTTTGACAAACAGGGTTTATAATCACTTCAGATTGGAGGTTCTCTGGAGAGGCAGAAGCATGATCTCATCTTCTCATAACATAAGTGAAAATAGCTTTAGAACACTGCCCTTGGTGTGCTAAGTTTGATTTTCTTATTCCCAGGTTGTGGGTGATATTTCTAGTGTGGCTAGCTGGGGTGGTGGAAGCCTCTTGGAGGGGAGAGGTTTACTCCTGTCCTTGGGAGCGTCTGAATCTTCTGAGAACAGAGAAACTTTACTTCCTGGAGACTGCGAGATATAGATGGAAATCAGGAAATGTAGAAGACTTCCATGGAATTTCTATGACACATGGGGAAGAGTAAGCTGGTTGAAAGAGGAGATAGATAGGAAATGTCCTTAACATAATGCAAAAGTATAAAAAGATCTCACTTGAAACTTTACCTCCTGGTCCCAGCAGATCACGAATTCTGCAGTGGGACCAAAATTGTACATGCAGATCTCATTCAGCTAATAAGATGTGAACCCAAACATGCTATAATCCAGTTAAGGTTCCCACAAAATTGAATTCCAGAAAAATCTTGTGAGAAAATGAAGGTCACACATTTCTGGTAAATTCAGTTACATGATGCTCTTCTTCTATTGTCTGAATCACCTCTGATTGCTGTGTGAAGGTAATGAAACTGTCATAACCACCTCTAGGAGAACCTAAGATATTAATCAGAACTGTCTTTAAATAAATTAGTTTTGAAAGAAGGTAGCAAAATAATATTAGAGAAAAAATGTAAAAGCAACTCTACCTATTATCAAAATAGGATTTAGCTTCCCAGATTCCTTAATTAAAATGAACTGTCTGTGTTTTGAATTCTTTTTTTTTTTTATTCCATTGTATATTTCACTACCAGTAGAAGGGAAGTAAGAGGCAATGATTTAAATTTAATGAAGTTGTCACTCAGGTCCTTCTTCTTTTATCTAGAGATATAAATGAATATTTTCTCCCACAGTAGTTATATCTGTGCTTTTAGGTATTCTGTTTTCAGACATACTAGACTGTTCAAAATCCAATTTTATTCTAAAATCCTCTGCTTCCTAATTGGTATTTTTTATTGTGTCTTGGCTTTATTGTTCTCAGTGAACCACTCTGAACTGTTTTGAAGTGTGCTCTGTGAAGAATAAGCTTCATTTGGGAAAAATGACTGTTAAAGTTTGTGAGAAATGATTGTGGCTTATCTAAAAGGATATCTCTAATTGCATGTTCTCCAGCAAAATTAAAGTTCTAGGAAATTACGTTATGAAGAAAAATAAAGGTCAGAGCAACAAGTGAAACTGTCACATTCCATTGCCTGCAGTACTAAAATATTAACAGTGCCTGCCAGGGGTACTTCTTGTGTGTTAATAAATCATTACAGTTGACTCTGGTGAAGTATTGCTGTAGAATAAAATATTTCATATATTCAGAGAACAATGCCATTTGCTTTCAGATCAATGTATTATCATTTTCCTTGTTATGTTTTAAACATTTCCTGTGAGAAACTTTTCTATTGTAATGTGTTGGGTAGGAATTAATTACTTTGATAATGTGGTGACAGAAGTTACTGATACTTTGTCTTACTGCATTCAGCTGGCTTTCCACAGAGTAAGTTTTTTTTACTCATTGTTCCTCTAAATATCGTGAATATGTCCCAAAGATCAACTTGTCATCTAAAATTCTCAATTTACTCTGATTTGATTTTTTTTTTTATTTTTCTGCTAAGATAATTGATCTCTTCATTGTTAGATCATTTGCTTCCTGAGATAAAATTGGTGATAATCAGATGCAGGAGCTATGGAGAAAAAAAAAAAGAGAGAAAAAATAAAACTGCTTTAGAGGAAAGTCAGTTGCAAGTGTATGGGCGGATGATATATTTAGTTAGATTATCACTATAATGTGTCTATTCAAAAGCTCTTTCTACATACAGAAATAATTTCAGAAAAGGACATTCAGAAGAAAACCCAGCAGCTGGGTTTTTGTATGGAATCTGATAGAAGAGAACAAACTGAGCAGAGAACAACTTTAATCAGAAACGCTTTTCATTTCAGAGGTAAGAGGAAATTTCTCTGCTTCTAATCCAGGAGTTTTTGACTACAAAATTGTTAAAATTTTGACACCATCCTCTGGATCCACGCAGTTGTTTAGGTTATCTGTATACCTACCAAGCACTTTTGTCAGCAGATTGCCAGAGATGCTAGGTCTTGCATGCTGTGTGAAACTCGATATAATTTGCTCTCTTTCACACTCCTCTGTGGGAGTACATGGATCAAGGGTGTTTGCCATGTGGCTCCCCAGTCTCCACCCCTCTGCAGAACCTAACAGACTCAATATTTGTCACACTTGTCTGCAAGATCCTTGTTCTGGAGGTCTCAAACAAAAGAAATTGAATAGTGCTGTGCTATAACCAGGAAAAAATACTGGTAGAAAACACCTACTCAACAGAAGATAGTTCTTGCAGAACTCTGTCTAGTGCTGTGAGACACCTGTTGATTATGCCTATCCCTTGTTTTGGTATGTTCTTCAAGAAGAATATTAAGTTGCTTGAGCATGTGTAGAGAGGAGTAACAAAGCTGCTGAAGAGACTGGAAGTAAAGACTTAAGTGAAGTGGCTGAGGGAACTGAGAATACTTAGTCTAGAAAAGAAAAGGGTTTAGAGAGTTTTTGTCACTTTATCTATTTACTTCTAAAGGAAGTTGCAGCAAGGAGGTTTTCAGTCTCTTTGTTCAGGTGACAAGTGATAGGATGCGAGTAAATGGTTTAAAGTTGTGTCAGGGCAGGTTTAGTTTGGACAATAGGAAGGAAGAATTTCTTCATGGAGAGAGTGGTCAAGCATTGAAATGAGCTGCTGAGGCAAGTGGTAAAGTTGCCATTCTTTAAGAGACCAACACTAAGGAATATGATTTAGTGATAGGACTCACCAGCTCAATTTAATGGCTGGTCTTGATGATCATGATGTCTTTTCTAACATCAATGATTAGATGATTTTATGTTCAGGTGTTATAAGATGTCCTTCCAACACCTGGCAAGAGAGTCTCATACATCAAGATTTAATTCTGCTGAGATCTGAATTCCTAGTAGTTGTTTTTTTGGGGGGTTTCTTTTTTGTTTTTTTGTTTTGTTTTGTTTTTTTTTTTAGTTGTCTGAGTTTTTTGTTTGTTTGTTCTTAAATGTAAGAGATGACTAGAAAGAGCCAGCCCTTAACTGAGGTCAAAAAAAGAAAATCAGCAATATTTTGTATTTTACTTTATTGGGCTGAGGAAAAAGTTCATACTGATCATTATCTTGCGATACTGTAAAGAGAGAGGAATAGTTTTTAATGTATTTCAAAAGGATAGATTCAATTTAGGACATGAGCAACTGTTTAAATTAGTTTCAAATGAAGAGTCAGGTTTCTAATACCAGCAAGAGTAGAACAGTGAAAGACCCTGTTTTATTAGGGTCTTTTTCTACATATTACCATACCTAGCTGATGAAAGAAAAACCTTTTATCTGCAGTTCTTGTGCACCCAGGTAGCTGACAGCTAAACTTAGAAGCATTCTCTCCTCTCCTTCCCACATTCCGTGAGTGAACTTTTAAGCATGTCATTCTGCCTCAATATCTCGGAACAAACATTGGACCTAAGGAAGATACAACAGAGACTCAGACAGTCATTTTCACATATACAAGAAAATATTTCCTTTCTCCTAGGATTTGGAATGAGAATAACTCAAGGAGTTACAGAAGTGTCGCTTTCTAACTTTCTCCGAGTAATGTTAATTTCAGCTAATGGCTTTATGTTCCACAGCTCTTTCCCATTAATTTTAATGATACAACCCCAAAAGAACATCTTCTAAGCCACCTCCAGAGTAACACCAATTAAAATGAAAAGGTACATAATATTAAGAATATTAAGAAGGAAATTAAAAAATACTCAGTTTTAGTAATCTTCCATTACTATTGATAATATGAAACCACAGTACAATTTATTCACTGCATTAATATTTTTTTCCCTCTGACACACAGCAGGGATTCTCTGTCTCTCTGTCAAGAAAAAAGGCTAATATGGGTCTAACTGGGAAGCATCTCCTTTGTCTTCATTTATCACTAGTGCCTTCAGCATTGTCAGCACAACACAGCACATCAGGGCTGATAAACTGTGTTACCTCTTGTAGCTGGCATACTGAGTTCTGAAAATGGAACCAAATATGTTATAAATTAATAGTCTGGGGTTTTTGCATTACATTTTTTATTGTAATTCATATATAGAAAACTGAAGAAATGTGATTTATGTTAGTTCTGAATATTTTGTTGTGCTCTCTGCCTATAAAAGATGCCTGAATATGATATTTTTATGAACATTATCAAATCCTCCTCACAGACAGAGAACATTGTATTAAATGGCTGTTGGGTCCATTTTACAGCAGCTCCATCATGATCCTCTGTATTTTCAGCACTGATATTTTAATATATTTATTTGCTTGTTTGTTTACTTATTTAGTTTTACATCAACAAAGCACCCTCACTTTGAAAAACACAGGGGTTTAATACTGGGCATAAAGATTTTGATCATTACTTACACCCTACTTTCAATAGATAAGAGGACTAGTGGAATTAAAAATCTGAAACCTTGTGTAACAGTTTTGGAGACTTTATCAAAGTATTTAAAGGTTTGCTTTTTTATGTTTTAGAAAGAATCACTGTGAACAGCTATCAGCAGGCTCTTACCTGAAAAGACAAGCCCAAAATATGTATTTTCTAGGCAGTTCTCAACCTTGAAATTCTTCTGTCACCATAGTAACCTAATGGCTAAGCATGGTATAAGTCTCCCACATTACCTGATCTTAATCTTGAATCAAAAACTTAGTCTCTCTTTCATGTGTGGAGTTTTCTGGCTGAAAGGGAATTTGATTGCTTTCTGAAACAAACATTTCACTAAATTCTGGAAAAAGAATATATATTATAAAGTTAAAATTCAAGGTTTTACAGAATGGATTGGGACAGTTTGCCCAGGATACACTAGGGCTGCACTGTCTAATCCGGTGTTTCTAGGTTTGTTTGTTGTTTTTTTTTTTTCTACAATTTCTCATAAGTAATATGGAGTCAAAAAGTTTTATGGTGAATTATTTGATGCAGTTACTAGCCTAAAACTGTCATTGCCCTCCTTGTCCAAGGTCACAAAGCACAGACTACATACTGCAAACTGGAGACTGCCAGCAGAAAAAAATGAGTTCAATAAAATCTACACTTTATTTCTCAGAAATTTCTTGAGGATAATCAGACTATAGTCACTACAATCCTGGCAGACAAACTTGTGGTGTCTGTTTTTCCAAACGCTCATGTAGCCACTCCTACCTGAATGGACATGGCTCAACAGCACAGCACACCAACAAAATACAAGTGTTCTCAGCTGTGGATTTTGGAGGTACTCATACTGGTCCTGAACTCACGTGCACATAGATACATGCTCATACATATACAAGATCATACAAAGGGTCATCCCAACCAGAGCTCCAGCATGCGCATATATAGGCAGGATTAGGTGGGAATCAAATAGCTACATGTCACATCCTGACACAAGTGTGCACTCAATCAAGGGAGCACACTTCCAAAT
This sequence comes from Oreortyx pictus, assembly GCA_036925125.1. Lineage (NCBI taxonomy): Eukaryota > Metazoa > Chordata > Aves > Galliformes > Odontophoridae > Oreortyx > Oreortyx pictus. The sequence continues at coordinate 156,005,961 of JAUPFR010000001.1, read as the reverse complement.
GATGTGGTGGTGCTTTGTTCCTGATGTTCACTCGGTTCATTCATATTCTACCAAAACATGGCAAAAAGGCATAGGCAATATACTTTTTATCTTACATGAAATAGAGCTTTTATGCCCTTTACAGTGCTATTGAATTCCTTGCTTACTGCAATCTCTGGCAAATAAGCACTCAAAACAAACATGTTTAAAGATTTAACGTCTTTCCTCATTCCACTTCAGCCAGCCTAAGGAAACATTTCAACTTGATCTTTGGGAGCCTCGTCAAGCCTGTGAAGAAAATCTAGACTAGGCTTGATGTTTCTTAATTCAAAATGTAGAAAGAAAGTCTTTTGAAATTTGCTGATCACAAAAGCATTAAAAGAACACAAAATCTCTTCACATTTTTACTTACAGTTCATATTTAATTCAGGATATTAGGAGAAGTTATAAATTAATATATCCTTCTGTTTTAGAATACATATTTATGGGGTTTAAATGAATAATTCATAGAATCAGTGTAGTGCTTTGCTACTGAAAAGATATTTGCAAACACATCATGTTTGGGGGGATTTATTTGCTGTTTGAAATTACTACATCAATGCATTTGTGATTATGATTTTTTAATCTGTGGCTCACCTGTGACTGGTACTCAGAATATTTTATCTTCTAGTTGCATTGCCTGGCTGTAATAGGTCAGATAAATCATGTGATGACATTTCCTTTGCTCTGATTTGACTGATATATATTTTTTTTCTAAAATAAATTGTCATATGAGAGGACACAATATTCAGTTTCAGTGAATGCTTGTGTTGTCATTTTGAAATCTGTTTTCCGTGAAAAGCACCAGCACAATTTGATAGTACAAATATTTGAACAAAAGACACACAAGCTGAGAGCAATCATGTCAAAGACAAATGTGAGCAAATGTTTAGAGAAACTTTTTTTTCTATAATATCTTAACTTGAGGGTGTGCAAGGAGTGTCACTTCCCAATGAGAATGGGGGGAGGGAGGGGGTCGATGACACGTCAGTGTGTTTGCATGGCCTGCACTGCCCATACCATACTGCTGTAGCAGGTGTGGGAGGTGAGTCGAGTGGCAGAGTTCATAAATGCTGCCCCTCTTCACTTGGGAGACCAGCTCTCTTATTGGCAGTCCCTGAGACAACAGGTTTAAACGTAGTCTCTGCCAGACAGTGGGTTTGCCTCAAGAAAACTGTGGTGACACAGACAGAGAGCCAGCCCAGACATCTGGTGGTTCAGGCCTCTTGCTGCAGGGAGTGCCTGAGCCTGTTGCTGCTGGGGGAGGGTGGCAAGGATTCTACCTGCGTGACGTGCAAACAGCTGGATGAGCTGCTCAGCCTGGTAGTGGAGCTCAAGGAGGAGGTGGAGAGACTTAGGACCATCAGAGTGTGAGCAGGAGATTGACTGGTGGAGTTACTCTCTGCAAGAAAGACACTGGGGTGTCACCCGCAAAACAGTGGTGGACCCTCTACCCTGCCAGAGTTGAGCAGAGAGAGCCAATTTGAGAGAAGAGGAGGAATGGCAACAAGTCCCAGCTCAGTGACACAGGCAACCCCCATAATCAGTCTACCTCAGTTCCCCAGGTACCTCTGCATAATAGGTTTGAAGCCCTGGAACCAGAGGCAGAGGTGAGTGAGGATGTGATGGGAGCTCTGTCAGCAAAGTTATCTAGAGTAAGGTGGTCAACTCCATGCCTCAAGACTACCTCCACCAGAAAGGAAAGAAGGATGACTGTGATAGGCAACTACCTTCTGAGTATAATAGATGGCCCTACGTGTTGGCCTGACCGCACCTGTAGGAGGGTGTGCTTTCTCCCTGGGGCCCAGGTCAGGGATATTTCTAGAAAACTCCGCAGTCTGATCCACTCCTGTGATTATTATTCTTTAGTGATAGCTCAGGCTGGCAGTGATAAGGCATCTGATGGAAGCCTGAGGACTATCAAAAATGATTTCAGGGAACAGGGGTGGTTAGTTGATGGAGTGGTAGTACAAGTAGTATTTGCCTGTTCCTTCAGTGTCAGGGAAGGAGACTGAGATGACTAGGAAAACCCACCTTATAAACACGTGACCAAGAGGCTGGTGAAAACACAAGAATTTTGGTTTCTTTGGTCATGGGACTATCAGCACCTGGCCTGAGGTCTGCTGATGGGTCTCAAAGAGGGAAGCAGATCCTCGCCCAGGAGATAGCAGGACTTGTAGACAGGACTTTAAACTAGATATGAAGATGGAAGGGAATAAAACGGGGTCTGCTAGAGATGAGCCTAGGTGAGTAATAACAGGATTAGGGATGAGCTGAGGGGCTCAGCTGAAGTGCATCTACATCAATGCATGTAGCTTGGGCAGCAAAAATAAGAGCTGGAAGTCATTCTGCAACAGGCAAACTATGACCTAGTTGACATTATAGAAACATGGTGGGATTACTCCCATGACTGGAGTACTGCAATGGATGGCTATGAGCTCTTCAGAAAGGATAGGCAAGGAAGGAGGGAGAGTGATTATCAATGTCTCAGTGTCCAGTTTGAGATCAATGAGCAGTGGTCTTCCTCAAGGGTCAGTACAGGCACTGGTGCTCTTTAATATCTTCATCAGTGACAGTGACAGTGGGATCAAGTGTGCTCTTGACAAGTTTGTGGGTAACACCAAGCTGTGTGGTATGGTCAACACACCCAAGGAACAGGATGCCATTCAGAGGGACCTAGATAGGCTCAAGTGGTGGGCTCAGATGAACCTCATGAGTTTCAGCAAATCCTAGTGCAAGGTCTTGCACCTGGGTCATGTCAACCCTCACCATCAGTATAAGTGGGGGGAAGAAAGCATAGAGTACTGCCCTGACCAAAAAGGACCTGGAGATACTGGTGGATGGCAAGCTGGATATGAGCTAGCAATGTGCTTTCACAGCCCAAAAAGCCAAGTGTATCCTGGGCTGCATCAGAAGAAGTGTGTCCAGCTTGGCAAGGGAGGTGATCGTCCCTCTACTTCAGCACAGTAGTGAATCACTGAAACAGGTTTCCCTGAGAGGTTGTGATTACCCTGTCTTTTGAGACATTCAGGGTCAGACTGGAGCAGGCTCTGAGAGATCTAATCTAGCTGTAAGTGACCCTGTCCATTGCACTATGAAGTGGTGCTTGGAATATGCTAGTTTATTTATGTTCTGCCAGAACAATCTGCTCTATGTTTCTCAGTGAAATAATGTGTCCATGTGCTTCACTTCATAAAAAATGAATACTTAATAATAATAATAATAAGTAGTAGTAATGGTAGAAGTAGTAGTGCCATACTAAATATCGGTCTAAGAGCATGTCTAAGATGGAGAATGGGTGGCCTGCAGTTAAGACACTCAAGTAGGGATCAACATTTTGCCTTGAACATATAATTTATAATATATAATATATTCATGATATATTTTATAATTTTCTTTTTATCTGTTTCCCATTTGCAAAATAATAACACTTCCTGTTTTTGCGCGGACAGCACAGTGAGGTAGATAGATCAGTGCCTTTGTAGGGACTGTAGAATAGATTTAGCTGATAAACAAAACAAAACAAAACAAAACAAAAAAGAAACAAACCTTATGCACAGATGTCATTGCCTGACTCTGAGACAGATGAATTCTGTATTGTCTGAGTGCTCCACTGTCAATCTTGGAATGTCAAACTGTCAGTATTACAGAAAACCAGAACCTCACAAAGATTCATGAATTTTCTAGTAGTTTAGCAATGTTGTTCTGAAAACTATTTTTAAAAATTATTATTCGAAGTACTGATACATGAAAGCCCCTTAAATATTAATGCTTTCACTCTGTGTAAAAAAGACAGATTGTACAAACAGCCACTTCTCTCCTTTGTGCCTCTTTGTTACAAATTATTTTTTCAGTCTTTGAGTGAATATCAACTAAGAGCATGCAGGAGAAAGAGTGACCTCTCTCAGGTGGCTCAGACTTAGAACACTGCAGAGAACCCTTTCTCTACAGGTGGCAGATTGCATTCAAGACCTATTAGAGGACAGCCTGGATGTCCTTGAGACTGTAAATTGCTGAGGTAAGGATGAGAAAGAGAGTCCTTTGGGCACCCCTTTAGGACAGTGCCCTTGGTCACTTAGCTAAGAAACAAAGTAGGATATTACGAGGTGGTGCAGTCATGCGAAGTAGCATAAAATACCAGGCTACTTTAGGAAAACTGTCTTCAACTATAATTGAGAAAGAAATGCGTTTGGCAGAATGTGAGCATTTAAATTGTTTTTAAAAAGACCGTGATGGTGAGCGCTTCATATTTTATATTATACTATGTGGGTGGCGGTATTATTAGCTGATAGCAGGTTACTTTTTTTATTACGGAGTCAACAGACAGTTTGCTACAGGGAAAGTGATAGTATATTCAATTTAAGTGTTTGGATATCTTTTTGCCTTATAAATTTGATCACTTCACATAAAAACGCGAGTACATATATATATATATGTATATTTATATGATGTGCGTATGTTTCTATGAATGCAAAGATGAGATGCATATTTGGCAATTAAAACAGAAATGCAGAAACCCTGGAGTGTGCTATTTTTCATTCATTTGTCCACTGGAAAAGAGCCCAAATATGTCTTGGGTATCAGTATCATGTATTGTTCCATTTTGGCTTGCATGTGTACATGCTTATGTAGAAGATACAAAAATAAACATCTTCAGGTTCATTCATATGTGTTGAGTGAACATCCCCTAGATGTTCACCTCCCAAGCCCTTAGTCTGACTGTGTTTACCCACGCCTGCAGCAGAAAGGGTGATGGAATGTGTATGAGCTTTTTTCTTGATTATGTTTGTCACAGTGTCAAAGTATTGGCAGCCATCCCAGCGGAGATATGAGTAAATCTGGCAGACCATAGTCTAAAATTAGCTCTCTGTATATGTAATTGTCCTACTTTTGTTTTCAACAGTCTAATCCATTCCAGGCTTCTACATATCTCATATAGCCTGTACAACCTTGCAGTCTGCTGAACATATTTGCTTTGGTAGGGTGGACAATTAGCAGTGTATTTTTCATTTTCAAACATATTAATAGGCAAAGACTTTTTTTAATAAAGTTAAGGATGCTTACTGTAACAGTGCAAAATGTATGATGTCTTTGATGAACTATGAAATTCTGATTGTGTATTTGCTGACTTAAAACAGAACAAAGGCTGTGATAAAGGGTGGTTGTCAGTCCATAGATAGTACAACAGAATGATTAATGTCAGATAAGTGGAGGTAATTATGTCATTCTTAGATGTCAGTACTCCTGGAATTATGTTTACAAGTCATCCATTTGAAAAAATCTATCTTTAAATTGAAATTATTGCTTCAGGCTGGTAGGTCTTGCTTCTTCAGTGTATTTGGAAAAGTACGTTTATATTCTCTCTGGTGATCTGTAGAGACTACCTCTGCTCAAAAATAATGAATCACACTTAAAAATAATGAGGGAGCTGAGGAAGTGGAGGGGGATATATTAAAGGTGTGGTTTTTTTGTTTTTTTTTTAATTACTATTCTACTTTATTTCTAAGGGAAACATTTTATTTACAAAAGTTTTAAATATATTACTAGGTTAATGTACATACACCCACTCTTACAAATCCATGCAAGCCTCTTCGCTAGTTGGTGGATATTCCAGCTAGACAGCAAGGTTGCCAACAGTCTTGAACAACTAAGGCCTAAATCTACAGGGTTAAATTTAGTCTTATAAACAAATTTTGAGCTAAACTGGAGAATGAAGAAAGTATCTTTCCTAATGCTTTTACAACAATTAGTGCATAGTATTTAGTTGTTAGGTTTCTAGCTTCAATATACTCTAAAAGAACTATTTAGGCTGTTTCTGCAGAAGGCTTCTTACCAGAGAAATGATAATGGCTTATTAACTTCTGTTTACAATAAATGGGTATTCTCAAGAAAGTACATCTATCTAGTGGCCCACAAATTACTGAATTATTAGACTTCAAAAGCAGCTTCTCTTTGTCTACCCAAATGACACAGGAGGAGTTAGAATAGAAATTTTACTGGTATATTTTTCATTGTTTTCTTTCAAAGTTGATGAAGTATACTAAATTCTGTAAAGTCATTGAAACAGCAATGGGAAAAATAAGGTAAATAATTCTCTGTCCAAGTCAGATTTGCATGGAAAAGCAGTACAATCTAACAAATATTATTTGCATATCATTACAATAATGAAAAAAAATAATTGAGAAAGACATTGTGCTACTAATTGTAGCTTTTATAGTCAATTGGAAAGACAGGCCATCTGGTTAATGAACAACATTTTTTAACACATAACATGAAAACAAACTAACAAAAAAAAAAAAGTAAAATAAGTGGATCACTCATACGTATGATCATTTCCATATGTTGCTTAATCAAAGGTGTGATTTTGTGTTGGTCTTTATTTATTTACTTATTTATTTGTTTTGCAGAGAACCTGTGAATTATAGACTACTGTAAGTATTTGCATCAGTACATCTTTATTCAAAAAAAAAAAAAAAAAAAAGTGTGTTCCAGTTTAGGGAGATTCAGCATATACTTAGCTACTTGCCAGTACATTAAGTGTTGTACCTCGTGAAATTTATTAAAGATATACAAAGTTTTAATTTTGTTAAAGAAGAAAGAGCCAAAAGGTCATCTGTGTTTATGGTGTTTTCTTAACACCAGATTTCTGTTGCTACTCATTTAATCATTATGAATAATAAATAATTATTGCAGGAAGACAGTCTCATATATATATTTATTTATTTAATAATTAGAAAATGTAGGCTGGCTTCATTTGCAAGCAAGTGAATTAATGTTAGAATAATAATGAGATTTTTGTCTTTATGCTTTCCTTATCCAGAGACTGAGGGATTTCTGATGGTCCTTTTGTTCTCCTTATATCTGTTTCTGAATACTCCTCATTTTATGTTTTAGTATTTGCAACAAGGTCTTCCCTCATCTTTTAAGACATATGAAGTGTTAGGATTTATGGTCCAAAAAAAAACCAAAAAACAAAGAAAACATATCATTGAATAAGAAGACTTTTATATGCCTATTTGACATAAATGGAACAAGCTGTCTGCAAGGAAAAATGTATACATGCCCATTTATAGATATATATATGTATTTCCCTTCAGGTACAGTGGTCTATACTACACTGTGCACTGTCCAATAGCTGATGGCTGCCTGGGCTGTTAATTAAATCAGAGACATGACTGATGATTAAAAGCTTAGCAAAACAAACTTGCTGGCCTTAAACCATGCATTCCAGATGCTCACTCTCCTGTTTGTACTTCTCAGCGCTGACAAGCAGTGTATAATGGAGGTGGCTGCTTTGGGAGGCCGCTGAAGCTGACTGTGTTTCGTCAGCCCGGAATGTCAAGTCCGTGGTACTGGCCCGGGTACTTCAGGACTACGGACAGCACCATCAATTACGCCGTCGGTGCAACAGCCTCCAGCGTGGCACCGCGCCACAGGGCGCCAAGCATCGCCGAAGCGATATTTGGACTGCAGCTGGCCAGCTGTGACAATTTATCTTGAAGAAGTGTTTTTTCCTTTCAGCCATCATCGTAGAGATCATCACTATTGACTTCAATTCACTGCTTTGAGTAGTAAAGTGTGCTCGGAGGGCTGAGGAGTAGTTTTCATATCTCTGAGTCAGTTTTATCTAGGCTTCACCTCTGTTTTGGGAGGTAAAAAGCTGGAAATCTGTGAGCGAGGAACATTTGAGCTGCTGTGAATGAAATTTGCTTGAAGAATCTATTTGCTAAGAAAAGACCAGACTCATCCAGTCTGGATGGCATTGAAAGCAAGGAGTGATCATCCTTGTAAAAATAATAGAATCATAGAATCATAGAATGGTATGGGTTGGAAGGGACCTTTAAGATCTTGTAGTTCCAACTCCTCTGTTATAGGCAGGGACACCTATCTCTAGTCCAGACTGTTCAGACCCATCCAGTCTGACCTTGAATGCTTGCAGGGAGGGGGAATTCACAGTCTCACTGGGCAACCTGTTCCATTGTCTCACCACCCTCACAGTAAAGAATTTTTAATATCTAGTCTAAATCTGCCCTCTTCCACTTTAAAACAATTTCCCCTTGTTCTATTTCTATCTGCGCTTTTAGAAAGACCCTCCCCAGCTTTGATGTAGGCCCCCTTCAGGTACTGGAAGGCTACTACAATGTCTCCTTGGAGCCTTCTATTTTTCAACAGCTGTGGACACTGTTCCTGGAGACTTCAAACAGGACAAGGAGAAGGAAGAGGTTGAAGAAAGCTTCCTGTTCTCTCATGGCAGAAGATTCTCACTGGTTTGGCAGATAAATAATTCAGAAGCTAACAGTCATCTTTTAAGGTAATGTCCTGTTTCATATCTTCTCAGAGAAACAGCCCAGAAAGAAACATCTAGTGCAACATACTGACTTCATTCAGTAAACAATGTCTAACAGCTAAGATATTTTTCTCCTACAGTCTCCTTCACTTGAGTTGGAACAGGCTACTTCAGACTTTAGTATAACAGGATCTAGCTATAAATTGAGAAGAATGGCTCTAGCTTGAAACAACTTCAAGGAAAAAGAGAAATTACAAAGATTTAAAAGGTGTAATTGCATAAACATTCTTGAGAGTATAAAGAAAATACAAATGAGGGAGATTCAGTTTCAGAGACTCTCTTCATTTCATGTTAGGATTAACCTTACCTGGTTTAATTTGCTTAATGGGTGGGCAGAGGCTATCCAACTGTTTGGATTCCTGTAGTTAATAAGGAGGGACAGACATGTCCAGAAGACAACTCATCACATCCTAACCCGAGGGGACAACACACAGAGACTATGTTCCACTGAAGAAATGCCTGTCTCTCTGTATTGATGATTGTCCAGAAGTTTTATCCTGAACATTTTATTTTAAAAGGCATTAGATAGGACAATCCCACTTGAATACAGGTATCCATGGTTGATGTCTTTGACTTGCACAATCTCCTGCAAAGAGGGCCATCAGGATTGTTGAGGCACTTTGTAAGTGGCTCCTTCGATCTTCCTAGTAGCTTAAATTCAGATTTTCTTGGAACTTCAATGTTATGGGGCATAGGTTGTTCTTAATAATTTCTTTTTCTTTCCTCATAGCACTTCCATTGAAAGTTGTCTTATCCTCTTATCTTTCACATAACTTGCTTTGACACTTCTCTCCATAGCTTCTTTTTTTATTTTTTTGTCACCTTGATTCAGAATTCCCTGTTTTCTACTTATTCCTCATTTTTATTATTATTATTTTTTAGGCCAAACAATATTCCGACAGGTCTAGCATAGTTCTTTAGCTCTTTTGTCAATGATTGTGGTTGTGGTTTCTCTTTTTTTTTTTTTTTTTTCCCAGCCCCAGGCTGATTCTTTGCATATTGAGTCCATCAACTATATTTCAATTTCATAAAACAAATATTCATGTATTATCTATAATACATGAAACCAAAGCAATCCACTATGTCAGAATGAATGTTATCTTCATCTTACAAATCTGAAGGAATAATTCAAGGCATGAAAAGAATACTGTAAACTGTTGATTCAGTTAATAAATGTGGAGTTCATTAAATGAGAACAAAAAATATATATTCAGATTTATATATATATAGCTTTGTCATGAACTCTCAGAATAGTGCGTCTCTTATGACTTGATCACAACATTTAAATACACCTTTGATGGTAACAGATAATTACACTATTCTTAATCTGATGAAATTAGTTCCTGAGTGCCTTTTCTGAGTATGTTTGCAGATAACTAAGACTCCAAAAGAGAAAATTTAAGAAATATCTAGCTTATTAGTGATTGCTTAGGAAAAAGTGAGTTAAAGTAAGGATAAATTGTCATAATGTTTCTTATCCAGTTACTATTTTCAAGATAAAACTTTATTTTTTTTTTCAATGAGATTTTAGAGTCTAATGCTATGTTTCAATCTAATATGAGGTACAAACCTTCAAAATTATAATGAATTACCTAATTAGAGACAGTGGCTAATGGTTCCAGCTTATTCTGGATTACTACTGGATATATACTGGATTACCTACCCTCAATGAACAAATGTCTCATCTCCATTATCTATTTGAAATGTACTTTTTCTTCAATTTTTGCACCCCACATTCAAAACCTGTTCAAATAATTTTGAAACAGATTAATAATCTTATTGAACTCAGTCTTTCCACGATAACTTAACTTTATTTCCTTTATATATCACTGAGCCTTTGTTCCAGAGAAACCTTAAATCCTTTAGATCAGCTTCCCTTTTGAACTCTTGGGAAGATCCTCATCTAAGAACTCTACAATAGTATTGCAAGGTTTATTTCATAAAAAAAATCATTCATTTTGGATTATATTTTTAGCAAAAAAATCAAGATAAGCAAGAGTATTCCATCAACAAATGAAGGTATGTTTAAAGTTCTCTGTCTGAGATAAATCTGCCTAGATTAGTCACCAGCAACAAAGGAAGCACTGCAGCTTTGCTGGAGAGCCAATGGAAGAGTGCCCTTATAAGCTTATCAACTATTACAGGAGTAGAGACAATTCTTGTAACGGAAACAAAGTAAAACAGCTTTATGGTCAGGTTATCTCTTTACAGAAAAGCTACCTGTGATGCCTAGTGCGAAAATCTCTGTGAGTGAGTTGTGTTAGAGTGGATAAGAACAAGGAGAACTCCCCTCAGATCTACTTTCCCAATCCTGGGGTTAAAGCAAGATCCTGTACAGATGTAACCTTTAGGTTATAAGCCTGGAAAGATGGAGATTCAGGTTCTTTCTGTGCAGCTAGTCTCATCTTTGCAAGGTTGTCAAAGATTCTGGAATCATCCATCCTTTTCGTTATAACTGCGTAGAAGTGAATGAAATGCCACCTTTCAGTTTTTCCTGCACTACTCAACGGTCCAGTACTGAAGGAACATCCATCATGATCCAAAATAGTGTTCCTCATCTATTAGCATGCTGAACAATACCCCTCAGATCCAGAAGAGTTGATAATTCTTTTGATATCTGTATTTTATTTAGAAGTGTCTAAATGTTGGAATAGGTTTAAAAGTTTAGTAGATATAATTGCATTTTGTTACCATGAGGATAACATCTGAATATTCCCAGGCAATAATTATTTAAACCATGTGAATTTACTGACTAGCAAAAGTCTGATTTTCTATTTGTCAGCAAGTGGGAAGAGTTAGCTTCATTTCTGCCCTTTTTCCACTTTACATTTAAAACATATTTTTGTTTCTATTGACAATATCAAGGCAAATGAAATGGAATTTTTATGAGAGCAATCTGTCTTTTGAAAAGCGTGCAATCCACCTAAGCTAAGCAACTAAGTTAAACTACACAGACAGCTCAGATGAAGGACCCTAATTTTCTTTTTCTGGAGACCAATATTAAGAGCCTATGATAATTTTTTAGAAAGATGAAAGCAGTGTTCAACAGCTAATAACTTTTGGACTGCTGAACCCCTTTAATCAGCTGCTTACACTATTATCATTAGTGTTCTTTTCTAGGAAAAATTGGAATAAGCATTTTAAAAAGATGGCTTCCCATTTACCGAGTGTAATAAATCTGTACTAGAGTACTCCTGGGGACCAGAGTTGCTTGGAAACAAATGGACATGATCCATTGCCATTGACTAACATGCAAAACAATCTCTAGAAGTTTAGTCAAGTTTGAGAAAACATGTATGAAGATATTTTTGTTCAGGAAGTGATAATATATTAAATCTATCCTTTAGAACCTGTTTATCTTCAATATGCGTTTGCTTCCAATGTTTTCATGTGCAAAGCTGCATCCTTCTCCAATTCTACTCTTGGATAATGTTTTCCAAAAGGAGGTTCTTTTTATTCTATGCCTGCAAGAATCTGGTTTCTTTTTGTTGCCATATACAGACAGGTAAAAGAGAGAAACTGCAACCAAAGCGATTTATCAACTTCAGTATGTTCTGTATTTCATTTTAAACATCCTACATTTTTGCATATTAATTGGATGCTTTTCTGCCTAGTTTTTCTAAAACTTAGCTTGCCTTGCACTCAGTGGGCAGATATAAACAAGGGCATAATGGTACACAGTGGTAATTTGGAGGCAGATAATATTTCATATTGAGGAGTGTTCATGTGCCCTCAGCCTCTCTTCACAGAACATGCCCTACAGTCCTTTGACCAACTTTATTGTCCTCCTTTGAACACATTCAGATGCCTTAACATCCTCTTTTATTGTGGAACTGAGAACTGTACACAGTCTTCAAGGTGAGGCTGCATCAGTGCTGAATATGGAGGGAGGATCACCACTTTTGACCAGCTGGGTATACTGTGCTTAATGTTTCCCAGAATGCAACTTTCCTTCTCGGCTGACAGAGCATACTGCTGACTCATACTGAGCCCACTGCTACCAGCACCTCCAGGCCACTTTCTGCTGAGTTGCTCTCCAGCCACTCATCTCCTAGTCTGTGCCTGTTAACAGATACAGAACTTGTCATTTATCTTTGTTGTATTGCTGTGTATCCACCTTGTGGTGGCATGGAGTCCTTCAGAGGTTCAAGCATGGTCCTCTATGGGCTGCAGGGGAACAGCCTGCTTCACCATGGTCTACTCCATAGGCTGCAGGAGAATCTCAGCTCTGGCATTTCTATAGTTTATCTTAACAGGACCATACACAAAGTATCTATTTTTGTCAAACTGATCCTACCATATTTTCCAGAACTATTTTATGAATTTTACTTTTTGTTTTCTTGTTTGACTTCTGAAGGAGTGAATATTCTAAGTACATGAAAAATTAACCTCTTCTTTTATTATGCTGGTCCACAAAGCCAGAGGCAGGTGTCAGTGGTACGGCAGTAGAGTTTGAACATTCCTGCCTGTGGGGCAAATAACCCCCAAGAATAGCACCCAAAAGAAATAGTGCCAAAGATGGTATATTTTTGATGGGCTTAAGTAGATGATATACAGATAATCAGTAAAGAAAGAGTGCCGCACCTTTGAAGATGGTCGAGGCTTACCAATAACTCCACTAGGGAGGGATCTCCAACCAGAGATCCTTCCTTGGTGGTGGTCAGCCCTTAAATGGGGTCTTGGGAGAGGTGGAGTCAAACTCCACCCCTTCCAATCACACTCACTTGTGCCCCTGCAGCTGACCCAGTGCTCACCTCAGGTGATCAATCAGTGGTTCAGGCCGTGATTCAACAGTTCCCATACACTGCTAATATTCCATTACATTTTTTTTGCTATGTGAGAGATGGCAGCAGAGGGGCAGTCTGACAGAACAGTGTCTGATGTGGAAATGCATATGAAGTAAAGGAATGTCATTGAATTCCTCCATGTGTAAGCAGTGACACTGATAGGCATTCATCAACACTTGATAAATATTTATGGAGACTAAACAGTGGATGTAAGCACAATGAGTTGATGGGTGGTGTATTTCATCAGTGGTGACAGTGACTCTGGAGCACCTCCACCTGTACAAACTGTTATGAGTGTGACATACAGATTCTTGTTCATCACTGGTGAAAACACATATCTAATGGTGGTGACTATGCTGAAAAATAGTGCTTTGTAGATGAGAATTTGTTCTATCAAATGGTGTTGTTATGCTCTTTGTAGCTGTTGCAGTTTTCATGTATATAAATAGGAAGCATTATTTTCAGAGTGACCTACATATAACATAGTCAGCCAATGAACAGCAGAGCTGGAGCTGATCTTATTTAATGTAATTTGTCTTCCTCATTTTTTGTCTGTCTGCAAAGATACTGATTGTTTACTTGCTGTAGTCTGTTATCTTGGCAATCTTCTGAAGGTTGCAGACTAGTGATTAAGAGATGAGTGCCTTTGGTTTCTGTGAGAATATTTTTAGTCAAACTGATCATGTGGCAGCTAAACGAACATTTTATTCTTATTCCTGTGTAGCTAAAAAAGTGCTAAAAAACTGTTTTTCTTGGAATGATACCATAACATTTGGCAGCAAAAAAGCAACTATCTTCAAATAAGGAAACATGAAGTAAAAATGAATACAATTTTCATTCATTTATGTGTTTTTATTTCCTTTGCTCTTGATTATGGCTACCTCTATCTTTACTATTCCGTAAAATGACATTTGCTAAATACTTTTTTACCTACTATAAAATAAATACTTTCCACTTCCTCAAATTTGCAACTTGGCAGCAACTATACAATTAAGTGTGATACTCTGTGGAAATCATTGAAAGGAAGTTCCTTTGAAGTTATCAAAGAATTTTGATTATCTTCATCCTGTAGTATGCTGCATGATTCCCATGTATGCAAATGTTTTCTTTAGTAAGAAAATTATTAGTGTTTCTTTTGCACAACTCATTAATACGTCTTTTGTCACATCTTAAACTTTCATTACAATTTACAACTAAATCAAACTACATAAAATCATCTTTACTCCCACTGTTTTTTTGCTGAGTTATTATGATATGCTCTGTAGTCTAATCTTCTGAGAAAATTACGATAGCTTTAAGCAAGTTAGATGTAAACAGATCCATTAGCCAATGCAAGATACCTGCACAAAAAGAGTGTTCAGTATAAGGAAGGGTAACAGAAATTGATTTGCTATTGGCAAATAGATGTTAGCAATTAGAGCCAATAACGTCACAAGCTCTTTTAAATACAACATATCCTGCTTTGGCATGAGGGTTTGACTAGGTGATCTCTAGAGGTCCCTTTCAACCCATAAAATTCTGTGGTTCTGTGATATGTGTTTAAGATCTTCATACAGATGTTCAGTTGCTGTTGGGCTGATATACATATCCATTACTTGACCTTGGCTTACACTTTGTGTGCACTTTACACTATTCAATGTGCAATCCGAAATACTGGAAGAATACCTCACTCCATCATGTTCAAATCTTGTAAACTTTTAAATAGGATCTAAACCAGAAACCACAAAAGGCTTAAGACTTGCTGTCATCATCATCAGATATTACAGATAAGCTTATTTTGCACTAATTTAATTTAATTTAAAATGAACAAGCTATGAAGTCGGACATGTTAATATGTGTTATTTAAATTGTGAGATCATTCAATATCTATAGTCCTTACACAATGTGTTTTATAAGTGATAAAACCAGGCAGAACTGAATAGTCTATGAGTATGAATAAACTTTGGAAATATCATTATCCCTGAGAAGTAAGTTGCAGTAAGTGGAATAAATTGCACAAACATTTATGGGCCATTGTCCACCACAGGTCTCAATACTTATAGATCTTACTAAACTCCTTCTTTAAAAAAAAGCATACAAGCATCTATATGGCTTTCATATTCATCCTTCTCTTTTTGCCAGTGTTGAGGTTCTGCTGAAGACACTGGAATTTTCCAGTAAAACCAAAAACTTTTGAAGTTTCAACATTTGGAATTTCTATCTTGAAAATCTTGAAAGAATTTCCAATTAATTCCTCTGGTAAAATTTTAGTAGAGAGCATGATTCATGGACAAAAGTGAAAAGGGTGAGAGCTGTATTACAAATTTAGAGATATCAGTCAAGGATAAAGAAGAAGAAATATAAACACAAACAAAAACAAATCTCAGAGGGTTTTTTGCTACAAAATGAGATATAGAAAAAAGAAATATGTCTTTAAAGGAAAGCTAGATAATGCCAAATTTTGTGTGGTGGTGCAGCACTAATGAATCCTGGGACAGTACACGGAGAATATTGAGGAGTGCTGTGGAAGAGCACAAATGGTTATCTCACAGTATCATTCAAAATACTCTGTATAGAGGTTTACAGCTACAGAATGCTTCAAGAAAGGGGAAAAGATAATCAGTATCTCATTTGAAGGCCAACAATTTAAAAACAAACAAGCAAACAAGCATCTGATGGGAATCTTATAGTTGTACAAATGAGAGCATAAGAAAATGCAACCACATTTGAAGCAAATTACTGAAAAACGGAAAAGATCTCCCGAGAATTAGTATTGATTAAATCAAACACAGTAATTTGTAGGAAGTGGTGGGTTGCAAATAGTCTACACCTGAACTACACACCTCAAAACATGCTGATAGCCATAAAAAATACTTAAGGGACAAGTGCTTACAGTGGGTGAATGTGTCAGACACAAGCAAAAGCAGAGCTGCTTTGAGAAGAAGAGGGAGACCCCAGTACAGGCACATAGAGACAGAAAATAATGCCGTTCATTGTCTTTAATCAGTCATTATTTCATGCTGTGACTTGTAAGACTAACATGTTCAGGCTGCACTTAGTTTGGATAGGTTTGTCCTCGTAAAAATTGGATACAAGGGGGCAGAATACATCTGAACATTTTCTTTATATGGAACTTAAAATCACTTCAGAGAATGCTGCAATGGGAATTTGTTACCATTACAGTTCACTACTTGCAAACTTCTTTTGTATACAAGAAATATCTAGAATTGTATAAATGAAAATTGATATGTCCTGACCATAATAATAAAATCAAAATACTGGGAGAGGAGAGTTCTCAGATGTTTGTGGTAATGTCCTGGTTTCAGATGAGGCAGAGTTAACAGCACACTACTGTTTTGGTTGTTGCTGAGTGATGGGAGAGTGCCCAAGGCAAGATCAGATTGGGCTGCTCAGCGAGGAGTACCACTACCTTTATGGTACAGCAGCAGAAGCAGAGCCAGGACAGTGGCCTGAATTAGGCCAGGAGTTTTTCTATATCATGTGACATCATGCAGAAGGCCATGAGGTTGTGGGAGGTTGGCTGAGAGGTGGCTGATCCTCGGGGTTTGGCTGAGTATCAGTGAGCTGATGGTGAGATATTGCATTGTTGGCAAGGCATCAGTCAGCAGACAGTTGCATTTTTAGCTGTACATCAGATCTACATTATTTCAGATATATTGAATTGAAATTCAGTTTTTCATCAAATATTCTTTTTTTTTTTTTTAAGTGATGGAGATTTTTCCTGGATTTGGTAATTGTACCAGAACACAATATCAGATTTTGCCTCAGAGATCAGAAAATCAGCAGGTGGGTGGATGAATATTCCATCCTGGATATCCAAATACTGATACTGCACTTCAATATTTTTCCTTTATTTCTGCTTAGTCTGTTCTTTTCTTTATTAAAAGTACTGTAAATAAGTAATTTGTATTCTAATAGAAATGAATGTTGAAGATGAACTCTGATGTATAGGGTCTGGGAAATACCAATAGGAGTGAAGCTGAGTGGAAAATGATTTTCTCTCCTGCATATTTGAACTTTTTGATCTCTCCAAAACGTATGTAATTTAATGTTGACTTTTTTATAAATCAAAATAATGGAGAAATAGAATTTGAAATATCTTTCTTTTCAGACACTTTGAGAACTTGTATATTATCTTAAAAATATCTTAATTAACTTGTCACGTAATTGTTAATAGAACTTTCCTTATGAAAATTCTTAACTGCACAACTGTTAGTTTAAATATTGCAGATTTCCAAATCTTTGTCAAAGAGAAAAAAAGTCTTCACTATGAGAAAACTGAAAACTCCTGGGATCTCTTTCCATCGAGTTCCTATATTGATAAATGCTGAAAAAAAATGCACTTGTTTCATGTCTGTGCTTTCAGAATGCAATCTTTTTGGCTGTTCATGTTGTGCAGCTTGCATACTGAACCTCTGTTTCCTAATTCATTCATCATCTGTCTTCATTATTATCTAGTGCTGAGTTCCCCAGACGAGTGTGCTTCTCCCTCCAAAGAAGGAACTCGAAGGATTTGAATAGCAGGTCAAAGCAGGCTGTCAAAATATCTTTCCCTTATGCTCCATCATTATTATAGATACACAAAGGTGCAGATTCAGTCTTAGTCCTGAAGTCTCCAGTGTAGGTCCAAGTGCTTGATCATGGGGCAGGCTTTTCTGATTAGATTGTGTGCAAACATTGCAAAGAATGCACAGGTTTAACTTGATGCACCTATCCAAACCTGGGGTTTTCCCAAGTTCAATCTAATATTTCAAGATGAATATCGATTCTGATATACAGGAAACAATACAGACAGAAAATGATTGGAGCATAGTAGTCAACTCTCATGACTCTCATCTTGGGTGGGTAAGGACAATTTCAGAGTTCAGTCAGTGTTTCAGGCCATGTCTGAAAAGAAATCTCTTCCACGTTATACTACTGGTACATGGCCAAAGAAGAGAATTTTATTTGAGCCCCAAATTCAGAGATCAATTGTCATTCTTCATAAAGAACTCCTGTTTTGATTCACCTGTTCAGAAAGCTTTTATAAACTGTCATGAGAATTTGATTGATCCCACTGAAGGTAAATATTTCATAAGGATGTTAAACTAACCTTTCCTATTAAGAATCTAAGAATCATCAAATTGCTCAGATTGGAAAAGATCTTCAAGATTATCAAGTCCAACCTCAACCTAACCATACTATCCTAACTCTAACAATCCATTGCTAAATCCTGAACACCACATCCAGATGGTTTTTAAACACATTCAGGGATGGTGACTCAACCAAGAAGAGAAGTGCTGTGTATTCCACACTGACTGTGCTGGGTAATGTTACACAGAAAGTCTGCATTTTGGAAGGCAATTAGGTTTTGGACTGGCTGAAGTTTTTGAATGGTTAGTGCACCTAATCCCAAATTCAGTATGCTGCAGTAATATAGCTGTATATCTTGGTACACCAGTTTGTTGAACATTAGGCCTAGCCCATTGTGCAAACAAAAACTGGTTTATTGAGAGGTGAAAAGGCATTTGTGATAAATACCCTACCAAATGAGCTGTTAAAAAGCTGCCATGGCAAAAATTAGCCTGCCCTTTATTACCAGCTATTCTAGCAAGGGGAAAAGGCTGTGGCTAATGATGTGGAAAGTTGTTCTTAGTATCTCAGCATCACTGCTTTAGCTGTCAAAATAGCTATTCATTTCCAAGGCTTGAAATGAACTCTGTGCAGCTGTTTTATGAAAGTGCTCTGAAAGCTTTGCATTGCTGCCATGTGGGTTTATGGAACTCACATGGCAGTTTCAATAAAAAATTATATGAATTTGAACGACATGAAGCAAAGGCTAGAGTGAATATGATGATTTAGATAGTTCCTGATGGTCTCCTATAGAAAAACAGACATTGCATAAATCATGGTACAATAAAATCATCCAACTACTTCTATTCTTTACGATATTTTTTCTGCAACAGAGCAGTTCTCTCTTTTAGCACTGCCCTACAATAAGGCTGACAATTTGGATGTGATTGCAGTGTACTGATCTTTAACACTGTAATTGTCATATAGTACTTTGTGATGCTGTAATAGGCCTGCATGATACTGGAAATGAATTGTGACAATGGATATCCCATGGAAACTCAGTAACCCACTTGTGTTATGCTGGAACCTCCTCCTACTGAAATCAGTGGCAATGTTTCCAATTACATCAATGAGGGAAATATTCTGTCTGTTTGCGTGGGAATAAAATACAGAGACAAAGAAGAAAGGATCTGCATGAATCATATAAAAATTACTTTCCTGGTGTTTGATATTAGTAAAAGATTTTTGGTAACAGGAAGCAAAGATAAAACATAGCCACAGTTAAAATATTCATGTCAATTTAATTTCATCACATGAACTTCCTTTTGTAATAAAACAATAGGAACATTAGCAATCATTCCTCCTGAGATCTTCTTTTCTCTCCCTCCAGAGTGTCTGGCCCATCAGTTAAGAGACTGCAGATTTCAGTCTGAAGCTTTTTGAAAAGGCATTGGTTGCAGCGGTGCTCAGTGCTGCTGCTGTGAGAATTCAATCTGTGATTGGCTTCCATTCTGTTCTGACATGTGCTGTCACCCATCTGTAGGGACTCTGCATGAAGGCCTCATTACCAGCGATCTTCTTGGGTCTGCCTCATAGATAACCCTGCCTCGTGATGCAGCTTCTCTCCCAAGCTGCACTCCTGTTTTTGCAACTTTACTTTCAAAACTCCTTAAATACAATCTTCAAACTAAAGCTTTGCATTAAGTTTCTGTGGCTCCTACTAGGAGCACAGTTTGATTTTGTAAAATAACAAGATGGAAAGAACAAAAATGGGAGGAGGTAGAGGTGCATCAATATTGGAACTCAGTGTAGAGGATCTTTAAATGAAGAACAGGACATGATTCAAATGTAATTTTAATGCATCAAAATGAAAACTGTAATGCAGAGTGAATAGGTCAAAAGTATGGAAATTCATATCTTCCTGCTTTCCCAACTATTTAAGTTTAGCATTTAGAAAAGTTCTGTTGCTATCAGATGTAAGGTATTATTAAGACAGAAAGCAATAGCTCATTCTTGCCTTGGAAGAGCTGTGGACTTCAGAACATATTGGATATGGGATAATATTTTTTAAAAGACATAGTAATTCTACATACATTACATAGCTGTAATTCTCTTATTTCATAATAGATTCCTAAACAATATATATATTTTTAGTTCTACTGTGTGAGTAATTCAAATATTTGACTATCAAACTGAAAAAAATAAAGTAGAGAGAAGGGAATGATAAATTTTTATTTGAACTGTGTGAAGCCTCCACTTTAAGCAATAATGTAAGTTTAGAACACGTTCATACTTAATAAAAATTATAAATCTAAGTACTTTCAATATATTCACAGTGATTAATTTTATTTATGCAAATGCTTTGCTACATGAAAAGCAGTTATGTTTCTGAAATGAAATGATTGGACCATAAGGACCTCTGTCCAAAACACAGAGGTGTAAGATGTTGCTCAAAACAGAGGCATGAACAGATGAAGGGTTTTCCCAAATATTTTTTTTCTGTAGGGTTTTGCCTTGTTCTAGGAGGCTGTTCTTGTAGCTACAGATTTTCATGCTGGGATGAAATTGTTTCTCACATCTTTCCTGAATGGACAGCCGTATCCTTTTCTTCTGAAGGCAATCAGGAAAGTCAAATAAAGGGGTTCATGGTGTACCCATCCTTAAAAAAAACTATGAAAAGATGTCACACTTATGTCACCCATAGCCTAAGGTACAAATGGAGGTGCACTCTCAGGTGTGACAAGATGTCCCATCTTTTGGTGCCTGGTAGGACATGAGGGTGAGAAAACAAAACAAGTGGAGTGCAAACATGTTGAGGTGATTGTAGGGTTCAGTTTTGGGGTGGATAGACTCTTGTCAGTCTGGGAGATTGCATTAGTGAAGCTGAAGGGCATGTAGGGGCAGTAGGCTTAAGACAAGGTCTAAAGACCTGGGGCTGAGTGGTCAGGCTCTGTCTTGCAGCATGGCCAGTAGGACAGTGAATGGACAAGGGGACACAGAAAGCTTCTGTACTGGTGAATGAGACAAGCAAAGTACCCAGTGCACAAGTGGGAGGATGAAGGAGGGGGTAAACACACTTTACCAAGATGAATGAAAAATAAGGACATTAAGAAGACAAAGCTGCAAAAAACATCAAAATACTTAGGATAGAAATAAATCAAAATTCAGGGCATGTCTAATGAAAGAACTGTCAATGCCCTCAACTCTTACCCTGAGCAAGCGTTGCAGCCAAGTGACACTTGGCTCACTTTTGTTGCAAGGGAAAACCGAGTGATTCCAGTCATGTAATATCAGATCAACACAAGCAGCTGAGCCCTTCTGATGGCTTTGTTCAAATATTTCATCTGAACATGAAACACAACCAAAATTCAAAAAAAGCAGAGTCCCAAGACCTACAAGGTTAATCCCATGCTTTGACAAGGCCCAGAGCAAATCTCCCTCAGCTGATTCAGATGCTTTGCCTTGGTAACATAGTGACACAAAGTGTTCAAGGGTATCTCCTGTGCTCAGAAATCAAGCTCAAGCCAGAGCAAAGATCATTCAACCCTTTCTTCCAAAGATCAGAGGAATTGGCTGATGTCTAAATTCCTCTGAAGCATATGCTGGATACAGTCACAGTGTGGACAAGGGGAGGGAAATTGTACTGATGCAGATGAAATTTCTTGTGAAACAAAATGTAGGCCATGTTCTGAAACTCTTGAAAAGCGCAATAGTTTTCCAGTACAGAAGCTTCAGATTTCAACACCTCCTCATGCCTCAGTGATGTACAACAGTCAGGTAGATGACTTCTAGAAAGAGGCTACATCAGCATCTTTTCTCCCTGCCATAAACTCATCAAGCTGCCAGGACGCTTCCTGAGTAAACTTTCCTTTTCCACTTCTTGATTATACTGAGAATATAAGTTAGTATAGAACATGTGATGTCACTGACAAGTGTTTTTCAATCTGTCATTGACAAGGGCAAAACTGACATTTATTTCCCTCATAAAACACTCTAAGAGGCTTGAAATACCATTACATGGTTAGCTGTTTTTCTTTCAAAGCCCCGTTATGTTTGTTGTGATTTTTGATGGAACGTGAGTATTTCTGAAGCAGAGACATTGCAGCATAAGGCATTGTTCCCGGGGCTTAATCCTGTGGACTGCCCAGGAGTTCGGTTTCAGGAGATGCGCTGTACTGGATGGCATCTAGCTGTCTTGTTGTCTTTTAGGAGCAGTTGTAGCTTTGAAACATTGAAGGAACATCTAGATGTAAGGGGAAATGGCCAGTGCCTTTGGTACATGCTGACACTGGGCATTCAGGACTTAAATTCTGAATTTATGCATGTAAATTAGGATTATAATATTGGAGTTGACATTCAGGTTGAGATAATTTTTACCTGTAGTTTAGCCATATAAATGTCCTCTGTCTGATCTAACATTTATAAAGACTCACTTTTACTGGTTCTAGTTCTTCATGCAGAGGAACATGGTACATTATGTAGTGCAGTTTGACACCTCATTTGTAGTGCCCTACCAAGACAGCTTTGCTACTTCTACATTTTAATGACTCTGAACTTTCGTGTCTCTTATTTGACTGCATCCATGCCCTGTGGAGTAGCAATCTGACTAAAAATAGTGCTAATTATATGCATGCACGCATCCCTCTCATGGAGGGAGGGAAGGGTGAACAGAGTCACAAATCCCCTCAGTTAAAGTTGAAGCAATATTCAAGGTCCACACACGAGAAAAACAAGACCGTGCAGTTTTATAGGAAATTCAAGGAAGCCTTGTGTTACTTAACAAGAGAAAGAGAGAGATCACCAGTCCTGAATCCAGCATCTACCCTTCTGTTGTATGTGTTCCATGTGGTGCAGAATTGAGAAAAAAAGGGGGAAGGCAGGCTCCTGCTAGCCCCAACTTATAGCAACAAAGGGAATAAGAAAGGGGCAGACGCCACAGCACCTCTTTATTGTTGTAGGTGGCACCAGTTCCAGGACTTGTTATGACACTGGACACCAGCCAAGAAAGTGATACTAGGTCCCCTCCTGTGACTTGACCTCATCTCAAGTAGTGCTCTGGACTCTTCCAGTAGTGGCTGAGAGAGCAATCAAATTATGGGAAGGGGCACCTGGCTCCTCCATATAGCTTGTCTCTCAGGTATCATCTGGACTTACATTAATTGTCACTTGGGGCTCGTCCCTTACAGCAAGATCTGTATTGAATAAACACTCTACAGAAAAAGGTTAGGCTCCAACAGAAAAATATCCTAAGGAGCTTCTTGTGAAAACTAGATAGAGCTCTTCCGAAGTGTCAGAATGTATATATTTAGACTAGACATTAAGAAGAAATTCTTTACTGTAAGCATAACGAGACACTGGAAAAAGTTGCAGCCAAATTTTGGTAATATTCAGTTAGTCTTCAATTCAGACCCATGTAGAAATAACTAATTATTTCCAGAAAGTCTCTACTTGAATACTGATGAAGGTGTCACTTTGTAAAAGCCTAGTTTTTCATTTAATCTCTTAGTAATTGATTAGCAGTGTAGAAACTGTACACATAACAACAATAGAATCAGTAGAAGTATAAGTTATTTTTATTCTTTTTTTCTGCCTTGAATCAACAGTTCTGGTTGTGCAAGCAACTTCAAGCTAACAAAATCACCATTTTCTAAAGTCTGTATTTATTATTTACCATAATAGATATACATGCAATGGGTTTCTGACAGCTTGGAAATTCTTGAGTGGTCATTAGTAGCCATTCGTTCAATCTAGTCGTTAGTACTTGCAGGTCTATTCAGATTAGTAAATTCATCAAAGCCATTTGTTAGTGAATAGTAGTGTAGATATGAAATCAGCATTCTTCCCTGATCTTGCAGCTTCTTATGTTCCCTCTTAACAATGAAAAACTTCTCCCTAAATTGTACTTCTGAGGAAATTACCTCAGCACATTCAGTTGCAAAGAAAGGAAAGAACATTTTAGTAAGCCCCTTCACATCCCCTCTGGAGAGCTCCTGTTCAACATATACATGACACCACATGCAAAGGGAATGAGGTATTCTGTTGTTTTCTGTGGCTGTTAGAGATCCTGGAGTCAAAAAAATGCTAGCTTAATACCCATTTATTTTGTACTCTTATGCACAGTGCACAGTGAAATTAAATGTCGAGTAGGTGGGCAGGTGGTGTTTTGAATCCACCTCAAGCAATTGTCTGCGATTGACACAAAATGCTATGATTAGACTTTGAATGAGAAAATGCATCTTACCCCAAGGGTCTTTATGGTTATAAAACAAGCAGACACAATTTTCCAGAGTCCTTTTTTTTTTTCTCCCAGAGATTTCAACAATGTGTGTTTTAACTTATTGGAGGGAAGCCTCTATAGAAGTCATCATAAGAGTGCATCATGGTGTCAGTTTAGAACAAAAAGATTGGAGTTTTGTCTTGAAATACATCAGGAACTGAAAAATTGGTAGGCAGTGAAGAGCACAGTATGACTGTAAGAAGTTTTCCCAAATTCTCTATTTAAGGTGATGGGAGAAACATATATATTTACGTATGTACTGTAAAGTTAGGTTCAAACTATACCATGCATTTGGTATTTATTCTCAGTTACACTGAAAAACTGCACAAATATGTAACCTTTTTAGCTTCATCTAGATGGGAAAAGTCATCTATGATCATCAAGTCCAACTTTTAACCTGATTTGTCCAATCACTAAATCATGTTGCTTAGTGCCATATTCACCCATCTGTTAAATACCTCCAGGGATGGGGACTCTACCACTTCTCTGAACAGCCCATTCCAGTGCTTCTGTTTATCCAGTTGAAACCTCCACTGGTGCAACTTGGGACCATTTCCTCACATCCTAACTCCTGTCTCCTGAGAAAAGAGACCAACAACATCCTCACTGCAATCTTCTTTCAGTTGAAAACGGTGATGAGATCTCCCTTCAGATTCCTCTTCTCCAGACTAATTAGCTTCAGTTCCCTCAGCAACTCCTGATATCAGTCTTGTTTTCTAGTTCCTTATCAGCTTTGTTGCTTTTCTCTATACACACTTGAGTGCCTCAGTGTTCTTGTGGTGATGGGCCCCAAACTGAACACAATCCTCAAGGTGCAATCTCATCAAGAGGACAATCACTTATCCAGCTCTGTTGGCCACAGTATTTCTGATGCAGTCAAGGATGCTGTTGGCCTTCTTGACCGGTTGGTTACACTGTTGGCTCATATTCAGCTGACTGCTGACCATTACCCACATGTTCTTTCATGCTGAGCAGTTTTCCAGACAGTCTTGTCCAAGTCTGTATGACTGCATGGGATTATTATGACCTAAGTGCAGCACCCTGCGCTGACTGTTGTTGAATATTCTGTGATTGGACTCATAACATTGATCTAGCCTATCCTGTTGCCTCTACGAGACCTTCTCACCCTCAAGCAGATTAACAGTCACCCCCTACCTTTATATCAACTGAAAATGTACTAAGATATGCTTAGATCCCATCATCCAGATTTCTGATAGAAATGTTAAAAAAAAGCCACCCCAATGCTTAGCCTTGAGAAATGCTGTTGGCAACTAGCCACCAGCTGAATTGAAATCCGTCCAGTGTAGCTCCTTGAGCTCTTCCATCCAGATAATTCTTCACTCATTGAACTATACACCTGTCCAAGCAACAAGCAGAAGGTTTCTCCAGGACAACATTGTATGAAGACAATTCTTGCACTGGAAGATTTTTTGAAATTAATATTTTCAGTGCTGGGAGGAGATTTAATGTGTCCTGTTGATTATACTTATACAGTTGAGTTGTGTTTAACAACTTGTGTGTGTTTGTTGTTTTTTTTTAATTTTTAATTCTGAGCATTTAGTCATGCCATTTGGTGAACTTCTGCTGTCTTGAACATTTCATGAGTTTCACTAGTTTAAGAGTCTTTGATTTTTAGTTCATAAGGCCTTCTGCGTTTGGCAATTAACTATACAGTGGCAACTAAAAGAAAGTTCATAGATCCAAAATGATGACTAATGAAGACATATTAGACATTGTGTAGAGCTTTAAAATTAAAAACTACTATTAGTCTAATCAATATTGTTTATGGAAAAATGACATACTTTAAAAAAACTCAGCTTGTAACAACAGGCGTTTTCCTGGAGCAAATGAGCTTCATATCAATATGTAGAGAAAATAATTGTATGTAAAGTATGATACCAAAACAGCATTTTCACCATGGAACAATTATTCAAAAACAAATTTCACAGAAGTCCCACTAACAGCAGTGTTTATTATAATCAGTAAGTCAAATATTTACTCAGCATCACTACTGCTGACAATTAGTCTTCTGTCTTTTTTTTTTTTTTTTGCATCTGGTTCTCTTAGGAAGATTAATTTAATCAGGGGGCTTATCCAGATACTGATTTATTTCCCAATTGATTAATAAGGCAAATTTCATTCATGTTCAGAAGATCCTAATTTTTCATTATTAAGAGGCTGTATGATTTCAGTAAGGAAGTATACTAAAGACTTTCATAAATAAAATTCATGGTGTGTTACTACTTAAAAAAAACATGTTATTTCTATAGTTACAGAGGGAAAAAGAGAGATCTTAAATGCACCTCCTCAGTTCAAAAAGAAAAAAGAAAGAAAGAAGAAAAACAGAAAGGTAAGTGATAAGATGAAGATGTTGGTTTCCTATTGACTTGCAGCTGTCAGCACAAGGGTAGCTTTTTATCACTGTCTAGCTCTTTCAGAACAGGAATGATGTAGTCAAATAATTTTGGGATCCATAAGTTTTATTGAGTCCTTCATGGCATTTTACTATCAAGCATGTTTCTCATGTCAGAGAGAAAATGCTATATATATCTCTCAGTTGTGTAAATCTGTTCCATTTCTTAGTTGTATTTGTGCTAGACATATACATTCACAAGTTAAAAATGTAATTCCCTGATACTGATGTCAACAAACATTGGAAATGTATTCTGGGTGGGATAATCAAATATTCAGGATGATTATCTTAAGAAGCTAAAAGATGTTATATGAGACCGAAAAGGGTGCATGAAACAACTCATTTCCATTTTGAATTTTGAAGGTTTAAAAAATTAACATTACCTGCATATCCACAGCCTTCATGATAAAGATGAATGTAAATTAGCAAAGATTCAAAAAAAGTGACTGTATTATTTAAACATTTCAATGAAGTGAATTGTTTTTCAGTAAAATAGAATTTTACTGAAACTCAGTAAATAGAATTCATAAATTCTGATCTGACAAATACCCTTGTAAAAACTAGAGAAAGATTAAAAACAGCACAGCAAACTAACGCCTATATTGCAGCATCTTGAACTGTATGAGAGCAACACAATTTGCAGCTATTTAAGTAATGATAGATTATTAAGGAAAAGATGCCATTCTCTTTATCACATCATCACTTGCTCCAGAAGTGTTAAGGAGCTTGTTTCATATTGACACAAAACAGTAAAAATAAATCACAGCAGAAGTGATGAGCATATCTCTGTCTGAAGAGGGCTATGGTTTTGAATGAAGATACATTTTACACAGCTGTTATGTGTAGTGGGAGTACCAGAGTGAATAATCGCAATTTGAGATAAATAAAATCTTCTATTAGTTCAGTTCTATAAATAATGTCCTACTGATTTTTTAACTAGTGAGTTTAAGTCATGACATACCAGAATAGATGCAACCCACCCTGTATGCTCCTTTAACTCCCTGTAAGAGCAACCAGACAGTTACATGAGGGCCATTATGGGCTTTTGCCTCCTGTATCACCATCAGGTCTTACATGGTGATAAGTACATCCTTCCAATGCAGTTTTTCTTATTTTTCACTTGACTATGTGCCTGTGGGTATTGATTTGCACACACAAAAGCAGATAAAAATAAGGTAGTTGGTTACTGTGCCTGTTTGCCTACCACCATCTCTCACTGTCATGCCACCCCCTCTGTGGCAAGCTAACCATGTAAGTATCTGAATCATGCTTCTCCTGAGATGTATCGGCATGCTCTGTTTTAAGTTGAAGATATTCAGGAGTTGCTTCATGTCTGATTACACACTTCTGTTGTAAGAAAACTTAGTTTTATAGCTTCTGGACAGATTCTAGCCTCTCCTTATTACCTAAGAGTCTTAGAAATAAGTCCTTGAGAAGTCTGGTAATCAGAATGGAATGTGTTTGCTTTTTCATATAAAGCTTTCAATTTCTCACACTTTACAGTAATGATATCCAAATATATTTTGTGTTTGCATGGCTATTGGTTACTTGAGAACAGACCTGTTCCCTCCACAATCACCAAAATTGTGAGATCTGAGGAATTATTCACGAATGGCATCAATTCCTTCAATGACTGACTAAAAATACTACAGTAAATGAAGAAAATAATGTCTACAAACTAAAATGGCTGGGATAGGGCATTCACCAGGCTTTTTAGGACGATATGATAGACCATCAAGAAAACAAACATTTTTTAAACCTTGCAGATAGCTTAAGGAATTACATAACAAAATTTCATTTATCACAGCAAACTATCTCAGAATGATTTATGTTAGACTCCCTTCCCAAATTACTTCTGTAAGAATTAATTTGGCCATGAAAACATTATACAGAGGAGGTGGTATTTCTCTGATCAGTTTTGGAAGATGTTTATTCCACTGAGCAATGTGAAAATTGCTCATGAAGTGATCTAGATATCTCCACATAAAACAGGAATGCAGAAACAAGTCAAATGGGTAAATTAAAGGCCACTGGTGAAGGAAAAGACATAATAATCAGATCTGATGACAAACGTCAATCTGTTCTCTTCTTTAGTGATCTGTTTTATTTTTATAGCATTTATTTCTTGACTTACAGCTGTTATTCTAAATTATATTGTTTTAATCAAGCAGAGCTGTTTCACCGGAAAGCAGAGGATCCTCAGTCCTCCTCACAAATCTCAGCCCTAAAATGACTGAGAGTAGCATAAGCATAGCAGATTATTTTTTTCTTTTTTGAAAATACTCATGAATTGATTTTTTTTTTTTTGTGAGATTTTTTTGTATAACCAAATGTAAATGTCTTAGTGAGAAATCCACTCCTGTGCAGTATACTTTCAAAGCCAATATAGTGTTCATGTCTGGTGGAACATCTGGAGTGGTGAAATCACTCCAGATTAATTGCTTTTCCACAGTATCTGGTATCATACATCTGGAATAAACCATCTTCAGATTTCTCTCTTTTCATGGAGCTGTGCTTATTGATTATGAATTATGTTCAGTCATAAATTTTGGGAATGAAAATGAGGCTTGGGTGGAAGTGAAGGACATAAAACTATGTGAGCTAGCTTCTTATTCAGCTTCTGCTCAAGAGCCCTGTATTTCTCACTTCTTTGGTATTCTCATTTCTTAGGGGCCCAGTGACTAGATTCTTGAAATGCTCAGAGGTGTCTCAGTCTTAACAGTTCTGAATACTTCAGTACCTCTATGCTTCAAGCCTAGTGATTTTTACAAAATTCTGTCCAATCTGCGTTCAGGCCATGCTCCTGTCACGTTGGGATTAGTACAAAAATACACTTTATTTTAGTCAGTGAATATGTAATGAGTTTAGGCACATTAAATCTTTACACTGTTCCCTTCTTTCTCTGAGGAACTTTGATCTAAGAATCTCGTATCCCGCCTGATCACTAATCTGTGAGAGAACAGAGAGAAATGCTCATAGTCTCTTTTGTTAATTACAGCCAATTTCTGTCAGGATAATTAAATCTTTGTTTAACAGGAGAAAAAAAGACATCAACTAGATCATTGGCCTGGGAAATAACATAGAATCATAGAATGGCTTGGGTTGGAATGGACCTCAAAGTCCAAAGAGATACAACTTTCAGTCCCTTCCTCCAAGGCCAAAGGAAAGGTTTGAATTTATCTGCCTGTGAAGCTGCTCTAGCTATTAAACAATTGTGTGTTTGCCTTTGGCATATCTTGTGGGAAAACTGCTGAGACTCCTGGGTCTGTAGGAAGTTTGGGGAGCCGCACATCTTCTGACAGAGAGGAGTTCATAATGGAAAGCTCTCCTTGGTCATGAGGCTCTCAACAAACCCTCATCTGCTCTTTCACAGGCTACACGATAAGCTTCAATTAGAAGGAGGCTGCAAGATTTTTCTGATCTTAACACAGACCCCAGTAAATTGCTGTCATTTTCTGGATTGGCTCACGGCATCCATCTGCTGTTTAAATGACACAGAATGTGTATGCCTTTCTTGTATTAATTTCAGAAGGAGATGTTGAAGGTTAAACTGCTATTTGTCATATTCCTTAGTTTATGAATAGGCAAAGTTATGGTTGTGCCATCAGCATGCAGTTTTTATGTCTCACTCAGCATGTTTCCAAAAGAATACGGAGACTGCTAGGGAGGAGGAATGTAAACACAACTTTGGCTTTTGCAGTGCTCCCAAGAAAGACGCAGGAAGAAGTCAAACAAGTCATGGATGACAAAGGAGTTCTTATAGCAGCTTCCACTTCCACTTGTCAAGATGGTCCAAACTGAGCTCCTGACTGAGCACAGCTGCTGCTTCACAGATGATCTTCCAAACTCAGGAATGCCTATTCACAAACAGTTGGTCAGCAACCACCCACCTCAACACTTCTTATGGCACTGTGCAGCCAGTTTGATTTCAGTCTGAAAGCTGTGTAGACTGACAGCCTGTTGCCAGCAAAGACAATGAGGTAGGATGCAAAGCTAGCACTTCACAGTTCTAACATCTGTCTGGTCTCTGCTAACACAACACTCATTGCCCTACACTGCACCTCAGTCAGTGCAGTGGGATGCTGGCAGCCCATCCTAGCCAAAGAAACACACTGAGAGTTTGCTGTGTGGGAGACAAGCTTGACACCCAGCACAGATAAAAGGCACAACATTCCTGGGGACCTGTCCACCCAAGTGTTATGCTAATGTGCATGTTTGAACAGAGGGAGTTACTGACAGGATAAGATTTACAGTAATTCTGAGGCTTTTAAAATCAATTGTATACAAGATGCTTTAAACCCTATTTTAATTCTCACCCATGATTCCTGATAATTTGGCTAAACTGGCTGCCTGGATCACAGTGTCATGCTTTTTCCAAGGACTGAGGTGGAACTTTCAAGCTGCATAACACATAGATGGTGAGTGGCTTTGAGGAAGGCTCTTCAGATTCCCTCTATACTTAAAAAATATGTAAAATAAAATAAAATAAAGGGATAAAACTAAGCTTGAATTTATACTGTTTATAACAAATAAATAGAGATGGAAAAGCCAGTTCAAGGTATGAAAGTTCCCTGATTATTTTCTGTGTTTGGTTGGCAGACAGAATTTCTCCATGCATGAACAGAGCATGCATTTTAACCAGGAAAGGGATATATTCTTGACTCAATAAATTCACATTTTTTTAATTTGTGCTGCAGTCTATGTCCAAGAGATTAATCAAAAAGATGAAGTAGTTTTAGTATTTATTCAGGAAATGCTACATTAATCATTGATTTTCTTTTATATTACAAAAAGAAATTATCTGAGAGGCCTGCAGGCACTCAAAATTCTATGTATTTGTCGCTAACAGCCTGATAAAAATACAATAATTGCTTCTTTTGTTTTGCTGCCATCCCACAATGGTCTATTTCTTTCAGGCTGTTCCTTGGTGATACACTTGATGTTTAAGTCAATATTTTTAGTTTTATTTGACTTTTGAAATCACATATTCGGAGTGTTGACCTGATCTTCTGGGCAGAATGTCTGCTTCAGATGCTTATATTAAAATATTAATGTACGTTTAATATTTTGTTGTAACCATGACTTTAGCCTGTACTTCTGATTCTAATTAAAAACAATAAATCTGTCAGAAAAATCTAATTCTATACCTTCAGGATCACCATAAACCAGGAACATTTCATACCTCAAGCCAATATTATTTTCCAGTAGTTGAACTTCAACATAGGAAGAGGAATTGTTTTTAATGACAACATCCCAATAAATAATTTATTTTAAAGTCTGGTTCCTATAAGTTCTTCTATAGTAACTTCTGATGTTAAATCACACATGACTTTATTTGGAATTAAGGTTTCCATTAAGGTAGTCCGTTAAGTTGCACTGAATTGAGGCAAAGTGAAAAAAAAATCCTGCAGTAGCCATATTCAGTGAGGTTTTTGTACAATGTTTTTAAAAGAACCGTTCTACCACTTGAAACAATCTCTTGCAATGCCTATAAGTGGAAGGGTGTTGGGGGGAGAAAATATGATTGCTACTGCTCCTGCTACCTCATTCTGTATTCACAGTAATTGTTGTTGCTATGCATTTATTAATTCTTTTGTCTATCAGTTTTCTGTCTCTCTCTCTGGGGCACTGTTTCAAAACCAGAGGGATAGGTGTGGAGCAGTATCTTCCAGAAACTTGACATGTTGTTAATAGCTCATAGCTGAAAGACACAAACATTGTGAAATGGGCTGTGAAATTCTGTGCAATAAAACTGAGCAAAAGTGTTTTAACATATTCTTATATATCTCATAAGGTGGGGATAACTGTCAATCACATTAATATAGACCCAAAGCTTTTCCTGATAACTATTCATAGGAAAACATCTGCAATAGTTAAATTTTTATGGCTAGGAAAACAGAACTTAAAGTCTGGGAACATAAATTATTTCTGAATATGTAGGGTTGGTATTAAACTCATGAGTTTGAAGCATGGGCTCTTCTGCCACCAGGCATAGTAGCAAACACCAGGACTCTCTGCCTCCAAGGAAATGCCTATGTGAAAGTTTTGAGTATTATGTTAAAGATTCATGCATTCTGTTGCCTCCTTTCTCTTCTGAGTCCTTTGAATTATAAAATCATAGATACATTCAGGTTGTAAAGGACATCTAAAAGTTTGAAGAAGGGTCAGCTTTGAATTTAGGTGAGGTTGCTCAGAGCCTTATTTGCATATCTTTTGAATATCTCTTAGGACAAATCTTTCAAAAATTTTATTGGCAACTGACTCTGGTGTTTTACCAGAAATCTTCATTCTGAACACTTTTCTTTTTAAGATATTCTATTGCAATTTCATTTGTTACAGTTTGTGTCCGTTGTTTCTTATGTTACTAGGTAAGGGTGCATTTCTGTACATTCATAAGAAGGTTATGGCTCTCCTGTGCTTATAGCTAACTTTTTGTTAGCTGAAGGCATCACTGAGGTCCTTATCACCAATTAGAGGCCTTACATACTCTCTCTCCTCCAGGCTGAATATTGACCCCCAAACTCCTGCTCACGGGACAAAAGCATGAGCCTTCACCAGCCTGGGGTCTTCTGGTGAACTTGCTCCAGTTTATTCATGTCTTTCTTTTGTTTAGCTGTCCAAAACTGAACCCAATAAGACAGATGTAAGCCCACAAATAACAAAAAGAGGGGAAGGATCAGTCACTGTCTTTCTGGCTGTCCTCTTGCTAATCCCTTATGAAGCTGGCCTTCACCACAGGGGCATACCACCAACTTAAGGTTCAACTTCTTGTCCATCAGGACAACAGCTCGCAAATCGTTTTCTGCAAAGATGCTCTCTAGCCACCCAGTATACTTTCTGTGCTGTTGCATACAATCATGTTATCCCATTCCAGGTGCAGGATTCTAGTTTATTTCTTGTTAAGTTCATGGGTTTACTGCCAGTTCATTCTTCCAGTTTGTTAAGTCTCTTTTAATAGCAGCTCTACTCTTAAGTGTGTTAAATGCTATTCCCATTTCATGTAATCCACTATCCTGTTGATGGTATGTTCCACTGAGTTGTACAGGCACACATGCTAGTACTAGCCCCAGTGTCAGCCATTCATTACAACCACCGGGGATCTTTCGAATGATTGATCACTACCTTTGAAACCTGAAAGTTCATCCAGATATTCACCTAATCTGTGGCCTACTCATCTAGCACCTCCTGAGTTTGACTCCAAGTAACTTTGTAATCTGGCTTGAAGAGAAAGAATGGAATTTTCCTCCTTCTCCCTTTATTTCTGCTGTTCCTTTGTCTTTGCTGCAGATCTCCCTCTGTGCTTATACAAAAAGTGAGTGGCAAGATAGCTTTTTGTTACAGTTTTTGAATGAAAAGAACTGTAATTCTATGTTCTTGCTGTGAATACAGTGAGGTCTAAGTACACTCACTATAGTAAAGACATCTGCTTGCTGAGCTATATTAGAGCTAGTGTTGAGGCTATTCCATGCATTCATCATAGCACTGATGCTGTGGCATTTTCTCTCTCTGATAATTCATGTCTATGTGTGGATCCCTACTGCCTAAAACAGTAGGGCAACATAATCGGTGGTGTCCCCAGCACACTATGCATTTTCCAACAGTGTTCTTCTTATTCTGTTTTTTGGGCTAAATGTGGGAGTCTACCCAGGGAATCTGGTCTTCCTGCTACAACACAGGTGGAGAAATCAATGGTATCCCTTAGCATATTATTTTTTAATTAACTTAAGAATCTCCCCCAAGTCAAACAACAGACGGCCACAACCTAATTCTGGGATCTGACAATCCAGAATGGGAACTACGTTGAATCCACTGTATGTTCCCTTTGCCCATGAACCTGATCTGAATTTCCATTCCACAGGAGGAAGAAGGAGTAAGATGGGAATAGGAGGGTATGATACAAGCCCAAGCCAGAAAGACAGAGTGCACATCAAGACTGACTTTTGCAGGTGTATCTTATATCAGGAAGCTGATGCTCTGCAGATAATAGTGAGGCTTGTTTTTGATCTGCAGTCACAATTTGAGCACAGGACTTAGTATATACCTGGTTTACATGCTGGAGATTGCTGCTCTAACAATCAATTCAGTATGTATGAAGTTATGAATTAGTTGTGAATCCTTCTTTTAGCAGCTATCAAGATTTTTTGCTGATATCAAGCTTTAAATCTTCATATTCTGCCATTTTTTTTCTACAGATTTTCATAATAGACAAAAATCTATGTCAGCAAGTGTTTGAGGTGACTGATACTCCCATCTTCTTGTGTTAATTGTAATGTACAATCTCCCCATACAAACAATCTTTCCTCTTCTGTTTAGTGGATGAGTATACACCAGTGTGAGTCCTGTCTGGACTGCAAGAGAATAAAACCTTGAAAAATGATTATTAGAAAACATAGAAAGAAGTATTTACTTGAAGACAATACCACCCACCATTTCACTTTGCTGAGGTTCCTATCTCTACCTGGGATCTGTCATCATTATTTGCTTGCTACAATATGGTACTTTTAAAAACCCTCTATGAAGGATATTTCACTGTCTAAAAAGAATTCCATTAGAGTATGATATCTTCTTCCGATGTGGTAAATTAGAATAGAAAGGGAAAACACAACTGGAATAGCATAAATCTGAATTTGAGTTGTCCATCTGCCAAAGTTTACTACTCCTGTTGTCTTCACCAGATAGTCAACAAAACTTCATGTGGCTCTAACAGTACTTTGTATTGAAGGTGCTGCTCTTTGCATGCCAGTGTGGGTGAGATAAATTCTTATGCAATTGTGAAGAGGAGATTTGGGGAATTTCAGTTCCTGTCTCAATGTAAAGCAGGAATTTTATTGAGAAAAAAAAATACCTTAGTAGAGTTTTCAGACGGATTTTGAAGCCTCATTTTCAGGATGCTCAAGGACCAGAACTTCCCATTTGGATGCTCATCCATTGGGGTCATAGGGAGTGTACAAAACCATCAAGTATTTCCCCTAAGGTGTGGTTCAACTGGAGGATCTGGCTTTATCAGTAAAGGAGAAAATATACTCACCTGGTTTCAACACATTTGTGTTGCATCCCTCTGTACTGCCCAGGCTCTGCAGGTACTCACTTGCAAGAAACAAAGGATGTCTGCAGTTGTTGTGCTGAAAAAATATTACTCTTTGTTAGCACTCCAAAAACCCTCTCTCCCCAGAATTTGTGTGTAGGAGCTAGCATGGCTGAAGACAATGTAGGCTCCCTCTGCCATGGAGAATACAAGTGTATCACACTCTTCACATCATCAGTGCACTGCTGCACTTAGTGAATGTACATTGCAATTATTTCAATAATTACACCACAGAATTACTAAATTACATCTAACAGGAATACTGGAATTTTAATGCTTTACGATATACAGCACTCTTAAATAAGAATATACAAAAGCAATAGCTGTTGAGTACATCATGTATAACAAGTGCAAGTTGAACAAATTGAGAAGGCCAAGGGTGGCATGGCTTGAAAAGGAAAATTCACACCTTAACCTAATTTACTTTCAAACCTGAGCTTTTGGGCACACTGCACTGTGCTCAGCCTGATTTATTACCTTTGTTGCTATTTTCCTGGTGTTAGTTTCTTCTGTGGGCATTTTCTTCCCAATTTTATTTGTTATAGTAGTGTTCGTATATCTGTTGATCTTGAAGAAAATTTAGAAATGAAACAACCAATCAAACAAACCAGGGGCTACAAGTGTAACCACAAGGTTGGCAGTCAGATTCTCCTGATTATATACTCCTCACTGTGTTTTTCTAAATCAGGCTCAGTGCTGCATTTTGCAGTAGCCTAGCAATCAAACATAAAGTCACTGTGAACATACACACTATTAACTTCATCCTTCTTTTTTCTCTGCCATGACAACACCTTTGATGTAAGCTGTTCTATAAAAAAATTCATTGCTTTGCTATTTTTTCCATTTATGTTCACAGATAAAAAAGGTTATGAGGAAAAGCAGTATTGCTCTAACCTTGTTTTGCTTCATGTCAGGAACAATAAGACTGTAGCATGAAGTTCAAAGAAGTGCTGAAGAATCATGAAATATTCATCCTTGTCATGCTTTTACAAAGTAGATTTAACTGAGGAAAAGCCGTTCTAAAAGCACAGATGAGAAATTTCCATTTCATATGGTATCGGATAATCTCAGCTGGTGAGTGTGTGACATGCAGCTCTTATGACTGAAAACAGGGCTTTTCATTCATTCTTTAGGTTTAGCAAACTCCCTTTTCCACACTGAAAACTGCTTTGATTTCAATAAGTGTGGGGAAGCCAGTCAACAGTGTGACAGAAAATGCAGGTCTTGTACCCCACCAGCATCCCCTTCCCTCTTGCTGGTTCTCAGTACATGCACAAGGCTCTCCCTGAGAAATGATGTACCTGGGTTTCCTATGAGCCCACTTCTGTAGTCAGAGGAGAATGGAGAAATACAGGTAAGGCATTTTTCAGCCTTCATACAGCTTATATCTCTTAACCTGTGCCTATTTTAGATATTTTATATTCATTCTGCCTGTTTCATTTAGCCTCTGGGTATGTGGTATGCATAATGGTTGGAATCAGTTGAAGATTGTTCTTTCATGCAATGAAACTACATTTGCTTCATTTGCTGTTAGTGGAAGGCAAAAAGTTCTGTAAATCAAGCAGTCTTTCTTTTTTTCTCTGTTGCAGAATTATTCATAATAATTTCATTTGGTACTATATTAAAATACTATAATTTCTCCAGCCTGAAGTCCATTTCTGTTCTCTCTTCGTTATTATTTTTATTTATGCTAATATTGTAAGAACAGTCCAAAACAGGGCAGTTCATAAAAAAATAAAAAATAAAATAAATGAAAAAGGAAGCAATGTGAACCAGATGATTTCCTCCCAATGCCATTTTTTGGCTATTATGTTGAAGAATCTGAAGAATATGATGTTATTTTGTTTATGACTGTGCTTCCAAAAGAAGAGATGGAGATACAGAGCCATCTTACTTGCTGTCACCGTGGAGGGGGTGAATAGACCCATTTCTCCCTTTCAGCCTTTTCCCAGAAAATAACTAAGCCTTTCTCTCCATTTAAAAGCTCTTTCTGAAAGCACTCACGCAGACCTTCAATTGCACTAATACCTCATGTTCCTGTTGTGCTGGCTATTCTCTGAAATAATTTCCTTCACTCTGCACCCATATGTTACTCTCCTTTCTTGCAAACCGTGCATTTGCAGGGCCTTGGTCTCACCAATGCAGCTCACAGCAAGGCACGGACCCTACACCATCACTACAGTTAAGCTTCAAAGCTCTCACTGCTCTCAGGCTTTCTTTAATTGCTCTGCAGCCACAGTTCCTCAAAGCCTGTTAGATGGAGACACTCTCTCCCTCTCTGCCTAATACTGGATGTGCTGGCTTTGGCTCAGCTGGAAGTAGTTCTTCCCATGTCTTTTGAGGTGCTTTCACAAAGCCCAGGGCTCATTCATTAGCAAAGGATATTAGCCACAGTTAATTAGTTCTTATGAATAAAGAAAATAAAAAAAGTAGAAGGAGAAATTGGGGGAGTAAGAATCACAAAAATGAAATGGAAGAAAAATAATGATTCCATAAGAAAATAATCCAAAATGGGACCATAGAATCACCAAGTTTGGAAAAGACCTTCAGGATCATCCAGTCCAACTGTCCACCTACCACCAGTATTTCCCCACTAAACCATCTCTCTTAGTGCAGTATCTAAATGTATCTTGGACACGTCCAGGGATCGTGACTCAACCACCTCCCTGGGCATACCATTCCAGCTCCTGACCACTCTTTCAGAGAATGAATTTCCCTAATATCCAGCCTGAAATATTAATAAAACGTTTATTGATGCTGTAGGTTTTGTAATTACTTTTTATTCCTC
This sequence comes from Oreortyx pictus, assembly GCA_036925125.1. Classification (NCBI taxonomy): domain Eukaryota; kingdom Metazoa; phylum Chordata; class Aves; order Galliformes; family Odontophoridae; genus Oreortyx; species Oreortyx pictus. Next base: position 155,967,194 of record JAUPFR010000001.1, on the reverse strand, counting down.
GTCTCTCCAACTTAAAGCAAATGCAGTGCAGCATGAGGTCCAGTCACACCAGAACACACAGGCCTGCACCAGCTGGTCATACGGTTGCCTTTTTAGAGTCACATAGCTAGGAAACCGAAGACTACTTCAACAGGAAAACAGAGTAACCATGCATCTTGTTACCATATATGATATCATGAAATTTTTAACAATCATCTGAGTCAGAATTACAAGTTTCCCTTTGCTTATCTTCTTGTGGTTGCAACTCATCATTAGATAGTTTTCACCACTATGTTGAGAAAAGCTGAAAAGCATGAACTGTGCTGCAGAAGTGACAGGCTGCCCTCTTGACAGCTAACTACAGGCACCAGAAGCCTTCAAGGAGCAAAGTTACCAACTTTCAGAAAATTCCCTGACTACAGGAGGATAAACATGTTCAGGGACTTGTTGCAAGAAGGTAAGCAATTGGGCATAGCATGCAATCAAAGATTATAGCACAGTATGAAAAATACATATATGAGCTGAATAAAGGTTAAGTATCACTTTGGGTATAATTAACATTTGATGTCTTTTGATTGCTCGGCTTTGTGATTCTGTATTTACTCTTTTAAGACAGAGAGCTGTTTCTGTGATTGTATACACACATGGTCCAGTTGGCTTAGCACAGCCAATGAATTCTATTTATTTACTAATCAATAGGCACATTCATGTTTTCAAAGAGAACGAATCAGTGAGCAGAAGAAAACTTCATATCAGCTACTGTGCCACCTCAATAATTACAGAACAGAAGTCCAGAAAAAGCAAAGAACTGTGGCAAACTTCACTATTCCTGTCAGAGCAGGACATGACTCTTTTTTATTTCCTTTGAATCTGGATAGTGCTAGTGAGTCATTCCAGGGGAGAGTAGCTGCCATGAGCCAAGGGTTGGCGACCACTGTCTCTTTCTATCTGTTTATGCTGGGTTTTCACACTCTCTCTGTGTGCCTACAGGTCTTGTGCTACTCTTTTAATAGCAGCAGCAATGTCCCAAAACATGTTTGCCTGGAAGACTATTTCCAGTTTGGGCGCTAGCTGTCAGTGGTGATCATTTTATCCAAGATACTGAATTTTGTGGCAATTCTGTGTAGTTCTAAAACTTCCTGTCAAAATGCACCTCATCAGCAGGCTGTTGGGTAAGAAGGGGAACAGAACTCATTGTTAGCATTAGGTTGATGAAAGAAAAGCATCCGTGATCCTATTTGACAGGTCAGATGATGCAGGTCTGGGAGATAGGAGGCAAACTTCAGGCTGGGACCAAAATAATTGAAGAACCGAAGGATTTCTTTGCCAGCAGAAATAATTCAGTGAAGAAAAAGGTCTTGTGCTCTCTTTCCCTTCCAGCATTTCTCTGCCCCCAAGCTGGGTCAGATTCAAATCTTGTCAAATAAATTAAACAAATCAAATACAGTTCTTAGTTTTTCCTTCATAAAATTCACTTTATGAATAGTCTGTGCATATTATCAAATCACTATTCCAGCTCTGTAATTATGAACAGGAAAAGGATGTTTCATGCAAATTTCATCAAACACAATCTTCAATGAATAGCTGTAACAAGAGCCTAGAAGTTGCTCTGAGGATTTTTCACTCCTAAGTCTCAGTTTTCATCCAACTTTTACAAGCATGTAAAAGATGTCCTCCCAAGAGCTGCCATGCACTTCTCTCTGCCCTGACTCTCCTGCAAACCCAGAGCTGCCTTCTCCAGTAGGATAAAATATCTTTACATTCTGCTGCTGATGAAGTGAATCTCATCTTTTCACTGCAGCAAGACTTTCTAATTACCTCTGAAAAGATTCAGATGCCCCGCCTCCTGGGTACTGTAGACACTCCAGTTCCACCACTGCTCTGCAGTTTCACACGTTAGCAGTTTATTTCATAGGCAGCAGTGACTGAGAGCACATGAATGAATGAATGCAAGAGAAGGGTTCACAAGACATGACAGGAGCTTCACATCAGCTTGATGTCCTTAACTTGGAACCTAATCTGAAGACTTACATTCAAAATTGCAATATTAAGGAAGATAACTGGATATGTCAGGAGGTGGTGAGGACAAGGAAGAAAGCTCCAGAGAAAAATGTCAGCATGCAGGAGGTGGGAGACAAGCTGCAAAATAAGAGCTATTACAGAGATGAGAGTATTTATGGAAGTATTAATTCTCCTTTCTCCAAGGAAAGTTATTTAAAAGAAACTAGAAATATACAGAAAAAGGTTGTCTACCAGCCTAACTTCAGCCAGAATTACCTGAAAAGTATTTCCAGAAGGAAGATAAAGTTCTCTCTGAATGTCTCAGCTTATAGATGACATGTGGAAATTTGCCTACTTTATTTTTGGACTGAGATATTGGATGAAGAAAACAGAATGTTTATATTAAAACAACAGCAAAAACCCACTATCACTGCTTGTAAATTAGTTCTTTGAGAAAGGTTTTGTAGTTAGTAAGGCAGGAAGCTGATGGCTAATTTCTGCTGATGGAGAGATATTCTGTTACAAATTCTTTTCAACTTTCTATATCATTTTCAAACCAATTGGGCCTTCTTGCTCCTTCACATATTTAACAGTAGAGCAAAAGCCAGTGCAAGATAAACCAGCACTGTTCCGTATTCCAAATAACGTTGAAAACAAAGCAAAGCAAAGAACCTCACAATATTGAACATTCAGAACCCAGGGCAGAACTGTACTTGTTCTCCCTGAACACAGGGAGGTGGAAGACATTGAGGCATGTGAAAATGCTGTTTTGGTCTATTGTACAGAGTTAATTTGCTCCATTCAAAATGTCCTTAAGGTCTTGCTCTAATAGACGCATGGGCTGTATTCAGGCAGGAACTGGCAATGAGAGCAAGCAAGGCAGGCTGGAGGATGCAAATCGTTAGCCCAGGGTGAATCAGCAGGGGAAGAAGGGAATGAGGATTAGAACAAGCTCTGTTTCATGCATTAAGCAACTGGAAATGATAAATACACTACTTTTATGTTGCTCTAAGGTTTTAGAGTCTTAGGGTGAAGAACACCACATTGTCATCCCCGGTAGCAGAATAACAACAGGACCCTGAAGCTTCAAAGCTGATCCCCACAACATAATTTTGCTCGAGTATTGCTGTAGCTGGAGAACTAAGTCTTATTTAATAACTTGAGATTGGATCTCTGGCTCCAAAGTAATGTGGCTTCCTGTTTCTATTAGTGCAAACCCTGTTGGAAGATGGCTGAAGAATTTCTGGCTGTTTTATATGCAGCACGCAGGTATTGTGATCAAGACAAATATCTTCTTTGCTTCTGAAGCCACAGAATTGTTCTGACTAAATCTGATAATGGGAACACTGACTGCAGGAATCCGTGCTTAATACAAATGGCTTCATATAAACCTGGTACGCAACAGGCAAAAGCATGAAAGGACAAAGTACAAAGAGTAATTCTGGGAGAGGAATGCTGGCTGAACTTATTAGAACAGACAGGGGGTTCAAAGTGGGCTGATGAGGTACATTCAGTTTCTATCTTCTTCAGATTTCATACAGAAAATATTTAATTAAATGAATTTATTTAAAGTTTAATTTTATTGAAATAGATGTGTTGAATACTGAGGTTGAGACTGAAATACCAGAAGTATTCAAAAAAAAAAAAAAAAAAGAAAAAGAAAAAAAAAAGTTGGCTGTTAACCCTGAAATGGAAATGCACATCTTTTATTCTTCAGTCCAACACGGAGCTCAGGCATTGCTCAGGGAACAAACAAGCACGCACACAAGTACAACACATCTCGTCTGCTTCCCGCATGACATGCAGTGCGAGCTGACAGCCCTGCCTCCATGACAGCTCAAGCATATACAATCTCTTCTTCCTCTCAGATGAGCCCTTCTTAGTCCACTTCAGGGAAAAGGCATCAGCCTCACCTAGCTGTAAATGCAAGAAAGACAACAAAAAGCAAGTTTTCTACTTCAAAGCATGCAATGTCATTAGTTTGAACAAAGCATGCAAACAATTGGAAACAAGCTCCAAAGTATACATGTTAGTCAGAAATTGTATTTGAAATTGAAGGTAGAAATGAAGCAGAAGATACTCCAAAGCTGTATAATACAGTTGACATGTCTGAAGTATAGGATGCCATCCAGACATACCTAGACATGCTCGAGCAGTGGGCCCAAGAGAATATCATGAGCTGCAGTAAATCTAACTGCAAGGTCTTGCACTTGGGTTCTGGCAACCCTCACTATCAATACAAGTTGGGGGATGTAAAGACGGAGCACAGCCCAGTAAGCCAACCATATGCCCTGGGCTGCATCAAAAGAAGTGTGGCCAGCAGCACAAACGAAGTGATGCTGCCCCTCTACTTGGTGCTGGTGAGACCTCAACTGGATTTCTATGTCCAGATGTAGAGTCTTCAGTACAGGAAAGATGCAGACGTGTTGAAACACTTCCAGAGGACAGTCACAAAAATGTTCCAGCCCTTGGATCATCTCCACTACAAGAACACACTGAGTGAGTTGGGGCTGTTCAGCCTGAAGAAGGCTCTAGATAGACAAGAGGATACCCTTTCAGTATCTAAAGAAGGGCTGTAAGAAAAAAGGGGGCAAACTCTTTGCAGGGCCTGTTGTGAGAGGATGAGGGGAAATGGTATCAAATTAAGAGAGGAAATTTAGATCGAACATAAGGAATTTTTTAACAACAAAGCAAGACATGGAAACAGGTTTCCAAGAGAGGTGGTGAATGCCCTATTCTTGGAGATATTCAAGGTCAATCTGCACAGGGCTCAAAGCAACATGATCTAACTGTAGATGTCCCTGTTCATTGCAACTGAGCTGGACTAGATGATATTTAAGGGTCTGTTCCAGCTCATACATTCTATGATTCTCAGAAAAGCTCTAGACAAGTATGCTCTCCCTTGCTACCATCTGTACTCATTTTCAGCAGCACAAAGTCACTTGAAGCAAGTGTAATTTTTCAAATACAGCTGCAGGTGAGACATAGTGCAGAGGCCCTCTCATAGATCAGTAGACCTTGAAGCTTCAAAACAGTTCAAGGGGTGAATCTTCTAGCTCCTGCTTTTAATTTTAGAGTTCAAACACATTGTGGCCTTATACTCAGCACTGCTGAAAAAGAAATTCAGATTTCAGAAGCTAGCTGAATCCCAGCACTGCAAATCCTTACATATCTCATAGAGTCTGGCTCCAGTCAGGAGAAAACGAGATCATGTAGGGTCAGCCAATGTATGCAGTGTTGAGGACACAGAGCTGCTGCTGAATTGTGTTCTTCCCTTCTTTCAGAGCAGCCTCACTATTTCTGCTGCTTGGCTGTCCTACTCCAGTCTCAGTTGTGCTACTGAGCTGAAGAAGTCTCGGACTCAAAAAATAGAGAGCAGTAATGCTCCCAGTGCAGGAAATACAGGAGAGTAGAGGAGAGTGAAGTGACCAGAAACAGTGCTTTGCTTGGCAAAGCATGATATCCGACAGGCCTGTTTATACTTGTAGTACTGCAGATCCACATGAAGATCTCCTTCAGTTCAACCAGTGCTTGCAGATTTTTAGGTGACAGATTCCAGCTCTGCCACTCAAACATGCTTCTACACTGAAGAATGAAACAGAAGAAAAAAAATTGCCAGATACATGAGGATTAAGAATTTATTTCATGCCCTTTCATTGCTACAGACTATAAGGGAAACAGGCACTAAGAAGTTTTTCCCCATCTGTCAAGAAGACACACGTTTTCACTTGAATGTCGCATTTGTTGTTTAATATAATGTGACCCTGTAACAGCCTAATTTTCACAACCGCAAGAATCCAATCACAAAATACTAAGAAATCCCAACTCCAGGTACAGGATTGGAGACCTCAAGGCTCATGTTCTATATAGTGTTACACAGTAGCTTTAGCATACAGTAGTAGCTCATTACTTCTCATTTCAACAGTCTGAACTTCACACTACTTTAGAAAAGGAAAACAATACCAGCACTATCTCCCCTTCTCAATCAGGCCTCTGCAGTAGGCTTTCCTAAAGTCAAAGTATTCCTGATTAATTTGTTTTTTTTCAAAAGTGATAGCAATTCATTATAAATGAAGGTGAAGCGTCACACGTCCCACTGAGTACTCAGCCTGCTGCAGTCACAAAGACATCAAATTTCAATTTAAGAAATCCAAACACTATTCCCCCATCACAATCACAACTGGGTAAATGAACCACTGCCAGTTGTTCCTTTCCTGCTCTTTGGTTATGTGCATACAGTCTACAGATTAAGTAGGGAGGGAGCTGTGCCTCTATAGGTATCCTCTCAATCTGAAGTACCATCAGTCATTCCTGTAATACACACCTTATGTAAGGGTGGTTGTTTTCTTTCTGGCTATTTTCCCATTACTTAAACTGATGCACTGCTCAGATCTCAGAAAAAACCTGTCTGATAATGTAGGCTCAAGATAGGATTTTAATTTGATAGTTTATATAAAACACTTAATCTGTTACCATCTCATACGGTAGCAGGACAAAACTTATTTACTCAGTTGTTTGTAATCACAATTAGTATTTGTGCCTAACAGTTCCCTTCTTGCTTTAAACTCCACACAGATTTTCTGGTCTAAAGAGAAAGGAAATCAAATTTATCCTTACTATATCATTATAATGGCTGTTGGAAGATACCAATAGTTCTGAAGTTTGAAGATAAAGGGAAGTTTTAGAAAGCAATGTTTGTTTGTCAGCAGTAGTAGGAAGTAGAAAACCACAACTGACCTCAGGGATGACTTGAATAGGAAGCAAGGGAAAAGAAAAAAGAATTTCCCAGGTTTCCATGTTGTACTTCCTTCTATTTATAAAGCCAGGCCCTAGAAGAAAGTTACTTCTACTAAAAGGAGCCTGAAGAAGCTGAGCTGTTGAAAGCTTTCAGAAACAAAAAGTCTTCAACATCAAGTTTTAGAAAACGGAGACTTCAAATGATACCTGTAGAGGCTTTCTCAATAGTAGTATTAACAGCTGTATTTAAGAACTGGCACACAAACATTGTTTTTAAAGAGAAAGGCAAAAAGGAGAAGGAAAACACTGAGGACTTCATAACCAGGGTTTGAGACCATTTTAATTCTAAAATATATTTTTGAACACTTATACTTTACTTGTTTTTCACAGTAACTGACATAAGTAATCCCAAACCAACCTATGTTAAAATTATCTTTTTCCAATAGTAGTCTAATGGCAAGTAGCAGATAAAATATTTTGATGCCTGGCTATTACAGGACATTCTCATAAGCAAGAAAGGGAAACAGAGCTCAGATTAAACTACTACTGTATGGATGTTAATTATCATAAATAAGAAAAACAACATTCTATTGTCAAAAGCTGGAAGGATGTAATGCAGAAATATTTTCTGGGATCCATTCCAATGACATTCTCACTGACTGCCTAGGTGACAAAATAAATGGAAAATATGGAATTTGGATGTCTCCCAGACCTACTGGAGTACAATATTCAAAATAAAAATAAGGGTAATAAGTGGTCTAGAACATTATTCTTTTTACTTATCAGAATTCAACGCTAAGCTCACACTATAAGCTTCAAAATTTAAGTCTGAATCAGCTACTGCAATGCATAAGACCTCAATTTTTTGACACATTGGATGCTACAGCATTCAAGCATAGCACAAGGCCATAAGCTATTCTACAGTTTAGATTCCTTTAGTTAGATTAGACATTTTCCCCTGTAGCAGAAATGCAACCACTGAGAGGATTAATAAATACTCACTCCCTCCAAAAATAATTCTTTACTTGATGTACTTCAGATCTTTGAATTTTTTTCCATGTTTCATTTAACTCTTTGATTCAGAGATTTAGGAATAACTAGCAATTTAGAAGGGAAAAAAAATATTGCCATCTCCTGGAGAAAGCGAAGCTTGCAGTTCTCTGAATGCACTCTGCTGTCCATCTTGCACTTCCATGCATCGAAAAGCAACCTCAGGCACTTAGCAGGTTACTATCAGGCACAAACAACAACTAGAGTGCAACCTGCAATATAAATCCTGCTAGCCCAAACTCAGTAGCGACATGAACCAGGTCTTCCCATCCACTCCAACAAATTCCATGTATGAATAGATTATTTCTCAATCAGTCCTCCTCACCATCACATGAATGATGAAGCATCTACATAAAAGCAGAAGTGGGACCAGAAACCAAACACAGCACTTTGTTCTCCTTCAAAGCACAGCAGACTGAATGGAGTTATATGGAGCACCTGACCTAGAGTTCTCAAATCTTTCCAACATCATTTTGCTTTCACTGTTAAGGATCCGTAGTTCTATTGTTTTTCTCCATAGCCTTCAAGCAACAGTTTCTGAGAACATACCAAACACTCTTAAGAGCACACCCTAGTCAGGTAGATGTCTGTGTTCCTGGGTCACTGAACAGCTCACATGACAAAAAATATCAGTCCATTAGAGGATGTTATATGCATGCAAGGGCAAATATGACTTTGGTAACTACTTCAGTTGCCATTTTTTAAAAAACATTTCTATTAATAATAAGCAGTATTCTTGATACGTTATCAGTAATGATTTACAGCAGGAAGAAAAACAGCTAATTATCAAGTAATTTGGGACACACCTGGTAATAAGCCTATGCTGTAGGTAGGCTGCAAGCAGCATTATATAAGGGCTTGTCCATTTCCCTAACACTCACTGCCTGTTGTCCTTGTGCCAGTTCTGTTTCAGATAAATTCAAAGCTACCTTACAAATCAAGTGCTCCATTCGTAACAGCTACTCAGACTCTGCCTGTATATAACACCCAGAATGCATCTGAAACATTACACAGCTGTGAATGATTTAGATGTTTTCTTACTACCAACTAAACAGAAAATAACATTTCTATATTTTCCTACTAATTCACCTTGGAAGCTTGAACTTTTTTTTAATGCCACAGATCTAAGACCACAGCCATTCAAATAAAGCCTTTAATATCAGGCTTCCACAGTTACAAAAGCATTAGGAAAACACAAGGTCTGGATCAAAATGAAAACAGATAGAACTAAGGATGAAAAAGGTATTGGTCAAGCATAGAAAACAGGAATACTTTTGGAACTAATTACTTGAATAGTACAGTTATATATTAAAGTATACTTTGTGAGAGATGTTACTTTCATCCTGTTTATGTGAATACGAGAACTCTACTACTCAGTTGCCTGACGTTACCTCATATCTAAGAATTTGATGTGATATTATGCCCTTGTCTTCTTTATACAAGGTTTTCTGAGCTTTGAGAGCTTTACCTGGTTAAGAACAAAAGATCCCAAGTACTCTCCAAAGACAATCAAAATGTTTTTTCCCTATCCTTCTTTTATTTCATGGTATTTGGCTTCCTTTTATTCTGCAATTACATTTGAGTTTCACAGGAACATCTCAGATGTCAATGCATTTGGATGAACGTAAGTAAAGGAATTCTGGAATGTTTGGCCATTTCCCCCCAGTTTCACTTTGCATATTAGATGTACTGGTGTGGTCTATCCTTATTTAGAAAAAAAATACAACTGACATTTGATATTTTAACTCCACATTTAAGTTTACTTTCTAAAATAAAAAAGCAAGCTTTTTATACATTATTTGATTCTTACCAAAAAGATCTTTATAAATACATTTTTTTTTTCTTTTTAATAAACTACTCCATCAGTAGTTGCAATCTGGAACACCACTCGTTTTTTATGCAAACAGATTTCACTGAACATACATAAATCCACATTGTTTCTGGTGCTGGAAGGTAAATGTGCTTGCAGAACTAAGTAATTCTCTCTTCAGGCACTGGCCATTTGGGTGAGTCAAAATTAACAATCTAATTGCATATACAAAAGCAATAGAACTCCAGTCTTTATAGGACTCTTCAGCTGACTTCCACATGACAGAAGCATGAAAACAGAGCCATTTTCACATGTAGTGTCAGGAAACTCACTAAGAAAATACGGCGTATTTCTTCTCCAGTTCATCAACAGAAGTATCTTTCAATCCCATGTTTTTCATATGACTGAACAGTACCTGTGTAACTGTGAAAAAAAGTCCCAACATAAACTGTTATTTCTGTGATTAACAGTCACAATGTAAATTAGTCCAGATCTTTCACTGAAAGTAGTAATATATAGCTGAAATACTGAGCATGTTTTCATGACCATTGAGAGGGTGAAGAAGAGTAGCAAAGAGAAGACCTTGCTTTGTTTTTGATGCTCATGAATTGGCTAACAACACTTCTTTAAACAGCTACACAATCCTGGCAACACGGACATATTTTGTTTTGTTTACTATCTTGGCACTACAGCATTAACCGCAAAGGTAACAACAGATAGCAAATAAAACTTACTTCAGGTTATGGTGTTAAGGCAATTCACTTGCACTTTAGTGAGTCAAAAAAGCAATTTGAAGTAGAGCCACATACCATTCTGAAAGTATAATGGCTGTTAGCAAAACTTAAGTTTAGATAGTAAACTTAACATTACTTGGTCCTAGATAAAGGTTTGGTTTCTAAGTGTCTTATTGTTACAGTCAGACCAGAAAAATAAGAGAGGAAAAAATAATGCCACAATTTTAGAAAGCAGAAACTCAAGCCAGTATCTACTTAAATCATAAACTAATCTAAGCAGTGTCTCAAGAACAGGAGAGGCAAATGGCAAACAGACTCAGAGGTTTAGAAACAGTTAATATTGTTGGCAAAAAACGAAGGCAATCAGAATTGCCAAGAAGTGGTCTTAAACTGTGAAAAGTTAGCTTGGACAAACAGACCTCACATCTAAGACTTCATAGATATTCATAAATCTGTAGCATTACTGAATGACAAACTGAAACTAATGAAGGCTATTTTATCAGATTAAAATGAGCTGGTATTATTGACAAAACTAAGGAGGATTTAGCTGTAGCTTTTTGAGCCCTAATCAAAAGATTTAGAAAAATAATGACACTTCATATTAATCCCTAAACAATCAAAAACATTGAACTAGACAAATAACTGATCTTAAATAATTATTTAATAGAATAAGCAACAAGAATAGCACTAGATTTTACATTTCTCTTGCTAACTTCAGCAGTATTGTGATCTATGTTTAAAATGATGGCACTAAATTACTTACTTTTTTTCTCTGATCCTGACATAAACATTACTGCCATATCAAATCTTTTTAATTCAGATAGCCTTTGGAGGATTTCAAGGATGAGTGATGGCTCCTCTTTCCTGAGAAGATTATTAGAAACATAAAAATAACTACTATTCATTAGAAAGATTCAGTAGCTGCAAGCAATATTATAGATGTCAGGAACAAGAAATGAAAGGATCTTATGCTTTTCATCTTTCCTGTTCATTCTTCCACTAAGGAAAGAGACAAATACTCTAAAAGTATAGTTGGATGAAGATTTTTAACACAGAACAAGAAAAGAGAAACACAAAAAGAAGAAAGTAATGGACTGATGCAAACAAATTGCTGTGGAGGCACAAAATAGTTGCATGATATAATACTTAAATCTTGCCCTAACAAGCATAACATCTCTTACTGTTGTTTGTTCCCATACTGTAAATTCATGAATTGTGTCATGGTTCACACATAATATATATTTTCTTCTAAAGAAACCATAGGAAAGCCTAATATTTATTTACATACACTTTTCTCCATGCAGCAACAACCTAAAAATATTTTGTATTTGAGCTCCCAGACAAATTAACAGGAGTGACACACTGCCTCCAAAAAGCAAAATCAACTTTTAAGAAAACAAATTGCAACATAGGCAGTAATTTCAAAAAGAAATGTCATCTCCTTTCTTATCAGAACATCTAGGTCCAAGAGGTAATTAAAAATTCAGAATGTAAGACAAGCTTAGCACACAAAAATGACTAACTACATTTCTTAGCTTTAAGATAATAAAAGAAGTTGACGTGTTGCAACTGTATGTGATAATGGAACACATAAAAAACAAAAAATGACTTCATACACATCTAACAAACAGCTGCTAGTCCTACACAAAACTTTCTGAGAGACTAGCCCCAGTGGAGACTATTTATTTCTGTCTCTTCTCTGATTTTTTGATATGTTTAATTTCTTATTAAGGAACAATCAAATTCATCCCAAGCATTGCAACCTCCAGTAACTTTGAAAGCCCAAAAATAACCCCTGGAGAAGGAGGGAATGTGAACAAACAAACAAAAAAAAAAACAACCCAGAACAGCAAGAAATGAAAGACGGAAGAGAAAATAAACTTACTCAATGTAGAAGTCATGTAGAATTTTCAGTATCTGGTTAAACAAGTCTGGATCTAAGGATTTCTGGAACAATTTTGGATAAAACGAAGGCTCTATTTGCTTTGGAAAAATTAAAAAGGCATCATGTTTAATGGAAAAAAACCAAACAGTTCAGTCATGAGAATTAGAAATTAGAGGTTTTTTTTGTATGTCTTGGACAATGTCAGAAGTGCATAAGAGCAAAAAATAAATTAAAAAATAATATTTACAACAGTAGACTTTGAACATTACTTCTATAAGGCTTTACTCTTTCTTGAGAAATTATTGCTGAATTCTTTTAAAAAGGATTTTAAGCAATTTTTTTTAGGCAAAATACATAAGCAGAAGCAGATGTTAACAGATTGCTGTGTTTCATGTATGGGTTCAGTTTAAAGAGAAGAACACTGCTCTCACTAACCTAGAACAGTTAATTTGAGACATAACAATTAAACATGGCTACTAATGTATTCAAGCGTTTATATAAGAAAGACTTAAACAAGACAAATTAGAAACTGTGTTCTAACTGAGAGAAATGAAAGGTCAGGAACACGAGAAGAACTACTCAAAACTGAATCACACTATCTATTATGTCAACATAGTTATAGAAAAGGATTATTGTACCCCATTAAGGCAATCTAACACTGTTACCTGTTTCATCTAATTCAGCACTGTTGCCTCAATGTTAAGGAAACTATCACTCAGTACTACAATTCATACCTTCAGATACAAGTACATTTTTTCTGGGCAGTCTTTCAACTTCCTGAAATCAGATTCAAGCTGGAAAGAATTTGCAGGAATGGCAGGGACTGGAGATGCAGATCTAAATGATGTTGTGATTTCTCTTTCTTCCTGTTTGTTCACAGATGGATGCAATAATGATGAAATTCCTTTGACAGTAGCAGGAAGCCTGAAGAAAGATTATGAAATAAGTAATCTATAAAACATTTAAAGAAAAGATTTATACTCGATTAATCTTTTCATTTACAAATAAACTTAGCAGTTCCCTATATTTTGGTAATAATTGCTAAATTAATATTATTAATTTATTTAATATAAAATTTAATATTAAAATAAAATAAAATTTAATATTAATTATTATAATAATTATTAATTATTAAATAATTGCTAGAAATCTAAACTGTAAAAATGCAAACAGCTGCAAGAAAAAACATTTTCTGCAATTTCATAATGCAAAATAATATCTGTATGTCCTGGTTTTGGCAGAGATAGTTAATTTTCTTCATAGCAGCTGCTACAGCCCTAAAACATATTTAGGATGAAAACAATGCTGATAACACTCTAATGTTTTAGTTGCACAGTGCTGAGAACTTTTCAGCACATGCTGTCCTGCGAGTGAGAAGGGTGGAGGTGCACAAGGAGCTGAGAGTGAACACTGCAAGGACAGCCGACCCATACCAGCCAAAAGGATTTACGTGAAGATCAAAATATATCTCATATTTTGTAAGGTAAGTAAATCTAAATTTTCAACAATTTACTTTTTCCCCTCAACACCTCACAGTAAATCAATCTGACTCCGCTGAAAAGGGCAAGGAGAAACAGTTCCCACCAAAGTCTTCAATCAGGATTCCATAAAAGATATTAACACATATTCCACGAGTTACATTCTATACTCATCGCACATAGAAACCTCAGAATGAAGATTACATTTCAACTACATTTACCCTTTTAAGGGAAGATCAGAAATTTTATACTTACTGTGGTGAGGACACATCTGTGGTGATTTCTTCAATTTTCAATTGCTTTGCTTTTGGAATATCCATTGAACTTAACTGATTGTCCTGATCTAGATTCTCTGTTGTTTCAATTCTTGCTGAATTCTTCCCGTTATTAACTAAAGAAGTAGTGCTGGGGAAATCACTATTCAGCATGTCATCGTCAACTACTTCAATGGGTATTCTTCGCAAAGGCTTCTAAATAGAACACATACTTGATGTCACACATGTAGACTTTACATCAGTGCAAACAGAGGCCTGGAAAAACTGCTAGGTTGAATTTTAAACAACCCCATGATATCAATTTCATCTGTGTTGATACATATAGAAGACTTTCAATAAAGATAAATTTCCTTCAAAAAAGGAAGTTTCATTCTGTGGGAGGTATGTTTTATGATTTCATAACTTAAAATTTACTCCTCATTAAGTCAGTGTACCCTCTAGAGCATCTCAGAATTTTCCCAATAATAATTAAAAAAAAAAAAACACTAACTATGGTGAGGACTTGCTCCCTTTAAAATGGTTGAATGGTCCAGGATAGCTTCTGTGTTGACCAATGATGTGATCAAACTTTGTGATTTCCCTAAACAAGGAAGTACCCATCAACACAACCCTTACCTCTCAACTTACAATTTTGAGATTATAAATATTACTAACTGAGGCCTCCTGGCTGGCCAAGACAGTTCTCCCTTGAGGAGTATAAGGAACATTGATGAATAATCTGTACCTGTTCTACCTTAACAGAACTGAAAAGAAAAAAAAAAAAAAAAAAAAAAAAACTACTATTGCCTCTTAATTTAGAAGACAAACTGAAAACAGCATATGATTGTCTATTGTATTTCAGCTACTGCATAATAAATCCTAAAGATCAAGTATCTCGCTATAGAGAGCATACACCAAATAAAGGTACCAAAATAATCATTCATTTTCTATTAAAACTAACCACACACTTGGAACACTCCTTGTTTTTACATAAAAACACAATATATCATCATATTTTGTCGTAAGTAACTCATAAATCTGACTAAAACCACTGATAGCATTTTTGGAGTATGAACTGATTCTTGAAAAGTAGTATCCAGATATATGAGGATTAAACTGATGGCTCAAAGTTTTCGCAGGAACCCTGTGTCATGTCAGCATACAAGACAAGTAGGTAATATACCCTGTTAGCATGCAGTAGCTACAAGAACTCAATACAGTTGATGAAAACGAGGGGGAAGTTTATTCAGAGCTTTCTCAAGTCCGCAATCAAATGCAAGACTCAACTGCTTCCCCTTTACTCTGCTAACTGCAGTGTTAGCTACGGACCTAGGAAGAGGTTGGGGGGTTGCCTCCCCCCATGTACGGATACACACACATACCATGCTTATTGAGTGGCACTGTTTACACTGTGGCTACTGCTGAACACAGAGAAACGCAGAAATTATGTTTTTGAAAAGAAAGAAGTAAATATTTGAACTTTAAGCTGTCCATATGTAGGACATACCTATGAGAAGACACACAGAAGCAAGAACTGTATTTTAACTTCAGCTCTATCTTTCTCATCACTACAAACAGCAATCCACAAAAGCAAACAAACAACCAAAAAACACCAAACTTACTGTTGATTTCAGATTTGATGGATTATGAACGAGTTTCACTATATTTTTTATTTCGGATTCTTTGACCAATACTGCAGGATATTCTTCATGAGATGACTGTTCTTTCTCAGCTAATTCCTGAGAAAAAAAAATAACAGTAAGTAGTCCAGAAAGATTAAATAAAAAATAGAAAAATAGAAATATCAGGAAAAGTTGTGTTAAAATTTACATAACAAAG
This sequence comes from Oreortyx pictus, assembly GCA_036925125.1. NCBI lineage: Eukaryota > Metazoa > Chordata > Aves > Galliformes > Odontophoridae > Oreortyx > Oreortyx pictus. The sequence continues at coordinate 155,951,427 of JAUPFR010000001.1, read as the reverse complement.
AATGAAAACACTTACAAGTTTACAAAAAAAGACACTGGCATACATACGTTCCTTATTTTAGTGAGTTCATTTATTGCTTGTTTATTTCCAGGTTCCAGCTTCAAAACAGCTTCAAAATCTGAGTGAAAAATAATACATGAAAACTCCAGGCATTCCAAGTCACAAAGAACTTCTGGCAAATTATTAAACCTTCCATTTCTTTTTATAACCATAAATTAAAAACAGTTAAGTTATCCCAGTGTTCGTCATAATTTAGCTTCAAAGACATTTTTCAAACTATTTCTTACTATAATAAAGAGCAGTAGTTGTAATTTCACACAATTTTTTCGCATTGTGAGAATACTGAAACAAAAAGGTTGCATACATATACAATTAAAAAACATCAAAACACATTTATCCTAACTTTGCACTGATAATCTCAATTAGTTAGAAATAAATTTAACTGCTAATGAAAGATTAAAAAAAAAATACACACACACACACACACACACATACATATATATATATATCTATCAAGATTTCTTTCTACTTGTCTACTTGTAGTATCTCCATCTATCTATCACACTAATTCAAAGTTGTACCTTGCATAGCTTCTTTTAGCTTTCCAAGAGCAACTCTTGCAGCCCCTCTTCTGGCAAAAGCTTTTGAATAAGACGCATCTAACAGAAGAGCTTGTGTACAGTCATTTTCTGCCTCTTCATATCTCAGCAAAAGAATAAGACAAAATTAATAATCAGTTTCAAAAGCAACTATCAATTTCAACCGAAGACACAGAGCTACTTAAAACAGGTCTTATATTTTCACTTTATTAACTATACAGTGATACATACAGATCACTGAGACAAAACGTAAAAGAAAAACAAACCACAAAAATAAAGAACACGTCTGATACTGCTATGAACAATTCAGTGCATCCTTTTATTAAGGTTATTTGCTTTCACTGTAAGAACAAATTTCCCCATTACAGTTATGTTTGACTACAACTTCATAATGTATATATTAAAGTGTTTTCATTTATTCCTTCTCATTAAATTTAAGGAAGCAGTATTTTTTTGAATTGTTTATCAATTCCAGATGTTTTTGAGAACACCAATGAGCTTTTGTTGCATTTCTGTTTAGATCCTCATTTCAAAATTAGGCCCTTGACACACTGATATATCCTAAGAAGTCAGTTTTCTAGCTTGGTCATCTAGTTAAAGTATTATTTCCTCCAATTCACTGATAGTATCTGCACTGTAATGCCTTCCATGGCTTCAATCCTAACTGACAAATCTTATATTACAGAAATAGTACCACTGCAACTTATTCTATAAACACTGAATCAGTGCACAATCTCTACACAGTCAGCCATATTGTATCAGAAGAGATCAACAAAATATTCAGCTCTCTACTTTTGCATTTAAAGTCTCATCTCATCAGGGCGTCAAAACAAAAAAGTATTTGACAATTTTAAAAATGGTGATATGGAATTTCTCTCATTTGGTATAAAGCATTCATTTCCAACTGTTACTGGATTATTTTAGTAAAGTGTAATTAAAATTAAATTTGTATGAAAATGTCTTCATTACTAGCATTAGAAAAATATTCTGAAAGATGACTGTTCTCTGAAGAAGTTCCTATGCGCTCCCTTTCAAGTTCGAAGCTACAATCCATTTATTTGTTAGATGCAATGTTTAGTAGCTGATTTTTTTTTTTTTAAATCAAAAAAGACGAAGTTTAGGGTAGGTTCTTTGAAAAAGACAAATACATAGAATTTTGCAGAGGAAAGAATGAAAAAAAAAATCAAGAAGTAATTTAGGTTTCACTACAACTTCAAAAAGATGTTGTGAGAAAATAAAACTTCTTTCCTATGAAATACGTGTGAAGATCACACGTTCAGTTTTTTTTTTTATTTTATTTTTTTTATATTCTTTACTGCTTTCAGCATGATTTAGAGCAAATTATAGGAATAATTAGAGTAAGTGACAGTAATGAAACTTGGGTGAAAATCCACTGGATCATTATTTCTTCTGCTTCACAGAAGAAAAAACAGCGTAGTACATACAATCCAACTTACTTTTGTATCTTGAGATAGGCCATGGCTCTGTTGGCTGGAAGAAGTGCATTAGTGCCATCTGCTGCTATACCACGAGTATAACATTCTATTGCAGCCTCATATTTTCCTTCTTTGAAATAACCATTACCCTGTTACATTTAAAAAAAAAGTAATATTAAGTAAGACCTACTGCAGTTGGATTTTCTGAGACAAGGTCACAATATCAAGATGACAAATCATACCCGTGTAAAAGCAGGTATTTATAGCATGTTTATTTTTATATCATCTCCTTGCAGACAGACCACAAAAATCTACATTTTCCAGTGCTTCAAGGATTAAAGGAAACTGCTACATGTAGAGTTGGAGGTGATTATAGGTAGATAAAAGGAAAAAAGAGAGGTGACAGTAAAGAAATATTAAGTTTACCAAGTTGCAGCAGAATCAGAGTTAAATGACTGCTGGTCTGTTCCCAGCAACAATGAAATTGCTGAGTCTGGGTTGCAACCGTTCCTTTTTTTTGATAAAGAGTGGCAGCAGAGATGACACAACTTTACTCTTGATGAGCAGTATAAGCCACTCCCTACTGAAAGTTAATAGCATTATATGGGTGGTGAGGCACTGCTTGACGCTGCTGAGCAAAGCTGTGATTTGAAAACACGAAATAGCCTACAGGAGTCAAGATACACATGATACTTGAGAACTGGATACTTGTTAAGATACAGTTCTAGTTTTATTTACGTTACTACATACATGAAATTTATTATGTACAAACCAGGCTTTAAAAGCTACTTGGCATAATTATTCCTCCAGAAGATTCCATACAGAACCCAAGCCCGCCTCCTCTATCCCCATACCAATACAGAAAACTGCAAACCATGTGCATATCAATCAAGCACACTGTATTTATGAAGTTCAGGACAGAATCAAGTTTAAATTTCTGCATTTGTATGATTAGTAGCAGAACATGACAATTTACTTATCTAGATCACCTGTTCTATCGGAAGATGCAACTTACCAAATCCTTTTCTGTAACAGCCTTCTGCTTGAGCTGCTCTTCTTCAATGCACCTTCTCTCTTCGTCTGTTAATTCTGATCTGACTGCTACGTCAAACTCTTTTTGTTCTGAACTTTCAGATGATAGAGCCTGCAAAGGCATCATTTTTCCATGTGCATTTCCATCACTCACACATTTTCAGAACAGAAGTTACAGTACATTCTAGACTTTTAAACTGTCAAGCGTTATAACAGAAGTGCTCTTACTGTTAAACGAGCAAATTGAAGAGAGCACTCTAAACCATTCTTGAAAATATATTTCTATGAGGGCTTGCAAGTAGGGATATTACTTGGTAAATAAAAGGAATATAATTTTTGAGGCATATATCAAATTCACAAATCATTTATTTATTCATTTACTGGAGACTTTGGGTTTCCATTTTGAAATAAACATTTTTAAGAACTTTCAAAACTACAGTTAAACAGGCAATACTAGGTCATCTTATATTTTACTAAGTTCATCACAATCAACAATTTTTCCCTCTGATCAAAGAGGTATGACTTGCAGCAGAATATTCAGTTCTGCTAGGCTTAAACTCACTCCCTAGTTTGGCACAGCACAGCAACCAGTGGAACCATATGCAGGCTAGTACTTAAACTATAATCTATAGACAGGAGAATACTTAATTTCTCTCCTATGTGCTGCTATCTTGTACCAAAACACAAAGCATGACTTAAAACAACATCAAAAAATTAACACAGTAGGTTGAAAAAACACCTGATGGAAAATGATGATAAAGCCACAGAGTCAAATGATGATAAATCCACGGTGCCAAACCAGTCATAATCAGCCAACTTACCATTGTAATAACATACATTCACACACTCCAAAACAAGATCTAGTTCAGTTACAAAGTTTGCCCTCAGTGATCTCTAAACGTCAGAAAAAGCCTGTGTGACTAAGCTGAATTTTGTTCTTGTTGTAAGTTAATGTAGATACAAAGTGAACAGGATGTATTAATTTATGTTGGGGATTATCGATTTTATTACCTGATCAATTTTCTTCAGTTCATTTTTCGCTTCAAAGTTGTTTGCATCCAGCTCTAAAACTCTTTCATAATCTATCAGAAGATCAGAAAACAACATTTCAGACAGGAATTAGAGGTTAGCAATGAAAGTAAAATATCAGACCATTCCTTTGAGATAATCCCTTTCTGTAGTTAACCAAGAATCCCAATATTATAAACAACACTTGATTATAAGATATTTAGTGCTGAAGTATTCTATAAATATTGACAACTACAGCAATTAATTTGACTTGTGACTTGAATTCTACCTCTAAAGAAAAATGTGTGGTATACAGCTTATTATTATTTTTTTAAATAGGAAACAAAAACTACATTCCTACACAAAACATGCATGTCACGCAGGCTCTAGCCAAGCACACAGGTGAACAGTGTATGTTTTTTTAAGGAACGTGTTAGAAGAAAACCCACCTTCTTTAGCACCTTGAAAATTTTTCAAAGCAAAACGAGCAGCCCCTCTTCTGGCATAAGCCTTTGTGTAATTTTTATCTAAAGCAAGTGCTAAATTGCAATCAGATTCTGCAACAGAAAACCTACCAGAAACATGGATGAGTTAGTTCAAACACATTTAGATAACAAAACCCAAAACCTTAAGAAGATACTCTGAAATTTTACAGGCTCTTTCTAAAGTGAGAATCTTGCAGGCTCCTCAAGAGACACGGCACAAGTGTTTAAACAACTTCTGATTCACAGTACATCAAAACAGGAAAGTTAAGAAGATGACAAATCCACAGCAACAAAGAATATAATCTATTCCCCTGTCACCCTTGGAAACAGGCTCAAAGCTAGAAGCTGAAAGGTAAACTAGACGATACGCTCTCATTTTAATGTTGTTTTTTTTGTTATTTCTTTAAGTCTTGTGCTGTATCACAAGATGGTGAACTTCAAGCACGAAAGAACAGAAAAAAAGACGAGAGAATCCCAGATTCCTTATTGCAGCAACTCCTGTTTCACTTTCAAAACTGCAAAGCAGGTTTGTAACCAGCCTTAGGTTGACCTGTGAATTACAGCATGATAATACGATCAAGAGTTTAAAAAACATAACAGAAAGTAAAAAAAAAAAAAAAAAAAACAGATTTAACAATACAAGTCTTACTTTTTCATTCTGTAAAAAGCAGACGCTCTGTTTGTGGGCAACACTGGATTGAATGGATCAAAATGCATCCCTCTAGTGTAGCAATTTATAGCTTCATCAAAGTTTCCTTGTTTAAAGTATTTATTTCCCTGTGAATAGAAATAAATGAGTAATCTTAGCAAGTTATTGTAGGGATATATTATTGATTTCAGAATCAAAAAAATAAGCCAATGCTTCCATTTTAAAACGTTCAAATGTTTTCAGCATCTCTCAGAAAATATTGTTTCACTGTGAAACACTTCCTGTAACTAAGATACCAGTTTGATTTATGCAGGAAGGCTGCAGAGCAGTCCAATTTCTTAATATAAGAACAAGATCAATATATTGACCATTACTAACTGCACATTAAGTAGAACCTGTCACCATCATTGATGAGAAGAAACAGAAATGCAATCAATTTTAAACACTGGAATAATGGGTAGGAAAACATACTTCAAAAACAAATTACAAAAGCTTCTATGGCAAAGTTACTGTTTTGTAGATAATGAACACTGGTAATGCTGTACAACCTTTTCCTTCTCTGCAAGAGCCTTTTCTGCATCTATACGAATTCCATCTTCTTCAGAGTCTGATTCTGGAGATACAGAATCATGAGCACTATCATCTTTATCAAGCTCTTCCAGTATTTTATCCTGAAAATACATAAAATAATCCATTATTGTTACTATAACTTCAAAATACAAAATCAAGTAAAACTTTAGGAAAATTAGACATATGTTTAAAAATCTTTACTGCTAAAGTCCTCTTCATTGTGAAGTATTCCACACTCTGCAAGCAAGACATCTACCTTCTAATACTGACAGCAAAGTTCAGTCTCATATTCTACTAGAATTAAAATCTTTTAATAAACTTAATAGACCTATTAAAATATCTCATCTCCCTTAAAACTCAAATGCAATCTGCTGGATGAAAGCACGCTTGACAGAAATAGTATTTCTCATTATTCTAACACATAATCCTTCTTAAGGAAAAAGCTATTTTCTGTGCATACAATCTCTTGAAAAGTAGGATACTGACCTCTAAACTCTCAGCAACATAAGAAAATCTGATTTAAAGAGAAAATCATTTATGGGAAAAAAAAGACAAAAGCAAAAAATATAAACAAAACAAACAAACAAACAAGTTAGCAAGAAATTACTCAAACTCACCACGTCAAGTTTTCCCCAAGCTTCATAATCATAAGACTTGATCTTGTTTTTCTTGTTTTCCTCAGTGGTCGTCTTTGATGGGACTTTACTTTTGCTTTTCTTCTTTTTCTTAAAAGTCTTGTTTCGAATGGGTGGTAAATTCTAGATTGAAATAAGTGCTTTATTACAAAACGGACATACAAGAGTTGCTTGTACTGAATAATCTATAGTACCTATGTCTACACATAGGTATCTCCATCTGTTCTACAGGTTCATTTCATAAATCCATCAAGAAAGCCATTGTCAGGAATTCCACAAAACCACTAAGGATAGCAAACATAAATCTTTCAATACTCAGCAATAACAAGTATTGTAAGCATGATACAATGCTAAGTTTTAGTTGACAACTTTCTACAGAGCATCACTGATTAAAACATTAACAGAGCATAATAAATAACTAATATTGACACTACTGATAGAAATATTCTGCTAGATCTATCAGGAACTGATTAAACGCTTATCAGCCCCAACCATTCAAGACCTCCAGGCTATGACTCCACAGCTACGTTAGCAGAACAATTTGTAGCGGGATCCTTGATCTGCTTCAGATGAGAATAAACTGTCTCTTACCATTCATTCAGGTATTTTAAATCAGCATATAACTTGCTGAAGTTAACTGTGTTCTCTGAAATAAAACATCTGCAAAACAAGTATGTTTTTACAGCATCAAACAACTACAAACACTGATACATTATGAATCTAAAAATAATTAATAGTCACCACAAGTCCACTGATTTTACCTCTTCTGGGACACCACTCTGTTTCCTTAATTCAGAGTCAACTTCTTTAATATCCTTTTCCCAGCTCTCTAATTCTCTCATAAAATCCTGCAGTTCTTCAGCATTTTGCTTCATCTGCAGCTGGAGCTCCAGCGCTTTATTTGACGCACTCATTGTGATCTGCTAAATTACAAGAAGAGCTCTTCCTAAAGAGAATTTGTAAGCACGTAAATGAAGGAAGCTAACAACTTCAAAGTAAAGAAATCTGTCTTACGCGGTAGATATGCTTCTCAACGTGGGAGAAACATTAAATACAAAGACACAGTCGGTGCCCTCGCAATTCCCCGTAGCCCCGCAGCCCTTCCTCCGTTTTTCCAGCGCAGACCACCCCACCCCGTGCCGTCCTTCGCTCCGCTTTGCCGCCGCAGCCCCACCTGCACCGCGTCCCGCAGACGCCGCACGGCCCGACTTCCTCCCCGCGACCCCGCGGCAACGGAGAGCGCATGCGCACGTGGGCACACCTCACTTCCGCTCACGGCGAGCGGCCCGAGACGCCGCTCGGTCCACGCCCCCCCCCCCCCCCCACGTCACGTGCTCGGAAGCGGGCCCGGCGATTGGCCCTGGAGGGACGGCGCCCTTCGTCCCACCCGCGTCGGGGACGGTGGCCGGCAGGAGCTGGGTGCAGGGGGCGGCTATGGAGGCCGGGAAGAGCAGTTCCCCGCCTGGTGCTGAGGGCGGGGAGGAGGAGGATGATTTCGGGTACCGGCTCTTCCCCGACCGCAAGAAGGAGCCGCAGAGCTTCCTGGTTCGCAGCCTCTTCACCTTCCACAACAGGTGCCAGCTGATGCTGAGGATGACTCTGGAGACGAGTAAGCTCTCCCCCGGGCCGTGGTGCTGTAGCCGCCCCGCCGCCAGGTGCAGGCCGCTGTCCTGGGGAGCTGCGGCAGCAGGACGGGGCCTCGGGAGCTGTGGGGTTGGGCAGCTCACGTTTAGGGCATGATTTTCGTTCTGTTCTGCTGCCTGCAAATGCATTAGTCGCTATCTTGATGCGCGCTGTTTATAAAATGGCATCGGTTGTGACTTAACTCCTGAACGGCTTCGAGCTTATTGCTTTGCGTAGCCTGAGCTCTGGCACTGAAATGTCGGTGGTTGCCTGAAGGCTGAGTACTGCAGAGCCAAGATTTGTGTATGTAGTGCATTTTTTTCAGTTATGACTACCCTTGAATTCTGATTATAGGTGGCTTTGAAAACTTCTGAGTAGCGAAACTGACCGCAGCAATGTTTTTCTAGGTCCGTATGCTCAACTGCTTATTGCGGCCATGAAGCAGTCTGGTTGGTATGTAAACTACTTCATCCTACTCCATGTAGTAACATCTTCACTGTAGGGAATTAGCAGTCTTTCTCAAGTTCTTACCAAACTTTGCACCTTTCAGCACTGTTTTCAACGATCGACACTTTTCTTGTGAAAACTGTGATGGCTGTGTCAGTGGAGGTTTTGATTCTGCCACTTCTCAGGTAGGCACTGAAATAGATTTTGTCAGTACATAAAGAGAGCTGAACAGGAGGGAACTCAACTTTTTATACAAGTGACAGGACAAGGGGGGATTGATTTAAACAAAAAGAGAGGAAGTTTAGATTAGATGTCAGGGAGAAATTTTCCCAGAGAAGTTTGGATGCCCTTTCAGTGGAGGTGTTGAAGGCCAAATTGGATTGGGGCCCTGGGCAACCTGATTTAGTGACTGATTTAATGACTGGCAACGCTACCTACAGATGATCTTTGAGGTTCCTTCTAAACCAAGCCATTCTGTGATCTTTTAGAGGACTACAGGTTTTTTAGTGTTTTGTTCCTAAATCAAAAATGTATTCGTGCTGATATCTGAGCTAGTCATGAGAACAAGACATGTGGAAGGTGTTCAACAGTATTGAACTGGCATTACTAGTATGCTGGTGCGGCTACTAATGTTGAAAAATGTTGACCTAAAGAGTCTATGTCCTGTAGGTGTCATGCAGCGGGTCTCTTAAGAAGTACAGAAGGTGCTGAAACTTGATGAAAAAGCTACCTGTATCTCTTCTTCTGCAGATTGTTCTGTGTCAGAACAACATTCGCCACCAATCCCATATGAACCGGGTGGTTGCGCATGAATTGATACATGCTTTTGATCACTGTCGTGCTCATGTTGACTGGTTTAAAAATGTCAAACATTTGGCCTGCTCAGAGGTAAGTTAAAATGCTTCAAATGTTGCCATTGTATTCATTGCTGATTGTCATTAGGGCCATTTAATTAGACGTCCTGTTATACAAATTTTATTCAGTTAATTTTGTTCTCTCTGTGGTCAACCTAACCAACTTTAATTCAGAGAACAAAGCTTTTGTTTTCATGAATAATGAATAAGTGAGTGTTGTACTAAGTAGAATGTGGTCTCTGTGGGTGGAGGTGTAACAGGACATGGTTATTTCCAAATGGGAATGGTTTGAGATTGGAGCACATTCACACCTAAATTGAATAGTTGTACTGTTCTTTTTCTCTCCTGCAGGTCTTTATTTGCTGGGAACTACTATAAACCTGCTTTTCGTTTGGACTTTTTGTCTTCTTTAACATACAATTTTTGATTGTAATATTACTAGTTGCAAATTTTATGCTTCAATTTATAACAGTACAGTATTATTAGTATAGAACAGTTTAGTTCTGTGTATAAAACATGACTGGATTGGATCTTGCTCTTACTGCTTTCTCCAGTTCTTTTAGTATTTAATTTATATAATTATAGTGTTTCTAAGTTTTATTCAGTCCACATTTTAATTTTTCCTTTTCATATTTTCTCTGTTTTTGTTTTCACTTTGGTACTTTATTTTAGGCAATTTAATTTTACCTGTATTTCTTAACTGAAGAGTTAGAGTGTGGAACATTTGACAGAGAAAAACTGTTGTCTGTAGGACAAGATGGTTTACAAGCTAAAGAATATGTACTCATTTAAATGAGTATATTTCTAAAGCACATGGGTTACTGGTATTCTAGGTATTGCAGGTGGTAATCATTGAAAGGTATTTGCCTTTCTTCCAGACTTAGTTTCTAAAATAGGTGCTTGTATGATAACCTTACTTCCTTTTAGGAGTCAGTATATATATTTACGTTGTCTTCAGCTCATTCATTTAAGCACTGAGAATATGTGAGCTTTAATACCCAGAGAAAAGTACAGGCTGTATAGTAATACTTTGCACTTCATTGAAGTGGAATGAGCAGATAAAATGGGTGTTCTGTACTTAGTAAATTGGAAGAGAATGTTTTCTGCCCACACCCACCAGGAAGATGCTGAGGAAAAAAATAGTTACTTTTTCATAAACTTTTTATTTCCACGTGTTTTTCTGATCTTGTGGCTTTTTTTTTTTCTTTTTTTTCCCCTTGGTAGATTCGAGCTGCTAATCTCAGTGGAGATTGTACACTGATGAATGAAATAGCTAGGTTTAAATTTGGACTGAAAGGACACCATCAGGTAAAGACTGAATATATAAACATCTTCTGATTAACAAATGAGCCTTCTTTAACATATTTGATCTCTGCCTTCTTCTCATATAGCTGAAACCGTCACAAAAAGATGTCTGAATATTTAGTACCTGTGTTCAACTTTTATCTATTCTTCATTTCCCCCACTCAGTTTTGTTTTCCCATTAGCGAGCTTCAACTTGTGTTTGTTGATGTCTCAGATTTCCTCAAGGCCCCTCTTGCTTTTCCTTTGCCTTGGAATCTGTACTTCATGATGTGTTTATTCTGCCTAGCATCTATGTCCAGGTTGCACATGTTGTTTCTTTGTTGTCGTGCACATTTCTTGGTTTTCCTGCAGTCTTGTTCATTCAACCTTTGTATATTTCCCATTTTTAAACCTCTCTAATAATGAGAAGAGGGCAGAACTGCAGCTGAGCAATCTGCATCTTCCTCATACTACTCCAACTAGAGTATGTTCTTAACAGGCAGGCTGGAGTTGGGGAAAGGATAAGGAGCTTAATGTTACCTCATTTGTCCAGCAACCCGCATTCACATTCCTGTCCTGTCCTGCAGTTTTTGCAGGTGAATGAATGCTTTTCTGCAAGGCAGCAGTCTCCAAATGTTCAGTTTTCTGCATTATTTTTTCTTCTTCCTTCTCCTTACTCCTACGTTTGCATTTCCTTTACATTGCTAGTTCCTTTTGCTGTTTAACAGGTGTAGTGTACCAGTCATTCCTGTAATGTTAGTCTGTAATTTAATTTCACAGTTTTCATGATCACTTGTACCTGCAAATGTGTGTCTAATAATGGCATTCTTTCTTGATGGTTTCTGATCTTTTTTTATCCACAGTTTATATTACTGTTCATCTCTCCGTATTCCCCTGCAGTTCTGTTTCTGGAGTGCAGCAGCGTGACTGGACCAATGCTCCTAGATATGCCATGGACTTTCTGCTTAATTAACCTTTGTTTAATTAACCTTTAGTGGTTCGTGGTTAGTTTTGATGGTTGGTTGTATTTAAACACATACTTAATTATTTTTGTTGGATTGAAATACCAGAATACTTTGTCATATTCTAATGCATTGCTACTGACAGAAGATGGTTAATAAAAACAGAACAAAAACAGGATTCACAGGAAATGTAGCAGGAATACTTTCCCCACTCCAAAGGGCTAAAACTCGAAGTTTTGAAAACTGGAGGAAGAAGTATTGCAAGGGGTTTAAATAATCACATCAGCCAACAATCAATCTGTTGACAAGCAGATTGATTAAGAGATCTTTGGAAGAATGACTGCTGGCCACAGGATTTTGATTATTACTAAAGCTTTATAATTACATAAAATGTTGGCAGTCAGCATTGGTTGTTATCTACAATTTCTGTCACTTAATGTAGCTTACACTTAGCACACAGTTTCTAGAATTCTTAGTTACACAGGCTTTTCAGACACCTGGACCCTCTGCAGATTGGGTCAAATTCTTATTATCAGCATGTAATGTGCTAAATAAAATTTAAACACTGACTTTACCTAAATGAACGCACTCAGTCTTTTGAAATGAAATGAGGCACCCTGAGAGTCATAACTTTGACCATACAGCAGCAGTTCTGGTCTGGCTCTCACTTGGTGCTTGCCACTGCTTGATTTTCCAGTTCTGTGTCCCAGTCACAAGTGCTTTTTGTGATTCCACATTACATGTGGGGTGTAGTCACATTCTGATGGTGACTCAGCACCTGGGCCTTAGTAATGCTAAAGGATGTAACCCCCTGGGCCCCCACGCTGTGATGCCAGAAAAGGGGAGAGAGAAAGGGGAAGAGTGGTACATGGCCAGCTGGCTTGCATGTGTGAATGTTTGCCATATTGTTGGTTATAATAACAATACTCCCAGCTTTAGGGAGCAAAGTTGCACTGTGTGCTTCTTGAATTATTTTTTGTTAATAATAAAGATTACAGGTTTAGTCCCAAAGTCTTTAGTCTTGTTTACTCCAGAGCAGCAGTATGCTAGCTCTGGCATTTGTAGCTGGAGCTGCTTACGTTATTTTTATCTTGTAGTATACAGACTGTGTAAGCAAAAGTAGATGTAAAGAACAGTATCAAAACAAAGGCCAATAGAGGAACCATTCTATTTATGCTTTAAAAAATGTCAATTGGAAAAGTATTAACTGGTATTTCTATATGTTAATTTTTGACGTATGTTATGTGCAAGTCAAGTATACACATATTCAGTACCCACAGCAAATCTAAGTTGTTTTTTTTTCCTGTTAAATGAAATATTCTTTTGAAAAAAATATATTCATGCTTATTAGAGATGTTGCTTGGCTCTTCTATGATACAGAATTATTGTGCATGTAGTACAAGTCAATACTGGACAAAATCTTTTTTAAAGAAAAAAAGATGCATTCTGTTTTTTCAGATAATATCTGATTTTTCTTCATCTGATTTTTATTTTAGACTTGTGTACGAGACAGAGCAATTCGTTCCATTCTGGCTGTTAGAAAGGTTAGCAGAGAGACTGCAGAAAAAGCTGTGGATGAAGTTTTTGATACCTGCTTCAATGATCTGGAGCCATTTGGGAGAATCCCTCACAGTAAAACAGATGCAAAACGTGCTTATAAAGACTTCTTGAATCGGGATCGCTACACTGCTAATTTGTAAAGGAAAAAATGCAAAAAAACTGTGTTAATAACTGATAGTTCTGTAACATCTGGAGTTACAATCTACAGGGACAGTGCTGGTGGAAAGGGGCAGTTCTTTGAAATGTATCAATTAATTTTGTAAGTGAGATAAATGAAGTAAATGAACTTGACTAAAAACAGTGTGTTTCCTCACCTGATATTCCAGCAAGATCATTTAGTGTAACAAATGACTTGGCAAATAATGATCTGCATATTTCAATGCGCATTTAATTCAGCTATTGAATAAATTGTTTCATAAAAATCTTCAACTTTCCACTATCTTTGATACATAGCCATCAATTTTGATGATGGTTATCACTCCATTTGAAAACATGGGCATGTAACTACAGCTCTACGTTTAACAGCTGGGGGCTAAATCCAAAATGTAATGAAATGCCACATTTGCTGCCATGAATTCATTGGAATTCCACGTCGTCTAATGTAACTTGTAACATAAAGCCTTTTTACATATTGGAAATTTGACTGACAGTTCTGCTTACCAGATCAAACCTACAAGCTGGATAAACATTGTTAAAGAGTTTCTGCCAACCAGTCATACAACTTGCAGTCTTCTTCCTATATTGTAAAGCAGGTAAGTTAGTCTCTTCATCTGAGAAAGGCAGATGCTCCTAACTTCACCTTAAATCTTAGAGAAGTTGTCTCATTTCCAAAGGCATGGTATTAATTGTTTTAGACCTGACAAGCCGTATTTTCTTCATTTTCTTAAAATTAGAAATAAGGTTCTACCACAAGTACTGTACACTTCACTGAATTAATGGAGATGTGGCTCCTCAGTCAAAGGGCTTTTGAGTATAGCTGCTGGATGAGTTACTTGATCAAGACTTAAGTGTCACACTTAGGTCCACAAAGCATCAAACAGTCCTCTTGATTATTTTTGTTTCACGCCGATTGCCAAATATCTTAGGCTTTCAACTTGAGGTCAGTGGGTTATTATTTTTTTTTTTTTTACTCGTGGTATCTGTTCTCAGCAGAATTGCTAAGGCTGGAAAACTGATGGAGACTATCTCCCAATTACACTGTGCTTACAGTTTCATACATACGTATTGAATGTTTAAATGGAATTGCCATTAATTCAGTTTTTTCCCATTTCCTCTCATCCTTGAGCACCACTGAGAAGGCTTTGGCTCAGTCTTTACTTACACCCTTGGAATCAGAGAATGAACCTATTACTACACACTTAGAAATGTATACAGTTCTTTCTCTGCTGTGGATAAGCTGTTTTTTGGCGTTTGTTTCTCAGTGATCTCAGAGACCTAGGATTCCTGAAGGCTCAGCTAGTAAATACTGAATCAGTAAAGTCATCTAATCTTTTTCATATCCTTTCATGTCCCTTTGCCTCCCACACCTTAGATATTTACAGACTTAGATCAGACCCCCTCTGAGTCTTCTCAGAGGGAGAGAACCTGGAGGAGACCCAGATCTCTCCAGCCTTTCCTTGAAAGAGTGGTGCTCAATGCCCTTTATGTCCAGCTCTCTGCTGGACTCTTTCAAGGAGATCCCTGTCTTTTTGGTACCTGGGAGCCCAGAACTGGACACAATACTGCTGGTGAGACCTCACCAGGGCAGAGTAGAGGGGGAGGATCACCTCCCTTGACCTGCTGGCCATGCTCTTTTTAATGCACCCCAGGATGCCACTGTCCTTGTTCACCACCAGGACACACTGCTGGCTCATGGCCAGCTTGTCATCCACCAGGACCCCAAGGTCCCTCTCCTCAGAGCTGTTCTCCAGCAGGTCATCCCCCAACCTGTACTGGTGCATGTGGTTATTCCTCCCTAGTGGCAAGGCTCAACACTTGCTCTTGTTAAACCTCATGTTGTCCTCTCTGCCCAGCTCTCCAGCCTGTCCAGGCTCCCTGAATGGCAGCTCAGCCTTCTGGTGTGTCACCCATTCCTCCCAGCTTTGTATCATCAGCAAACTTTTTGAGGGTTGACTCTATCCCCTCAGGAGGTCATTGATGAAGATGTTGAACAGGACCAGACCCAGCACCGACCCATGAGGAACACCACTACATACAGATCTGCAACCAAATTCTGTGCCACTGGTCACAACACTCTGAACTCTGCCAATCAATTCCTCAAAGTGATGCGATTGACACTCCAGAGGAGAGAGTTACCATCCAGAGGGACCATCTTAATGAGCCTAGGAGGTGGGCCCATCTGAACCTCGTGATGTTCAACAAAGCCAAGTCTAAGACCCTGGGTTAGGGCAATCCCAAACACAAGTGTGGCCTAGGCAATTACCTGGAACTTTGACAATAAGCAGAAGAATTTTCCAGTTGTGTTTTGTTCACACTGAATTCAGTCAGGCAAAACAAAACTAACTAACAACTTTCTGTCATACTATCCGTGGAATTCAAGCTATTGAGAAACAGCATTAGAATGCCCCTGCTTCCTGGATGTGCTTAGGCAATGTATGAGGTCACCATGCAAATTTGTAGTTTGAATCCAGAGCTCAGGCTTCATTACTCAGAATAATAACTAACTGTGTATTTACAGATGCGTTAACTTTATTTAATGCAAAATGCAAGAGCAGTCCTGGGAAACTGGACACCCGTGTCTCACAGCCCTGGTTCAACCTCACCCACTCTCAAGGGTCACAGTTTTGTGGTTCTACTCATCCTTTCCTTGGCTACGTGCATTTTGCTTGCTTTCATTCTCTCAACAATTTTGGATAGAAGTAGAAAAACTGTATGAGAGTGAAAGTGATGACGAGAAATATATTAACAGAGAGAACTGAATTCATTTTATAGGGTAGAATGGTTATGAAATTGTTGATGTTAATTTAAATAGGAAATTAGAAGCTGAAGTTTAAAGATATTCTAAATAGATTAGAGGAAAAGGAATACATATTTTTTACACTGGGAAAGAAAAATATATGGAAAGACTTTAGCCCAGAATGAGAAATGTTAAGGGTTTGGGTAAGGAATCCTTGAGGCTGAAGTAAAATTAGATTGTTGTGCATTCACATTTATTTGCATTATTTTTCTGGTGAAATGTAGGAGAGCTGTTTTGTCACGACCTGAACTGATGACTGAGTACCTGGTGAAGAGGTTGGCTGGCCCAGGAAGCACAGGTGCAATCAATTCATCTGTGCTTTCCACTTGACTGGAAGGGTGGACCCTGAGTCTGCCCCTCACCAAGTTCATTTAAGGGCTAGCCTCTGAAGGAAGAATATCTCCTGTGTGGAGGCTGCTTTCTGAGAATGTGTTCTATAGCCAGAAACCCTAACACCAGTTGCGTGAGTCAACTTTTTCCTGTATCTGATTATTGATATTCCCAATGACGTTCTGCCTGATGTCTCAAAGAACTTATCAGAAGCAATTTCACTGATTCCAAGGACCAACATAAGTAGTTCTGTATTGTAGGATTACATTTGATCACCGGTAAAGTTTGCTTCTATTTTCTTTTTGCTTCTGTTTTTCTTCCTCAGATCCAGAAATAGGTTGCTCTGAAGTAAAGCCTCCTATTTTTTTCTGCAGAAAATAATTAGCCACAATAACACTATATGATAGAGCAAACTCTTGTTTATGAAACACTGTTTTTCAGTATTACCACCACTGTTATCATGAGATTTTGCTAGCAACGAACCAGAGCCTGCATGTTGCACCTGTAAAAATCTTCACCAGTGAAGGTGACCTGCTGTCACAACTGCTGGAACTCACTGCCTCACTGTGATCACATCTACTCTTTGATCTTCATAAATGTTCAGCAAACGTTGATGAATGTCAATGGTGCAATTTTCTCTGCATGAAGGAATTAAATGACACACCTTTGCTTCCATGTCAGATGCTGTTTTGTCAAACTGACCCTCTGCTGCCATCTGTCTCATGGCAACAAAATGTAATGAGATATTGGCAGGAAGGTTCAACCTTTTATTACCATACCAACATCTGACTCTGATGTCATGGACCAACATCATAAAATAAAAGGCATTACTTTTGGGGCAGCTCTCGTATGTTACCTTTATTTCCAATTTTAAGGGTGCTTCTCTTCCCTTATTTTGAAGTATGGAGACTGAGGCTTAAAAAGGGAGGTACTGTAGTCGCTGTAGCAGTTGTACTGCAGGAATAATGAAATGATCTGGGCATTGTGTGAATAGGGACACAGTTAGATGCCAGACTAGGAGCAAGACTGTATACAATCCTTTAAAAGGCCAGCGAGTATACACCAGGCACCCGTGACACTCAGCATAGATGTCACATATGACAATATGTAGCATGACTGGAACATAACAGAGCAGCTAATGGCTGGCATCTGCATGCATATTTACCGTGTGAGCACAGCAGAAGTGCTTGTGAGAGGAGACTATAGCCAGTGTAATACAATATATAAAGACCTAATTAAATGCACATGATAGAGATGTTGCTTGCTTTGGATTTAAGCAGTTGAGCAGCTGGACAGTATTTTGTGCTGTTCAGTCACCAGTGCACATCATTATGCTTACCTGCTATTGTTGCTGCTCTAAATGAAGATGCCTGAGTGACCTGTCCAGCACTTAACTGAGCTGTGACAGTGGCAAGTCTGGGTCAGAGGGAGGTCAGAAGATTTCATGTGCCTGACAGGCTTTAAATCTGGGAGGGAAATATCCTCCCACTACCTCCAGAATTAGGCAGCCTCAGAAGGGGCTATTTTCTGACTTCAGCTTTGGGCTCCTGCTGCCCACCTACTTATTTTACACACCTATATTCCTTGGGTCTAAAATGTAAAATTCTATAATTCCTTGCTAAGTAAGAATTCTGTCATGTAGTTAATCTCAAAACCATTGAGTCTTGTCCTCACAGATTTCCCAGAGAGGTAATGAATACCCCCTCCTTAGAGATGTTCAAAGTTGGGCTAGATGGGGTGCTGAGCAACCTGATCTAGTTGTGGGTACCCCTGTTTGTTGCAGGGGAGTTGGGCTAGATGACATTTAAGGGTCCTTTCCAACTCAAAAAATTCTGATTCTATGGTTCTCATCTGTGAATCGATAGCAAGCTGCATGAAGAGGATGATAGCAAAGATAGCCATTTCTGTTCCCTGAACAGAGAGAGTTGTGTCACCATTTCCCGAACAGCAAAAAAACACTTAGAAAATATTTTTGTGAAAGCACTGCCCTCACAAAGGACAAAGCAATACATCCAAACAGTGTCTGATCAAGCTTGGGTTGTCTGAGTTGTTCTGTTTATGACAGAATTTGGGTGGACTGCACATATTCCCAGGTGTAACATAACTCATCCCCTCACCTTTCTGGAGAAATTTACATCTTGTCTAAGATTGCACAAACCTGTGCTTTCAATTGTTCTGCAGAATTTCACATGGAGATTTCATAATCTTATTTTCTCAAGGTAATTCTATCAGGGCTGACATAATCACATGGCTGAATATCCAAACAGGAAAAACAAACAAAAAGTATATAATACCCTACATACCTATGGAGAAAATTGCACATTGAATTCTAAGCTTCCCATCTTTTACATAATCTAGCTAGACCTTCTGGGTTTTCTAAAATCCCCTGCAGATCAGAGATGCCTTGGAACAGCATAATCTTGTATGTTAATATTCCCTTAACCTTTACTGTTTTTCAGATCTCCTTTTCAGTCAGCACGATGCTGAGTTTTTCATAATATTTCCAACATACAGTCCTGCAGGTATTTCCTTTGTTTCGTTAGATCTTATTAAACAAAATTCTACTTTAATGAATGTGTGCAAGAGTGTTTTTTATTAACATTGCTTTTTGACTGACGTACTGGCTGGATATTTACAGCTGTCTGGGATGAGTTCTGTCAACTCCATTTAGAAATGAAGAAAGGGTAGTAAAGACTGGAGTGCAAGCATACAAACCATGGCTTCCATTCCTAAGCATTTTTCATAGATGAACACCATGAAAATCTAGGAAATAAAGTATTCCAGAGATGCTTGAAAGAGACATTAGTAATAAAGCGTACACTGAGCTATATGAAAGCATATTTAAAAAAATGTAATACGGTGTAATAAAAAATTGCATAACCAGGATGTGTCAGCTTAAGCAACAGATATATTACAGTTACACAAAGTCAAATTCTGATGACAGAATATATGCACAGCAATTCACCAGAAAGCAATCAAATGGGCTTCTTGTCATTCCATGAAAAAAATAAGAGACAATAATTACATGACATTTTTCACACACAGTTTATCAATTCAAGCAATCATTTCATTGCGTTAGGAGCAATTTTAATCTGCATCATTTTTTTGTTATCAAAACAGAGATTTGAAAAAAGAAAAAGCAAAATCTCATCACAATTATGAAAAATAGGAAAAGAGACTAAGCACTAGAGGGAGCTGAAGGAGCGTGGAAAGGCATGTACTGCAGAAAGCCACCTGAAGCCCACGTGCAGCCGTTGCTCAGTGTGCAGTTTTTGTTTAAATCTCTGTTTTAAACAAATTTGAATAGCCTTAATGTTAAAATAGATTAAAAATTATACATCTTTCAACTGAATTTCCTTCTACAGAACATGTTCTTTTTCAGAGAACCATCTCAAGACATATATGAAAATGCTTTTGCCGTCCTTGACATTTTGGATTATGATGGTGTTTGTAGGGACAGTTAATAGGTTGCATGACATGTTGCGGATCAAAGCTTCAAGCTATGAAGTCTCAACATCAGTAATCACAAATCATATTATCTCTATTCATTATTCTTCATGCCTGAACTCCCATTGTATTTTTATTTTGTTCACTTATTTCTTAATGGTTTGGAAGTTTTGGTTTGAGACTGTACTATTCTGGTTCTGTATTATTTCCACATTTCTAGTGACATCCTGTTCATGGATGCATCAACTGTCAGTGGAGCATCCAGGCCTTCTAACATCACGAGAAGGGCTGGTGCTTATACCCTAAAGCTGCTTTGCAGTAGTATCTGGTCAAAATATATGTTTTAAAAAGTGATGTTGTCCAGACAGTAAAAAGCACTCATTTTGCAACAGAGAGTAATTTAACAAACAGTTTTGAACTGTTTTTTTTGCTGTGGAACATGCACCAGCCATGACATACCTCACTGAATAGCTCCTTGGTAAGTGTGCTACTTTTAAATTTCATGTTCCATCCTCCCCAGTTGCATGAACATGCCAGAATTGGAACAGGAGTTTACATGTGCTGATTGTAGTTTTGCAAAACTATTTTAGAGAATGGTAGCAATTACAAGTGAAGACAATAGAAATCATCAGTAAGAAGAAAAATCATTTATATAAAATGTTATTGAAGTGTGTGTAAGTTTTCAAGGCATGGGCAGGTAGCACTAACCCTTGCTAGAGCTGAATTGTTCAGGACTGAGCTTATTATCCACCAGAATTCCATACAGATTCACTACCAAGCATTTTTTCTCCAGCTTACCTGTGAGCTTGCTAAGAAAGAAAACTAGAAAACAGCTATCATCTTTTTATTCAATAGTTTCTTGTATCGTAGTTCTTTAATAGGATGTGAGATATCCATTGAGAACTTCAGTGAGTGAAGCCATCACTCTCACTTTTCTTGAAAAGAATATAGAAAGAAGAAAAAAGAGAAGGGCATGCAGAAAGGACTTAATATGCTAGTAGTTAAGGAACAAATATATGAAGAGAGATCTTGTTTTCAACTCTTTCTCCAGTGAATGTTAAGTAAAAGCATTAAAGTGCTTCCTGGAATTATGCCTGTGCTCCGGACTCACTGGCATTGAGAAAAAGGCAGGAAACTAATCAGGGCTGCCTGACAAACAGGGCAGTGATGGCTGCAGAGGGGGCAGGGGCTTCTGTTAACCTGTAACTTTGGGTAGTCGTCCTCTCTCCTTCCCAGAGCACAGTGAAGCCGTCTCAGCCAGAGGTTTACCTCTCCCCAGTATGTTGCACAGTTGAATGATTTTCCTTCATCTCCGTTTTTGCCATTTCCTTCTTGTTCAAGAGAGTTCCTTGATGAACATATTACACTCATTCTGCTTTCCTCCTCAACTTCCTCCTCTGTGTGCACACAGAGGATGTTGTTTTTAATTTTCCTCTCTACTGGTTACCTTCTCTTGTTCCCACTGTTCTTCTCCAGTGCACACACACAAGAACAGAAAGGAAATGATATTTGGGGAAGAAGGATCTGCGGATCTTGGTTGGTGCTTGGCTGAATATGAGCCAGAAGTGTGCTCAGGTGGCCAAGAAGTCTAATGGAATCCTGGCTTGTTTAAGAAAAAGTGCAGTCAGCAGGAGCAGAGAGGTGATCATCCTCCTATATTAAGCTCTGGTGAGGCTGTGCATCAGAAGTACTATGTTCATTTTAGGCCTCTCATTACAAGAAAGACATTGTTGAGGCCCTGGAGCACCTCTAGAGGACAGCTAAGCTGGTGAAGGGTGTGGAACACAAGTCTTATGCAAAGTGGCTGAGGGATCTCTGATTGTTTTGTCTGGAGAGAAGGTGGCTCAGGAGAGACCTCACTGCTCCTCACAGCTACCTGAAAGGAGGTTGCAGAGAGGTGAGTGTTGGCCTCTTCTCCCAGTTCTCCTCTTCAATTGCTACTTCTGAATGCTGACTAAGAGCAAAGTGGCCATCTCTAACGTAGCAGCCCTTTCCTTCTGATCTTTGAAGACCTCCAATAGAGTAAATTTTTCTGCCAGCCACTACTGAAGAGGACTGGTTAGTAAGTCTACTTCTTCTGTCTCCCATACTCTTTTACTTCATGCAAAAACAGATATTGAGGGTGTCTCCTTCCTTCTCTTTTGAGTACCAGTAGTAACACAGGACATCCTTGAGCAGTGGAACAATGCCCTCAGACTTTTGCCTCGAAAAGACAGAAATGGTGCAGGGTAGCTGAGTCCTTTTTTGAGAGTAGGTTTTTAAGAAATGCAGTTTACAAGCTCCTGTGTTGGGGTACAAGGGGGATTTTCTGACGACACTAGTCACCCACTATCACCTTTTGGAGAGGCCAGACATGTAACTTGTGCACTGTGGTTAACTTACTTGCCACACTTTGAAGTGGGGTGCCTACTGCATATTCAGTGCTAATAGGGTGCTAATACCTCCTGAGTCACTGTAGACATTTGTTACTTGATCTTTATGTCACATTTTTCTCCTTTCAGCAACTAAGTCTACTGGAGAAGTATTACTGATACCCTTACAACTGGTATTCCTGAAATAAAACACTCTGCTAGCAGTTGCAACTTTAAAGTGTTCTCTTGAGTTTGAAGTATTTGAAGTCACATTGTACTTTCTTTTGTACTAGGCACACTCACACAGCCATTTTAGGAGATACCTTTCTTGACTGAATATTTGGTATTTTGTCTTCAGTAATTTGAAATCTTGTTAATATTATTGTGAATCTACTGAGGAAGATGGCTGCTAATGTTAGGAAAGGAAAGGTAAAACTAGGGTAAAGATCATTCCTTCCCTTAGCCTTGGTTCAGTCACTAATGAATTACAGTGCAGCATAGCTTTATTAGTTTGTAGTCTATTCTTTAGGACTTCTATCCGAGAAGTGGGAGATGATAGATGAAAGTTCAGTACCCTTAGGGTACAGACACTTGAACTTAATCATCTGCTATGTAGATAAGATATCTAACAATTGTATTTTATAAAACATCTCACATCCCTTTTCTCCCTACTTCAAAAAGAAGGCATGTTGTAACAGCAAAGAGACCAGTGTGAACAAGGAGGTGTTACAAAAGAAGGAAAACGAGTACTCACTCATTTCTGAAGTGCTAGGCTTACAGGGAAGGACCTCCACAAGGGAGAGATCTCCAGCAAAAGATCTTTCCTTAATGGCAATCAGCCCTTAAATGAGGTGTAAGATGGGTGGAGCCAGGCTGCACCCCTTCCGGTCACACAGGTGAAATGCCTTCACCTGCATTCCCAGGCTGACCAGACCTTTCCTTCAGATGCTCATTCAGTGGTTCAGGCTGTGATTCAGCAGTTGCCATACATATGTCTACAACTTTAGAAAGACAGGAAGGTATACTAACTTCAGAAATTGGTCCATGTTTCTGAAAAACAAAGAAATGAGAGCTCTCATACACTCTTTGAAAGTGTGAAAGTCTGTCTTGGCATGGTTGTATTACAGTTCAATATTATGACATCAGGTTTCTTTTGCTTTTCTGTGCTGGCCTTTCTGGGTACTATTTGAGACATATAATTGTCACCTTTCATTACAAATTTAACAAAAGGAACCTAACTTTAACCCAAACGCTGATATAAAAGGCAGCAGATATGGACTCAGATGTAGGGTTGTTAGAGGACCAGCAATCTGAAGTTGTCAAAGATGACAGATGCACCTGTGGGTGAACTTAAGGAGTAGACTAAGATGAATGACTTCCATGTCAAAACCATTCTCCCTTCTGGTAGCACTCCCTCATGCTTCTTTGAGACCTTGAGATATACTACTCGTGTCCTGAGAGTCCCATCAGACTGCTGCCAGCTCTGTTCTATGCACAGAAGTTCAGCAACTGTGGCTGCAGCAGTTATCCGTCTTCAAGAACATTTGCCTTCATCTGAGATACTTCTTAAAGCAGTGCTTATGGTAGACCTCTTGTACAGTCTTTGATAGAGTGCTTGTGTTCTTGTGAGCCACAGTGCTTATCACCTTAAAGAACTGTGCTCTAGATACGTCAAGTACCCTGGGACTTGCTCAGTGAGTTATTGGAGGTACAGTCCTCTTAGTACACAAAAGGTTGGTAAACCAATGTCCCACATTTCCTAAGTACTAAATCATCTTCAGTGATCTGTACATTCCCATTTGAAATGTTATTGTCTGCATGAATAAAGTCTTCCTGCCTTACAGTAGCCATATCTTGTCCTAAAGTGAATGAGACTTTAAAATGCACTGTTTAAAGTCTTGCAGCAGAGGCTGCTGAAATTCAATGGTAAATGAAAAAAAAAATTATGTAAAATTTATAAATTTTTAAAGCATTTGGGGGCTCTTCAGCATGAAAATGCCCTCTACAAATGTAAGATAATTATGAGTGCAGCCTGTCTTCTTGGACAGAGTAAGCATGATGTTCCCCGCTCTGTCACTGCTCTAACAAATCTTAGCAGCATCCTCATCCCATTAAATCCTTAGGTTTTATTCATTCAAGTCACAAATTACTGAACAGAAGTGGAAATAATAGGATACTGGTAGCAAATTGTTTTTTTCCACATCATGACTATCAATAAGTTACCTAAGCCAACTTTTCTAATCCAATTTCAGTATAAAAGTTTACACTTGAATTCAGTAGAAGGAATGATGCAGACACTGTGCAGATTAGGAGTCACTGTTGTACCTTAATACTGCTCGGTGATTAATACTTAAATCCCATACCTTAAAATAGCAAAGTTTTCACAGAGATCCAGAGTTAAAAAGAAGGCAGATAACACAAACTTTAGACCACAAAACCCACAGCAGGGTAAAAAGAAAAAATCACTACTATGATGAGCCATGCTAATAGGAAGGTACAGTATTTGCAGGAAAACTGTTCCTCTAAACAAACTTTGTTTCTAATATATATCATATATATTGTGTTATATAAAGGATATGTATCATATCCTTCTTATATTCTCATTTCTTTCCTTCTTTCCTTCTTTCTTTCTTTCTTTCTTTCTTTCTTTCTTTCTTTCTTTCTTTCTTTCTTTCTTTCTTTCTTTCTTTCTTTCTTTCTTTCTTTCTTTTTGCAAAAAAGTCTTACTTAGAATGCTGTATTTGTGAAGACATACTGCTAAGAAGCAAGAAAGCTTATAGGTGAGATGGTTATGGAAGGTTAGTTCGGTCACTGAATTAAACTAAATTAAAAATTTTACTTTCTATGTATCATCATACACATTCAGAACTGAAACATGGACATGAAGCAGAAGGACAAAATGTTCATGAGCACCCCTGAAGCCAAAGGTTTTTTTGCACAAAGTGTTTCTTGATGAATTTCAAAGAGAAAAATTCTTTTTTATAAATATGCTGTCTGTTTGCCAAAGGATATCTTTTGTTACTTGTGACTGTTGAAAACTATTTAATTACATCCAAGTACTGACAGGGTGCTTTGAGCTTTGGTCTTGTAATGAAATGTTCTCCATAAACCCCATCTTATTCCTGTGAACCAGAGATACTGTGGAACTTCTTGAGCTATTCTTCATATCTGCTGCCGGTCCTGTTCTCTCTCTGTTATTTCACATTGCTTACATAAAGGTAGAATGGATGGCCCAGATTTGTTTCTTCACGCGAATTTTTTCCTATTTTTAGTGAAACTGAGGTAAGGATTTGGCCTAGCATATGATTTAATATCTAATGTCAGAGAATTCCCTGTTGAAAAGTGTACTGCATATATGCTCTTATGTAGTAGAGTTTGCAACCTATAAACTATAAAAAAATCTAAATTCCTTCTCTATCTATATTCCTTCTCTTTTAGAAAAGTGTATATTTAAAATGTATATTTTTTCCTTTATTAATCCTACAGCTGAAAGATTAAAGGTACACAGCTGTTAAATTTTTCCCGAATCCCACACACTAGAAAAATCAAAGCTTTTAGCATGATGAGATCCAAGTGGAAAAACAAAGAACTTCATGTACTGATGAAAAATGTACCTCATGGTTGTATATTTTCTAAAATCAAAATTATACAGCAGTGATTTATCTAATTGAATGTCACAATATCAGTAATTGTGCTGTCTGTAAAGGAAATTTGTTCCAAAGTCAAGGTGTCACCTTGCTGTCAAATAATCCCATAGATTACTATAAACAGAGCTAGTGAAATTGTACTGTGACTGGAAAAATATGTGATGTGAATCCTAGTCATTACCAAAGACATGACTTCCATTGTAATTATCTGCCTATCACAATAGCTTTTTCTGCCAGTTCTTGCTTACCTGCTGCCACACAAACTCATTAACATTTTTGTCAACACAGTACCATTTGTACAGTTAACATTTGTGCAAAGTGGGGTCATTTCTTTATTATGATGGATTCTGTAATAGCACAACAACTTGCACTGAGGATTAATATTTCTCTTTTCTTCATTTATGCTTAAATTAGAAATTAAACTAACACCTGGCTTCCATTATACTGAATTGTCTCGTCATGTGAGGAAAATGAAATTTGTTTTACTGGTAACATCAGTGTTCCCCATCTAAGAAGGGATTAAATTGATATTGCTCAAAACTACTTTTAGAGGCCGATAAACTTTTCCATATTTCAGCTGTTTTTAGTGGAAAATAAATAAATTTCAAAGTAAATTCAAGAATTATATTTTTCACTTTCAAATGTTGAACTTAGAAAGTGTGCAAAACCTGCTTTATCCAGACCTAATAATAAAAATGTTATAATCATTTTTTTTTGGATGATACTAGGCTTGAGATTGGCTTGGTATTTCAAATTTATAATAACTATCTTATGTTTTTACTCCATTCGTATGGCCTGCAAGCACAGCCTCTTGTATTTGTTATACCATTGTAAACTATGAGCTGTTTCTGCAAAGCCCCTATAATATTACCATAAGTAGTTACTAGATCCTTGTAAACCTAGATTAGAATTATTACTGCCTGAGATTTTTAAGATTGAAAATAAATACATTTTTTAAATTCAACAGTTCTGAGAAATATAAAGGGAGGGTTAGTGCTAGCCTTAGGAAACCCATCATGTAACAGATTTTGAATCTATCTGTACTGTTTGTTGCAGTTAGTGTAGACAATAAGTCTGGAATCATAGAAATTAGGCACCTGGTACTGAATCAACACTATACTTCTCTCAATTTGTGAAACTGCAGGTTGACAGTGCTACAGGTATGAATTCCCTCTCTCATACATAGTGACACAGAACTGCTTTCTAGCTCATTACCTCTTCAACTTTTGGGAGCTCAGATTCTTTGCCACCTCTTTTCTGCCCTTTCCAAGGACCCATTCCTAAAACCTGCTTATTCACCTTTCACATTTTATTTCTGCTCCACATCAGTTCCTTTACAAACCTTCTCTAAGGTTGCCTAGAATACCTCTCTTCACTTTTCTGTGCTTATTTCTGGTCCCAGCTTATGCAGCAGGAGGGAGGCAGGTCTCTTTCAGACCGTGTATCGAAGATAGGAGATGGAAGAGGACTCTTGTCAGCAATGGAGTTTCTTAGGTCAGGATATGCTTTGAACATTAATCAGATGGAGCTCTGTTAAAACCCAGAGTGTGCAAGTTTGACAGAAATTAGTTCAGCAGATGAAAATTATACAATGCACAGTGATCTGAGACTACTGCCATAACAAAAATAAAATAATCGCAGAGAGTTTTTCATAATATACAGTTACTGTTATAAAACAGGTACTTTGTGATCTTATAGATCTATAATATAGCATTGATACTGCAATGGATGCAGTTGGATGGATTTGGATGCAGTTTCTGAACTGTGTTTGCAAGGCCTCCAGACAGAGGCTAAGTTGAACAACAATTCTCCTAATGACTCTGCAGCTCATGTTTTATTTATTTTTGTACAATCACAGTTTTACAGAGATATAAAAATTAACTATTTTTATAGTGAGCCATTTGTGACTGCCATGATGATGTAGTGAAGGCTGGTAGAATAGCGTTCCATTGAGAAATGGAAACAGCCTCCAGTGTAGAGGATTACGGGGACGATAAATTTGGGCACAGGCTGGTACTGGATACCCCATGGTTGTAAACAGGTGACCACTGTTCTGCTAGAGAAATTCAGATCTGAACCTGTACATAGCTACTTTTAGAATAAATAATAAATACTGTTTGTATCTTTCTCATGAAGAAAGATTGAGGGAGCTGGGCAGATTTAGTTTGGAGAAGAGTTGGCTCTGGGGAGACCTACTTGCAACCTTTCAGTATTTGAAGGGAGCTTATAAACTGGAGGGGAAACAACATTTTACATGGTCTAATAGTGACAGGACAAGAGAGAATGGCTTTAAATTAAAAGAGAGGAAATTTAGGTTGGGTGTTAGGCGAAAATTCCTTAGTGAGAGGTGGTCAAGCACTCAGATAGATTACCCAGAAAAGCCACGGGTGCCGCATCCCTGGAATCATTCAAGGATGGGTTGGATGGGGCCCTAGGCAGCTTAATCTGGTGAGCGACAACCCTGTTCATTGCAGGGGGTTAAGACTAGGTGGTCTTTAAAGTCACTTCCAGTCTAAGCCATTCTGTGAGTCTACGTATATCACAGAGCAAGGAAGAAGAACCCATCAACATGAACATCATCTTGCTACTGGTAAAGGACTCCAGATACAACCACTCACCCTAATGCTCACCACTGCAACCAGGCTGAAACTACTGACCTCAGATCCTGTAGGAGCAGGAGGAGAGTAATCATAGCACCTAGAAAATGTTCTTTTTTCTGCAATAATTAGATCTACAATTAATAATGGTTTTTAGATTAGAAATGTTATTCAATTCTGATTAAGGAAAAAAGTAGAGTAACCAAAAAATAAAATACGTAAAAATATTTTAATACATAGACAGTTTGAAAGGCTTTGTAGTTATGGGTGCGAGGACTATACCAGAGAGCATACATTTTAAATAGCTCTGTAGCAACATGTCAGATATGTCCATATTTACATATATTTTATTTTAAATACAAACCAATTCTGCCTCGTATATTCAGAGTCTGACAAGTGGAAGTCAAAGAGGTCAGATGTACAGCTGGTGCAGGTAATGGAACTCCCATCAGGCAGATTTAGCAACTCTGAAGAAATGCACTCAACACAACACTCCATCTGTTTGTCGCCTTTGAGACAAACATATAATTTGCATACTTTAAAAAATAAAAACTGTATCTTTACTGTATTTTGTATGTGCACTATTACATTTCAGTATGTGTCATTGATTTGGAAAATATTTTAATTCTTTCATATATACCTAAGTAATATATGCTAATGTGTTATGGGGCTTGCCATCCCTATTTTCTTATGATAAAGAAAATAGAATGTATCATATTGCTCTTAATGGATAAACTAACTAAAGAAATATTTATAAATATTTTATGGCCATATTGTGCCTGGTCGTTGTTACTACAGCCTGTCCAAGGTTGAATACAAAATAAAATTATAAGATCAATCCGAAAAGGTTAAACAATAAGCATGGAACATGTAAGAAAAATACTTGTGAGAAACATAGTAGACCAATTTCTTCTCTTTAGACAGCCATGAGGATCTTTATTGTGCTAGGTATTAATTTTGCCTCAGAACAGAATTTATGGAAATGTTTTTCTTAATTATTAACTACTTTTTAACTCCATAATGAGGACCACAGTAACTTAAGATGATGAAATATAGGAGTTTGTATTGTACAAAAGCTGCTGTACTGCAATTTTCAAGTGTGTCCTGCCTGTAACTTTTCAATGGCCCTATCTAGTTTTCTTCAGGAGCAGATAAGTAAATAGAATATGCAACTGTTTGCTTTTATGTCTCATTGTTTTCTCTCCTATTAGCTTTAACCATTTTCTGTGGGAATTTGTCAGTAATTTTTTGTTGAGATAAAAACCATTTAAAACACGTTAAGACATAGTACGGAATATTTGATCCCAAAGCTCTAAACTTAACACACACAACATGACTTGTGCAGTGTTTAGCCTGTAAATAGTTGATTTCCGAAATAAAATATACATCTCCTTTTGTACCACTAATGAGTGGATGATTAGTGCTATTTCACTGAAATTATTTGGAGAACTAGGAAGGGATTCTGTGACCTTGCTTACCTTGTGACTAATCTTTTTTTTTTTTTTTTCTTTTTCTTAAAGCAAAACTTTGTTGCAAGAAACATCAATTAAAAAATCCTTACATATACTGAGAGGCACAGTATGTATTTCAACCTCCAGAAAATGATTCCTGGAAGGCAGAATGCTTTAATAACCAAAGTATGAAGAATGCAGGAAGTTTTTATTTTTCTTCCAAAAAGAATTTGTAGGTATGTATATACATAGATCACTCTGAAAATACTGCCTCCTAATTATTTTCATGGAAACTACAGCAAATATAAGGACCACAGTAACACTGTTGGATAGAGCGAATTACCAGCTACAAAAAGTTATTTTTGAACATAGTCATCACCATTAGCTACACATTTTCATCAGTGATGAACAAGAGCCTGTATGTTGTGCTCATAAAAATACACAATTATCCAAAACATGGCTTGTATTTCATGTTGCTGCCATTGTAGCTGAAAGGCACCACTCATCACCTCACTGTCCTTCATCCACTGCTTGATTTTCATAAAAGTTTGACAAACATGGGTGAATGTCAATGGGTGCATTTTTTTTTCATGGAGGAATTCAGTGACACACCATCAACACTTCCATGTCAGATGCCCTTCTGTCTGACTGCCCCTCTGCTTCCATCTGTGACATAGCAACAAAATTTAATGGAATATTGGTGACTTAGACTCTGCCGTTCATATGATGCGTGTAACCTCTGTAAAGAAAGTTTCACTGAACGTGAAATTTGAACAATGAAATAGTGGTTACAAAATGCTTTAAGCTGAGATGTCTCTAGGAGTAAAACTGAAATGATAAACATGTTCTCACTGTTTTGAAATACGTTTTCTATTACTTTTAGGAATATGCTAATATTCCTACTTCATGCAAATGTAAGGGTATCTCATGAATCCCAACTTTATACTCATTGTTATCATTATATGTTAAGACTTTGTAAACAACTTATCCCTTCTTAGGTCTTAAAAGTATTTTACAAAGCTTAAGTGTGTCAGTAGAGAGAAAGAATAAAGTTACTGAAGTGTTTCAGTATGTTTCATATAAAAAAATAAGTTTTTGAATGTCACAGAAAACATAAAGGGAAGAGAACAATATGAATAATTTTAGTCTGTTATATTCAATTAACTTCTCAACATACATGTTAACTGAAAAGGATACTACTTGTAATAACTTTCTAGATCAGATTTATCTGAATTAGAAAAGTCAAAGGAAAAGAAATGGCTTATTCAAAATAGAAATAAAAATTCTCCTGGACTTTAGTGAAGCTCAATATTTCCATTTAAAAAGGGATAACATACCAGTTTCATATTAGAAAATAATTATAATTCTCATGTTTTGGAACCATATGTATAAATATATTTTGGTATCTTATACTAAAACAAAACAACAAAACAAAACAAAAAAAACATGTCCTACAACTCTTGCTTCCCATTCTCTCACCAAATTGACTTCTATATCCTCTATAAATCCATAACTTAATCTGTGGATAATTAATGTATTTAATACCTTTCAATCTTACTGTGAAAATATCTTCTGAAGTATAAACTGTAAACTGCATCGTGACCCCTTCTGGTATATTCCTTAGCAAAAGTTATGCAATTCTCTTGGGATAGAGAGGGAATACAGTTCACATTTAATTGTTGGCAGCATTCATTTATGTGTCTTTTTGGTCTAGAATAAAATATTATTACTCCTGAGGTATCAAAGACATTTTTATATGTTATATTTATTTCAGTTTCAAGTTGATAGTACAGTGTTACTATTTTTTAAACATTCATGTACTGCCTCGTATGTACTATGTTATTTTATATACAGGCAGGAACACACACTCTTTCTCTCCCACACAAAGATATGAAAATACACATATGCACACAAGGTCTTTGGTATATCAAACTAGGAGCTGGACTGAAGCTTTTTCTTGTTATACAGATGCTGCAAAACTTTGAGCAAGAGCTTTTATTTTTAAATTATTTTTATATGAAACAGAAGATTTTGCTAGTAGTTTTTATTGGAAAGAAGGGATACCAGGTCAGTGTCTGCCACACAGGATTTTGATCTGAATAAGCTGTTAACATATCATGAGCATCTGCCCAAATAATTATTGAAGTTGACACTACCTCCTTGAAATCTGAATATATCCAGGCAATACGCCTAGAACATTTGCCTTGGCTCCATCCCAGTTGTTGTCATGCACTGCATCTAACTTCTTGAAGTTAATTTTTCCCTTGGTGAGGACTAACATGAGGAGAACAGCCAAATAATCTTCAAGACTGCTACTTTTCTTGGATTTGATTTCCTACAGAGTGGAAAGAAGAAAGAAATTATCAACCACCAACATCCATCATCCATGATATAAAATTAATTAGTAGCTAAAAAATATTACCATAATTTTATTCCATTCATTTCTTTATGGTCATAACACTGAAATATTAAATACTGTTGACATCATTCTTAGTAAAATTCTGAATACCACATTGGGTAATACAGTACCAATTAGAAAGTAGATAGAATGGACCCTGATCATTATTTATAGTATAGACACAAAAATAAAATGAAGTTTTCCTCAGGAAAAATGTCTCTTGATTTGCCATTTGTACAAGGAAGCATGTATAAAGCCCATGTACCAGATAGTGGTGACTTCTGCTTTTTGGATTTTAAACCCCTTGTTGTGCACAGAGGTGTCACATTTGAAATGCATGACAAATTTACAATCTTTTGGTTCTCAGATGTTTTTATTGTCCTAAAAAATGAATTTCAGATCAATCTCTAGACTATTCTTGCTCAAATACTGTTTAGCTGACCTTGTTTTGCACATTACTTATCCAAAGATTAAGCTGAATGTGTGTTTTTGAAAAGGAGTTGCAACAGATACTCTTAAAATGGTCAGATTACCCAGATATCTTGCCATTTTCCACATAAAATGCAAAAATCAAGCAAGCATTGAGGCAGAACTACTCTTCAGTCTTTACAGTGATATTTGAAGGTCAGAAAAAGTCATGTTAATGGTGCAGTTTAGCACATAATAAATAATACATTGCCACTGCATGTATTATATTTCTGCTACTATCTGGATTTCAGTTTCCTGCATTTTCAATCCCACCTTTCTATAAATAGCATTGCTCAGGTTTTTAAAATGCAGTAAGATGACGGTATAACTGTGTTTTATTTTCAGTACTACCAATCATGTAAAATATAACATTAGACTTCTTGTAGTGTTTCTTCATTTCTTGTTATAACATCTGAAAACAGTATTTCAAGACAGACTTTCCAACATAGACAAAAATCCATATATTGACAATATTTGCAGATGTAGAATTTCTGTGAGACAGTCACACAGCATTTGATGGCAAAAATGTTGCTGACCGAAAAACAGAGGACTAAATCTTGCAACTCTTACAGGAGGCTTTTATTTAAACCCACAGCCTTGCTCTTCAGAAAAATGAGTGCTATTTGGACACTGAATAAAGTAGAAGGATAGTACCCTCTGGCTGCTCATTTCTTGTCAAGGTAGCTAATTAAGGGTGTGGTCTAAGTTCCGTGTAAGAATATCTGTGTCAAGAAAAGCCTAATTTGTTAGTACATATCTCCTAAATCTAATAACCCTGTTTGCAATCAGTGAACTTCTGAATGGCAGTCAGGACCTGTTCTTCCCATTTAAATCACTGCTGTTATTCTCAGTGGACACTGCACAAGCTGTCAGAAAAGACTCAAAAGTTTGACAGTGACAGTAGCACAGCATCATTATGTTACATTTTCAGAGTAACTCATGGGTTTGATTATTCACTCAAGAGCAACAGCCTACCTCCAAGGCTCAAGTTCCCAAAATATGTCCATTTCAGTATACCCTACTATAGCAGTAAGTATGCTTCTTTGTTCTTATCTCCCTGTGCTTACCTCTGCCCATGAGACCTTTTCCACTGTATTTGTCCCACTCTTTCTTCAAGGCAGAGAAGTGAGCATTGTGGTGCAGTTTAGCTGCCACCATAGTGAAACCACTACACAAATTCAGTAGAGAGGAAGCAGAACTGTACCTCTGTCCCTTCTATTTGTGACCGTATTTGTTTTTTATCTGTACTCTATTGTAGAAAGCATTCCTCTTCTGGGAGGTCCAGTCCTTGCAGATTAAGTCTGTAGATGACCTAAGGGCTATATGAAGGTGATCAGCACTAGTTATTTATCATAAGCAAACACTGAAGGCATACATTTCTGAGCTGATACCTTTGAGTGAAGTGGGACAACTGTGACTGGGAATTCTGTTTGCAGTTTGAAATCCTATTTGCTTCTGGTACAACATTTTTAACTGTTTAACTAGATCAGTTACAGTTAGAATCTTTAAAGTGATTTTGATATATCCCATCACTTATTTACAAAGCTGTATTAGGTGTTCTTGGTTCCATTTTAGGTATCAGACTTATTCCAACTATTTCAGAAAGCATATGGTCAACCCTGCAGTTTCTGGCATTGCTTCACTGTGTCTGGATAATATCAAAGGAAAAGTGTAGGGGTATGTGAGAGGAGGGAAGAGGGAAATGTGTTCTTGCAGATGTATCTCATGGATTTGGCGACTGTCTCTCACCTGCTTTTCGTTAGTGACTTCTGCTGTCACTCCATGTTCAGCAGATCGCAGCTCAATACTCAGCATTTTCTTTTGCATCTATTTGTATAGCAACTGACAGTTCTCAGAGGCTCTCTAGTCAGTGCAAGGGAGGATATGCTTCTTTTTCCATTCACAAATGTGTTGTGAGTAGTGTATGATGTCTGGACATTTTTACTTTCTGAAATAAGTTGCATTTTTGTACCTGGTGATCATTCTGTCTCATTCCAAAGTAATGCTGAGGCAATCTACCTGAAGAGATAGTTGGTCCAAAATCTGAATTACAAAAAGAAAAGTTACACTTAACCACACTTATTTATTACTTCCCATTTTGCCCTAGATTTGTTGCATTTGGTATTGCAAAGATTTTCCAAAACACATTAGTTAAATGGAGCTGAAAATCATTCATGCATATTTTATGGAAAAAAATTACAGATATATCACTAGTTGTAAGTTATAAAATATATCTTTTCTTGGACCATTAAAATACTCTGTTCCATTTAAAATAAGCTATGTAATGAAACATATACAGTGATAATTTTACAATTCTTAATAAAATAAAACACTTTATCACAAAATCTTTTAAGAACATTTTGCATAAATTCAAGTGTGTTTAATCCATTCTTCCCAGCAAATTTAGTAAAAAAGTGATATGCAAGTGCCATCTGAAGCTGGCAAAGAAATGAAGACTTGTCACACATGCAAAAATTAAAGAGAGTAAGTTAAAAACAGCTGAACTGGCTGAGGTCAAGGGAAGTAAGATAGGGAAATAACATGTTCAAAATCTACCTAACAGATTATTCACATTTATTTTACAGAACCAATGACGAAAGATTTTAGATTATTTAATGCATCTTAGATTGTCAAATTATGTGATTCAGAAAAGTTTACTGATAATGAAGAGAAGCTTTCTGATCATCAACAAGACTTGTACCAATACTGTTCTTAACAGGCAAATTCACCATGAGATTTGGTATTCCCTATCATCAACATGAAAGCTAGAGTACTGGACAACAGACCGCATGTGTTATGATGGTATTGTGCCCATACTGTTAATAATTACTAAAAAAGAAAATGGAGTTGGAAAATATATTTACTCATGAAAAGTAATTTATAAACCAATGATTCAGACTACAGCAGGTAAAATCTTAGCATGAGTTACAAACTTAAATATCAACCTGGGAAATCAAACTTAGATAAACAAGATATTTCTTAAATTTTGTCTGAAAAGCAGGCTTTAGAAGAGTATAAAATAAATAATTAGATACTTCTGTTACAAGATGCTTAGTATTAGAAATGCACTGTTAACCATCAACAACTCATTTATTAGATGCCGGCCAGCATTTCAAAGAACTTAAATACATGAGAAAAGACCCTTGATTTATAAGCCATATTTGCCAACTTTGTAAAGATGCAGAGATTTCTAAGAGAAACATTACAATTAGAATGAATGAGGTATGAATGAATTTAGGAAATTAGGTGAAGTACTAGAAGAAAACTGTAGAAAGGTTGAAAAAATGGTCTGTATTGTTATGACCCCAGACCATTAAAGCCATCCTCCCATTCCAAGTAATAAGATTAGGGAATGTGATTCTTTTGTTAAGATCACAGGTTTTGCATTCTGATAAAACCACAGAGCAGATCTATTGCCAATGGGATATCCTGCACCCTCACCCTTTGCAACAAGGATGCAATAAGTCCTGTTTGCACTTTCTTTTCCCTCCAGCCCAACATGAAAATAAGTTGCAGCTCTTTATCTCAAACATGTATTCCAAACAAGAGGAGGAAACAGTCATTAAATCCTCTCTACATGGTCTGAGTGTTATGGAGTAAATTAAAATTTGAACTAATGATGACCCTCTTCACAGCTGATGTCTCCTGGAAGAAAGTGTCCAAGATCAGCCTAGAATCACAGAATAGTTTGGGTTGGAAGAGACCTTTAAGATCACCTAGTTCCAACCCCCCTGCTAGAGGCAGGGACACCTCTCACTAGACCAGGTTGCTCAAAGCCCCATCCAACCTGGCCTTGAATCCTTCCAGGGATGGGGTATCCACAACCTCTCTGGGTAACCTGTTCCAATGTCTTATCACACTCAAAGTAACAAATTTCTCCTTAATATCTAGTCTAAATCTACCCTCTTCCAGTTTAAAACCATTTCCCCTGGTCTTGTCACCGCCTGTTCTTATAAAAAGTCCCTCTCCAGCGTTCTTGGAAGCCCTCTCAGGTACTGGAAGGCTGCTATAAATTATCCTTGCGGCCTATTGTTGCCAATCAAGAACAGCCTTCTTGACAGACATTATCACCTGCTCTTCTGTGGGTTAACTACCTAGTGTACGTGTAGGTGCTTATACATAAACGTATCTGAGTATGTGAGTGAATAAATCTTATGAGCAAACAATGAGTATGAGACCATAAAACCAACTTGCTTAAACATTTTTGAAGTAAATAATGTCTTATTATATCCTGAGATCTCTCTCACACTAATTTTTGTCATGCTATTTTTTCTATTTAGTGATCTTAGAAAAACTGCAACTGAATAACTGATCACAGGTGAAAATGATGCATTCCTATGTAGAGTTCTGTTCAAAATTTGAAGTACTTCATTTGGACTGACTGAATTCACAATGGTTTTGGTAGGGATATGTCTCCACGCACATAGTTCTCATTGAGTATATGTATTGTTTTCTTCAAGTTTAGCACTAAAAAAGTAATCATGTACCTCAAAAGGCATTTGTCAATGTTGTGGAAATTTTTCCCCACAAATTTGTTTATTGAGTATGTATCAAAAGCAGTATCTTCTTTCTATACAAGAAACTGGGGTTTCTGAGCACTGAAAATCCCAACAGAAAGCTGGGATTTTCCTTCTTCCTCCATCTTACTAGTACTACCTAGCCAACTAGTTGCTTTCTTGGCATGATATAAAATGAGTTCTGTGCTGAACACATGAATTATCTCCCGTAAAGCAGAAATACTTTCTGAAACTTGTCTTTGAATCAGCTGAGGTAAAGATTTGTTATCTGTACGTTCTGAAGGAACATTTGAACAAAAGTTCACTCCTGGGCTTTGAATATTTCCCTATTCATGTAAATAACTACGTACATATATATATATATATATATATATTATTTGGACATCTGAGAAACAATTAGAATGATAAAAGCAAGAAACACTCTGAGGAAGGTATGTCCATGAAATCAGTCTAAGGGGAATGTGGCTGAGAAGGGAATTCTCATTAACCCTCACAGGGCAGAACACAAAATCCAGTAAATCTTAGTTTTGTTTATGTCTGCAGAAATTCAGCCAATTCTTTCAAAGCAGCTTTCACTGGGCCACTGGTTACAATACTTTGCTTTGCTGAGTTCCTCCTGTTGCTTCACTGGAGCTGGAACCTTTTAAAACATCTCTTACTGGGTCCATAGAGCAGATGGTCCATGAAGGATCTGTCTAGACATTACTCACCATTTTCTGTTTCATTTTCATCCTGTGGTGACTAGCCTTCAGAGCTTTAATACAGAAATATCTTTATAGAAAGTTGTCTATTAAACAGTTTGGAAAAAACTATTTTTTTACTCATAAAATGTTAAACTGCATTGTTGGCTTCTTTCCCGGCTCTGCTGGTTAAAATGGCATGGAATTTTTACAGCTTGAATAAAAATAATTACTGAAATCCTGGAAATCATATGGTTTCAAGTCATTTGTCTTGCAAATCGAAGCCTAACTAATTATGTTATTAAACAATTGTTACTGTCTAGTGACTAGTAAATGTATCTATTGAAAACCAAAAGAAAATGTGATCTAAAATGAGATTAAATTCCATTAATTGAACCAAACAATGAATGACAAACAAAACAAATGGATTTTTTTAGTTTGTTACTGTGAATAATACTCCAAAACTGGAAATGCAATTCTGCAGGCAACCTTGCTGGCTAGGGACAACTGCATAAAAACAGTATTCAGGCAAAACCTTTTCCTCAGTACTAGTTTTGCTTTCAAACAAGAATTTTAAATAGATTTAAATAAGCTCTGAATACTGAAAACCTGTAAAGTGGTGATAGGTAAAACTACAACAAGAATAAATTTACAGAGTCTGCTACTGTATTGGCATTTTTTATTTTGTGTACTCACATACACGCACACACAAACATGCTTAAAGAAACTATTGTCAATATTAGATGGTTCTCATCCCCATAAAAAAATACTTTATTGGTTCATCATGATTACAATGAAGAGACTCACGTAAAATGTAAACCTGTGTCTTTTTAACAGGCAGGTTTCCATGACTAGCTGATAATAGATTTCCTGGACCTACGGCTTTGGAACATAAACTCTCATTTCAAATGCTCTGACATTCATATATGGATATCCAAAAGTAGCATGGCATGTTTTGACAACTTGTTTTTCCACAAAAAATCGTTACATTTAGAAAAACCTGAATTGGGCTTACCAGTCTTCAGAAACAGTTGAAACAGACATCATTAACATGACAATTTAATATGAACTCTTTTTTTTTAAATAAGATTTCATCTGACCACCTTCGTGACTTCCTTAGTTGTCTGGGCAGTAAATATTTCACTGTGGTACTTGGCTAGAAAAGACATATTAATTCCTCTAAATGCTACCTTCAGAAATTCTACCTTTTAAAATTTTCCTTTATATTAATTAGATTGCTTTGTAAAGAAGCCAGGGCTGTAGCTTAAGTTCTGATTATAAATTCCCTTCCTTTTCCTGCAGGTATTATTAAGAAGATTTTAAATATTTGCTTTGGATATTGATACTGAGGGTGAAGGAGCTCTGACATGGCCCAGAAATGAAGTGATCTGATGAGCAGTGTCCTGTGTGCAGTCACCAGGTGGGAGGAAATGGGGGAATGAGAAGACTGCACAAAGATTGCAGTAAACTATAGAAGAGATAGCTGCTTTCCACAGAAATATATGGATGAGATGCTGTTTTCCCTGAAGGTTCTTTTTCTTATTTTAATTTCTGTGTTTTCCAGAATTCCCTCTGAAACAGAGCAACATTGCATGATTTTGGGTTCTTACCACTGCTGTGAAAACACATCCAATCCCTGAATACTTAACAGTATACTGCAATTTCATTGCAAACATCTGCAGAGTGGTATATAAACTTGAGAAGGAGAAAGTTTAAAAATTATTGCTTCCTAGATTTAAGGTCAGGTAGTGCCACTAGCCATTCTGAGTCTTCAAGAAAGAACATACCAGTCTGTGGGCTATGATCCTGACCTTTTGCATATCAAATGGAATTGCAGAATTTCAGTGAAATGGGACATGAAAGCACTTTTTGGAAACATGGTCATTCTGTGGGCTGCCTTTCTTAGTACTTCAGGGGCAACATGACCTCCATGAGTACCCTCAACACTTGTCAGGTCACATTCATCCCATTTTCGTGCTTCACGTACTCTTCAGGCCAGAATTTGTTCATCTGACTGCAGAGTTTCCGTCTCCTTTGGGAAGTGTGCTTGTGGAATGATGAAAGTCTCTCATTGTGGAACCCCTGTGGAGGCACTGACGGGAGATTTTGTTAAGATCTGGTCCCAGAATTCCTCCTTTCTGTTAATCCAGTAGATGCTTGAACACTTAGGATGAGAGAGTCAGTGACCAAATCTGTTCACCAGTAAAACATCCTAGCCTGCTTGGAACAAGACGTCTAGAAAAATTAATTTAAAAAGTGAAGCATGGCATTTCCTTCATTTCCTTCCAGTTTTCTTTTTTCTCTTCAGTCCCAGTAGATCCAGATTAGTTCCATGCATGGGCTGAGAGAAAATTATGCCTCTGCTTTTCTTTCTGTCAAAACTTTGTTCTGAACAGTTCTGCTGGCGTCTGATGTTCCCCTTCCCTTTTTCTCTAAACCATCTTGTTAAACCATCTTCTCTGATACAAACGGGTATTCAGTCAATGAATTCTTCACAGGGAATAGTCTGTTTGCTGTGTTGAGACACTGACTGAGAAGTTCCACAGACAGGTCTCTGTTCAGTTGCTCCTCTAACTTCATTCCCTGATTTCTCCTTTACCTATGGGCAATATAATATTTCATAGGCAAACTGAAGTGTAGAAAATATTTTATTCTTTACATCAAGATAATATGCACACAAATACGTATAAATATGCCATCCTCAGTGCCCAAACCATCTGTACAAGTGTCATCACAAGAGCTATTTTTGGCTTTTCTTCGTGCTTCTTTCCTTATTTACAGTCTGATTAGAGCAATAAACTCCAACTTGACTTCTAATTAGCAGAATAGCAGTTACTCATTATTGCTTTGCTATGGCCTGCTCACTGCTTAGTTCTAAGACAGCAAAGCTGCCTGTGAATCTACTGGAATGCCAGTGTATTTCAGTTGGTTTTAAGCACCCTTTAAGTCTTAGCCCATTTTTTTTGTCTTCAATTTGTGAGCAACCTTGAGAAGTATTACAGTGGGGTGTTTATTATGGGAAGGCTTGATGGGAAGCAGAAAAAAGCCAACACAATTTTCGGAGACAGTGATAAGCTTTGATATGGTAGGATTTGTATGGTGTGATCATTTTAATAAGTCTGTCTCGTTTCATTTTAAGTCATATACCGAAACTATTTTAATCACATTTTAAACTTTACCCATTTATTGTCTCCTTTTTATCGTCTGCTGAAATTGCTGATTTGTTTTTATTTGCCTAAAGATGCTCGTTTGAAGAGCAGAACATCACTAATGGTGGAATAACTGGCTGATTGATGAAGGTCTCCATGAGTAACTCATTCGTAAGTGAGAGGCAAAATAAAATCAAAGACTGCAAAAGAAACAGTGAATATATAGCATGCATTAATTTGACTAGAAAAATACCACATCCATTTGAGGTTCCACTGTATGGAATGTCTGCAGGCATCTAAATGACTTTTGAAATTTCTTATCTTTATAAATTATGTAAATGGACAATAAACAAGTCAGATAGTCTAGCGATGCAATAATGAGAAGAGGAATGACTACATATCAAAAGAAGGATTCAATATCAGCTTTGTAATGCAGCTGACACCTAGAAAATATAAATATTCTTGATTAACATTCAGCTATACGTAAAAGGAAGAAAAATAAAAAGAACAACAAAAAAAGTAATGATATAACTAAGGAAATAGGATTTTTATTAGAGGACCTTGAGAAACAGAATATGGAGAATTTTGATAATTCACTAGTATGGCTATCTATTGTATCTTCTACTGTATTAAGCATTGTTTGTATAGGTCTGTCCTATTTAATTTAAAATATTTATATTGATTTTCTTTTCCTTATGTTACGTATTTCACAGTGCATGATTGAATACTATAGATGTACTCGTGAACACACATATGCTATTTCAAAACCACTGTTATGCACAACGACATTTCCCAGAATTCCTGTCAGTATAATTTTCATCAGCACCTTGGCTTTGGCAACTATTCCAAAAACCAGAGGAATGTATTCCTGCTACTATCTAACTGGATAAAAATGTAGAGTATCAAGAGAATGTCAATGAAATGTTGCCCCAAGTGGTCAGATACACAGTACCTACAAGCTGAAGTCTATCTGCATAGTAATATTTTCAAGTTAAATGTTTTAAAGTGCAGCATTTCCTGCAGGGATTTCATATTCTTTAGGAAGGAAAAAATATTGCTCTGATATGTAAAAGTAGAAGAGAACACAAAAGTATGCAATAGTTTGAAAAATTAATGTGGAGCCAGCTGTGAGATTCTCTTCTGTCAGCAGCAGAACTCCTACTAGCACATAAAGGGCTACAATTTTGTGTCAGGGCTCTGTCTAGTGGAAGCAAATAACAGAAGTGTAGTGACAAATAAATGAATATATTCTCATGCTAAAAAAAGCCTAACAGCCTTAGTGGACTGTGGAGGAAAATTATTACATTAAAACATTAAATTATTACATTATTACATTAAAA
The DNA here is from genome assembly GCA_036925125.1 of Oreortyx pictus. NCBI lineage: Eukaryota > Metazoa > Chordata > Aves > Galliformes > Odontophoridae > Oreortyx > Oreortyx pictus. The sequence continues at coordinate 155,908,952 of JAUPFR010000001.1, read as the reverse complement.
CAAACTCATAGATATTTATTCGTTGGCACATTACATTGTACAAGCTCATGCATGAAAAATAAGCTACAGATGTACTTATTTGATTTTCCTTATTCCCAATATTTTACGGGAAAAATTAATCAGTAAAATCTGAAGGATTTATTAAGGCAGGTTTTTCTTTCTGACAAGTGTAATTAATAAAATACCTTCCTAATAGGTAGCTGATGTTAAAACTCTTGTAGGAGATTTAATAAATACAAGAATTAATGAAACTAGAGAAGAAAAGACTGGGAGGGTATTCCAACAACAAGAGACTTGGGGGAGATCTTATCAATGTGTACCTGAACGGGGGTGCAAAAAAATAATGAAGTTAGGCTCTTTTCAGTGGCTCCCAGTGCCAGGACAAAAGGCAGTGGACACAAACTAGAAAATGGAAAATTCCCTCTGAGCATCAGAAAGCAATTCTGTGCTCTGTGGATGACAAAGCGCTGACATAGTCTGTCCAATGAGTCTCCATATTGTAAAGACTTTCTGAGCTGCTTTGATGTGGCGCTGCGCAATCTCCTGAGCGTTGCCCTGCTTGGATATCGGTTGGACTAGATGGCCTCTCAAAGGTCCCTTACATCTTCAACCATCCAGTGATTCTGTGAATGAAGAGGAGTTTATTGAGAAGGTGGAACAAATCTTTCCATATGGCAGGAGGATGAGAGAAGGGGGTCATAAACTGAAAAAGGAAAACTTATTATGTGAAAAAAAAATTATCATGAGCAGAGTTATTCAGTGGAACAGGCTGTTCATTCTCCAATCCTGGAAGTTATCAAGACCTAAATGGAAAAGCCCTCAGCAACCTGGCCTGAGGTCAGAGGTGACCCTGCTTTGAGCAGATGGTTGTGCTAGGGACCTCCTGATGCGGTGTAAATTCAGAATGTGGATGTCCTGATTTTTCCACAGAAAACAAGAAATACTGGAAGATCTAAAAAACGTGTGACTGTAAATGCAGGTTGAATGCCAACAGAATTAAACATAAATATTTCCTTAACCTCCTGGTATTTGGAAGCACCATGTAATACTAACAGTGAAATCATCTAAATACTTTAGCAATGTAGTCAGCATCTAGGATTAATATTCACATTTATTTCTGAGCCTATGATAGATCTCAGCAAAGATTTGTGTATATTCATAGTTGCCCCTCCCTAACTTGACCAGAAAGAGAAGGATATTTTAAACTCTCACAAGCTATATAAAAGAGCCAACAGGTGTGAACTTATCCCATGAAAAATGCATTCTGTTAGGAAGAGAGCACTGTCATCAACCTGAATATTCAGTATTAGCAGATAATACTCAGTATTTGAGGTATATCAAGAACAGAGATCATGTGAGCTTTGATTAAGACTACTTTGTGCTGGAAATTTTGTTTTCTACACATTTGAAAAAAAAATATTTACATAAATTTATATATATATGTATATATATATATATATATATATATATATTTTTTTTTTTTTTTCCCAGAAATGCTATATAGTCAGATAGTTCTTCTCAAATCCACACTTGCCACACATACTGGTGATAGGCAGTCTGATTCAAAGGATATTCTACTGGGAGGCAGACAGACACAGAATCCACAAGAATTCATTTTTTTGCAAATTCTAGAAAACCATACTCCTAACCTCCAGCATTCATGGTCTACTAAAACAAACAAACAAACAATGTTCATTTTCCATATTTTTAGAGAAAATTTATAATCTCTATACCACAGAGGAAGGCAAAATAAAATATATTTTTTGTTTGTCTGTTTTAGGATAATTTAAAACTTTTTAGTTGGAGTTTGCATTAAAGGACTTACAGTTTCCAGTCAGTTTCTAGCAGAAACAGCTTGTTAGCTTCCATTAGGCATGTGTGTTTTCACATCCTTGGGAAGACTTTTTCTTATGCATCCAGCTGTCAAAAAATTGCCATTTAGCCCTGGGCCATGATACACTTTGTTCCACTATGATAATCTGCTTTGGTTTTGTGAACTCTAAAGAGCTCACAATTCAATCATTTTGAATGAAATATTATCACATTTATCATATATCTGCAGAACTTCTGTGGAATTCTCTGTGTTTTCATGAACACTGAATGACCTTTAATTCTTCATTGTTTTAAATGCAGTTTCCTCTGAATAGATTTGGATGGAAATAAGGTAAGAACTAATGAAAGTTGTTTCCTTTTATGGGATAAGTAAAGAACTGGTCTCTAGAGACTAAAAAAGGTATTTTACTTAACAGTAGAATAATAAAGCAGAAACAACAACAAACCAACCATGAACACTAAATGTATTTTCCATTCATCTTTAGTAAGCGTGTTCTCTTACCTTGCCTACGGAACATAGTTTTTGCAGCCTTCTAGTTTCATCTGAGAAATAACTGTAATTGTTGGCATTTCATATTGATTTCAGAAATGTTTTCTATTATAAAACAATCACAAATATAACACAGGCAAAATATAGAGTGGCTATATCTGGTTTCCAACATTGCTGTGATATATATGTGTACCAACAATTACTAGAATATTTATTCAGATGGACATAAGGTAAAGCTGCATCTGCAAGAGAATAATGGAATACATGAACTAGCATATGAGAACAGTTCTTGAGATCATCTCAGATTCAGCCAAATAATTAATATTGATGACTTCCTTAAACTTAGGTCAGGCACAATAACCAATCCTAGACACACCTGTATGCAGTTGAATCAGCCATAACTATCTCCATTCCTTATTTTATCTTGTTTGACCTCATAAATTCTCCTAGTAATCAAAGTATCATTAGGGAAAAAAAAAATAGTCCTAGCCCCAAAAGTAGTATAAGCCTAACACATTTTGGTACAGGCAGAAGACAGCAAGGTCCTTGGTTGACCTAAATCACAGTGGCTGGTATTGCTGTGAGCAAAAAAAATATTATCCAAATCACTTTGATACTGGGGTATGTATTAATGGCACAGAAAGGACCAAGGGCAGATACGTACATTGTAGTCTGGACAGTGAGCCTGAACTGAAGCTGTAACGCACATTATGCTGGGGAAAATTTAATTTTCTCAGAAATGTCTCAGAGAGCCAGCAGAGTAGAGTAAGTTAAAAAGGCTGATCTGAGATCACATCTACATTTTTATGGTAAGTCTTGGGACTAATTGATTGTAGTGAAACTTTTATTGATTTCTGAAAAGCATAGTTCTCCAAAAAAAAAAAAAAAATTATGGTGATAAAGCACTGACTTCACTTTTTGGAGCAGTTAGAAAAATATACTTAATGTTTGTTCTTCTTGTTTTCTTGTCTTCTGTATTTCATTTTGATAAGGTTTTGTTTCCTTTTCTTGTTTCTATTTAAATAAATAAATAAATAAAAACCTTACGAGTGCCTTTTCAAGAAGCATGAAAAATAAAAAATTTCCTCCATTCAACTTCTTTAGCTTCCCTCCCACGCAGAATCTTATCTAATTTTATTTCTATTACATTCTTTTTTTGGAAATATTTTTCTTCTTTTGTCTATTACAATGATACTTCTTCTTAGGTTAAGTGAGAATCATGAAAATGAATCTTTTGAGGATGAAAATTAATTAAATGAGGCTTTTTCCTCATTTTCCTCATTTCCAGCAATTTGTCCAAAAAAGACTCCAAATAAGGATGTTTCAGAATACATATGAAGGATTACAGTTTTACCTCAAGTAACATAACATACGAAAGACATTGTTCCAAGATAACTTTGCCATTATGTTATGTAACTTTCTGGAATCCTTGTGGGTTTTTTTCTGTGTTGTTTGTTGGTTTTTGTTTTGATTTCTGTGTATATGTGTTTTGTTTTGTTTTCCAAGAATATAAGCTTTTTATTTTAGTCATTGTGTATTTTGTCTGTCTTTGCAGAATCCAAGCCAGTGGAGTCAAATCTTGATTTCAGCTTCAGATTTTTATTGAAATAACAATACATACTAAACAAAATGCTAATGGGAAGATTAGTGTACTATTGACTCTCAGTAGGAACCACTAACTCTATTCAACAGCACACCTATTTGTAGAGATTCTGACTGATACTTTAGCATGAATTTATCACACATCTAGATTTCAGGGCAGTTTCCACTAACTACCCAACACGAGTTGGATTTGAAAGCAAAATAAGTGCATCCTGGAGAAGTCCTCATAATATGTTGCTAATTGCACCTATACTGGAGTGTGATTGGTTGTATTGAAACAAACAAACAAACAAACAAACAAAAAACATATTCTGAGAATGGAGAGAATACCAGGAGCTCCATTTAAAGTTATTGCTTGTTCAGTCTGGCTTGATCAAAATCAATCAATCAATAGAAGTGTCTTCTAATACCAGGAATGATATTCTGACTATAGACTACAGGCACTGCTTTTCTGAATTTGGTGAAAGAGATAGAGATAAGTATTTGTTGCTGCCAAAGGCACTTCAAAGAAAGATTAGACAGATTTTGAGTGCTCAAAAAAGTTTTGATATAGCACACACTGGAATTAAACTAAATTATTCCATCAATCTTAGTACATATTTGTCTAGCATTTAAATTAATGTTTACAATGTAACAGTAAGAAAGCATTATAAAATATGAGTAGAAATGCTCTGTAAAATTTATCTTTGAAAATACCTTTCTTTTTTTCTTCTTAAAAGAAACAATGTAGAAGTGATTTTATTTTGTTTTGCTTTAAATAAAGGGAGGAATAATTGAATAAATGTTTCTCTTGAATTTACTATGAAAAGGTGAGTATATGTGCTATGACAAAATAAGACTTATAAAACAACAAAACTCCATGTGGGCTTATTTGTTTATCTCTGTGTTGTTGGAATACCTTACTTAAATTTATTTTAATGAAGCTTTTAAAAGATCCAGCCCTGAAATATCTATTTGTTCTGGAAATTACTTATATGCTGAAAACAGGAATTTACTTTGGAAATGCAACTTCAACCATAATTGAAAATAAGAGCTAATAATAAGTACGTTCTGACAAAGATGAATCGAAATTACAATGTTTGATATGGTGAAAGCAGCATAAGAATATCTAAATCAAAATTATTAAAATAAGCGTTATTTTAAACACATGCAATCCATTTTGACTGGAATTCAAACCAAAGACCTTCCCATTAGAGAAACATTACTCCCATTTTTAAGAAAGGGAGAAAGGATAACCTGAGGAACTACGGGCCGGTGAGTCTCACCTCTGTGCCTGGGTAGATCATGGAGCAGATACTGCTGGGTACCATGTTAAGGCACATACGAGACAATGCTCTAGTGTTTGGTGCCTCTGCCCATGGCAAGGGGCTTGAAACTAGATGATCCTTGAGGTCATTTTCGATCCAGGACATTCTGTGATTCTGTGATTCATCAAAATAGAAAAAAAAAAAAAAATCTGGCTCACAAAAGTGGACCTGTAATTATTCTAAATGATTCTGAGTCATTTATTTGTTCTGATGAACTTCCATAGTTTTACTGTTTTCATGCTCGTACTTCATGTCCAGGAGAGCAGTGGCCAAGAGAAGAAATTTTCCATATTATCCCTGAACCCTTCCATCAAGCTGTCCGTGCATAGGATACAGAGGAAAGGAGAAATATGTTGACAATAGCAGCGATGAGGGCAGGGGGGTTAGAATTTTATGGAAAACAGATCTCTTTTGAGGAACAGGTTGAAAAGGGGAAAATGACATCAAAATCTTCCCAGATCAAAAGATCTAGAAAACAGACATTAAAAACACAGCATCTCTAGACTGTGGAAGACTACTTCATGAACCATATCTCTAAGGGGAAGAATAACTGCAGTGGACTTACCCTGTGTGAAGTTATGCTGGCCTTTTATATATTAAATTAGATTTGCCAAAAGTGTTTTGGGACATATCTCTTCCTGGTAGATCACCTCTGTCGTGTAATAACTGTTGTCATTGAAGGTGCTCAAGCCTATATCATCATCTTAAGAAAAATCAAAGTTGCCAACAGAGTTTCCAAGGACGCTATTTCACTGCTCCTCACTCTGTGTTTGGAACAGATCAAGTTCACAACCTTTGCTGTAGTCTGCATATATTCAGCTATGAGACATTAGCATACCCACATTTCTTTCTACAGATGAAGCAAACATCTGAGCTTACATTGCTGCCTATAGCCTTTCAGGTACGTATAAATATAAATATAAATATTATAAATATTATATTAATAAAATAAATCTAATAAATAAACAAATTATAGTGATTTAAAAGATCAGCTATATCTGTTTCGTAACCAACTATTCTTAATCAAATATGCAGCTTACACTTACTTCAGCAGGATTTATTCATGTGAATTTGGGAGAAAGATATAGCCACTGATATGGCATGGTAAATCACAGCTTATTAATTCTTTGTTTGACAGAGAGATAAATACTTTTATAGAAAGAAGAATAAAATATAACACTGTTAGGAAACTGCTGTAACTAACACACTCACAGTTTCTTATGAAATGACATTTATATGCCTAACAAAACAGTTGAGTACAAAAATTTGAGACAGATTCATGAAGCCATTAACTAGAATATGCTGTGAAATTACTATTCTTAGTCAAGCAGAAACAGTCATTTTAGTGATAATTTCTGATTTGAACAAGAAATCTACCTCACAGAGAATTTAATTCAAAATCTAAATTCAGGATTAAGGTTATTAAAACTATAATGATTCTGGTACTTATTTTGAAAAGATAGCTGTCAAGTACTGAACTGTTTCTGACACAGATGATGAAAAAGTATCTGAACGATGGAGAGGAACTTCAGGGAGATGTGTTTTCCTTATATAAATAAGAGAAGATAAACATACATGGCATCCAGGATGAACTCCATGGAATCCTTGTGCCTTTAAGTTGCACGTTTATTAAAAACAAACTTCGTTACCGTAATCACAATGTTAAGAAGAATTTGTGTAAAAATGGAAAAAACAATGAAGAAAGGAAATTCACCACAGAATTGGCACAGAAATAAATACCGAAAATAACACCAGTGTAAATTCAGATCTACTTGATATGTGATTTTATATTTTATTTGGCTCTAGATGAACCAAGTGTCTACCAGCAGTCTACTGGTGAGGAGCAGGTCCTACCCATACTTTCAAGACTGAGTCTGCCTTTTAAAAGGAAACAATCACTCTATTGCATGCAATACTTGTATTTTACAAGAGACACACACATCTTCTTTCTCCACGTGAGTATGTTAGCTACTATGTTAAAGCCTTGAAGAGAGACAGATAAAAAAGAGAATCTTTGTTTCCGGATTCTAAAAATATGTTCTTATGGACAAAGAATTATGTAAAAGAAGCAGAAACCCGAATGTCCAAGAGCACCTTATGTATATGATGCCTATGTACATAGGATGCAAAACAAGAGTAAAACTGTCACTTTCTTTGATCACAGTGTTTACGCTCAATAGGTTTTTTTCCACTTTACTTAGCAAAGTTATTTTGTGGATTTAGTGTTAAATTCATAATCAACTTAGTCTCCAGTGTTTGAAGAAAACATTAACAGACTTTTATTTTTGTTACTTTTGTTTTGTTACTCTCCTTTTAAAACCAGAAATGATAATAAAATTTATAAATTTTTTTTTTCTTGTTGAAACAGAAATAATAGATAAAATTCTGGTGTTTGATAGCAAAAAAAAAAAAAAAAAAAAAAAGGAAAAAAATGTTTTAATTCAATATTTAGTGAAGATTAACTTTTCTAAATTTTAGGTCTTGTGTAATCACATTACATTCTGAAATAGGTTAACAGGAGGCAAAATTATTTTAGGTATGTACAGAAGGTCACAGGTAATCAAAATAAAGGTGCCAGTTTATAAAGACATTGTAAAAATGAGCTATGAGAAGAGTAATTGAGGAGGAAGAATAGCTATGAAGAAATGTGATAACAGAAGGGGTAGTAAGATTTCTAATTGCAAATGCTGTGGCAGATAAACAGGTAGATTTTCAGGGTGACTGAAATCTTTAAACCACATCAAATGAAGTGTCAGTAAATATCACCTCATTGTAAATTATAGAAATGTTCTTAGGCTTCATATGAGACAGAGAAAAAAAATGTTAAGACATTGACAGTAATGTTTAGCGTATTAGAAAAACAAATACCACTAATTGCCATGGTTTTATGATTTTTGTTATTGGTATTCCACATCATAACATCATGTAGTGCTCTGGGAGTTAAAGGGTCATTGATATCTCTGAGTACATCTGTCTCAGAGGAGAAGAACTACATACCCCAGAGGACTTTGCATTGCTTTGCATTTTGCCATTTTCTGCTTAGAGGGAAAGATAAAAATTATTCATGTGTCATGAGAAACAGGCTCTTTCCTTTTTGGATTGACCCAGTAGTGGACTCTCCCTAGCTGTCTTGCCTTCAGCGAATAGTGTAAGGCCTTCAGTTTTTTGGTCAATCTCCCTCATTTTATTTGATTTATTAGCTTCAATTCCAATTATATTGTATTATATTCAGTTATTTTGCATTCTGATACCTTATTTAGTAAATTAGTTTTTCTCCTCAGATTGTTGCCACTGTTTTATCGTTAGGCCCATCTCCCTTTTCCTTTTTTCCTTTCCTTGGGGCATGAGTCCGTGGGTTCCCTGCTCCAATCATCATGGAACTGGGACAAACCAGCCCATAAACTATTGACACTGATTTAATTTACAAATTTGCTAAACTTTTTTACCTCCTAAATAACATATTTATATGCAGTGATGATGTTAAATAAAGAAGTGTCTTCCTGAATTATTTGAATACTGCCACAGAGAACTGTTCTGCTGTTTGCAAAGCTGTCAACTTCCTCTAACTGTTCATAACCTTTGGAATAACCTTTTTTCATCAAATGTACTAATACTACTTCCCTATCATGAAATATAGATACTTTGTATTCCATAATAATAACATATAAAAAAGCTTACTTAGATCTCTCACTCCAATTTACAAGAGGAAGAGGTTATTTTTAATATATATATATATATATATATATATATATACCTGATGGCGAGATTAAGACACAACGGGTCAAATGTTAGCCCAACCAGTTTATTACAAATCCTAATTGCTTAGGGATATGGGGAAGGGAAGATGGGTGATAGAAAGGAGATAAGAAATAAAAAGCAAGGAATCTTTGTAGAAAGCAAGAGGGAGAGAGTCACCACCCTAGGTCTAGTTCTCATCGTAGTGATGAGTCAATGGAAGCTGTGTTGTTTGGTTCACTGACTTTGACTTCTTTTTCCTCCACTTCTCCTCTCTTCTCACCTTTTTTTTCTCCTTTTTTTTTTCTCTCTAGATTCTTAATGAACGTACAAATTCATTTATAAGTCAAAAGTAGTCAAGTCAGATCTTTTTGGAGAGGCAGCTCCTGGCTTTTGGATCTCCACAGGTACTCCTTTGTTCCCATTTTTCTGTGCCTTGCCAGCAGGCAAGAGGGAGCAAGGAAATAACAAACTGTATCTTGCCTTCACAGGATAAAATGGTATCATCCCCTAATCTCCCATACCAGTTACATGATCACAGACCAAATCTTCCGTCAGTAAACACTCCTGAGCAAAACAGCAGTGCTTTCAAATGTAAAAAATGTACACAAAGGGTTTCTGTCTACATAAAAACCACCAGAAACATATCACAAAAAATACCTCAGAACACAAGCTTTGAGACATACAAACAAACAATTCTTTTCTTTCACATTAGGGAAGACTGTATAGTTTCTAGTGGCAACTGTACATGTGTGGTGGTGACAGTTTTGCTGCTTTCATACCATATGTAGAGGTCATTTTGAACCTATGACACTCTGTCCCTCTAATTGGCACCAGTGAGTCCACACATTGAGTACTGTGTTCAGTTTTGGGCCCCTCACTACAAGACACTGAGGCCCTGGTTGTGTCTAGAAAAGGGCAAAATTGGGTGAGGGATCTGAAGCTCAAGTCTTATAAGCAGAGTCTGAGGGAACTGGGACTGTTCAGTCTGGATTAGAGCAGGCTCAGGGACAATCTCATTGCTCTCTACATCTATCTGAAGGGAGGTTACAGCAATGTGGGAATTGGCCTCTTCCCAAGTAAAAGGAACAAGGACAAGAGGTAATGGCTTTAAGCTGCTCCAAGGGAGATTCACATTGGATATTAGGAAAAAATTATTCTCAAAAAGAGTAGTGAGGCATTGGAACAGGCAGCCCAGGGAGATGGTGGGGGCACTGTCCCTGGAGATGTTCAAGTAAAGGGTAGTTGTGACACTGAGTGACACAGTATAGAGCATGGGTTGATGGTTGGACTAGATGATCTTACTGGTCTTTCCAACCTTAACAAATCCATGATTCTATGGTTCTATTACTCTATGATTTCTCTGACAGGAAGAGTGAAAGGAGAACCCTTTCTCTTCTATCCTCTATTGATGCACAGCAGCTGGAGGGGTATTTAAAGGTTGCCTAATTCCATTATTTTCCCTCACTTTCCCCAGACTACTCTCAATGCTGATGCAGGAAAAGAGCTGAGCCTTGTGGCAGCTACTAGTACCTCAAGTGACTTGGCAAATCCCTGAGAGCACTGGAAGGAAAAGCAAATACTTATTGTGGACTCAGAGGAGAGAAGGGACAGAATAATCTAAAGGGAATGAAACCAAGACAAGATTTAGCTAGCTGTGCATGTTCTGGTGTTTGTGCCTTGCAGTAGCACTAGCAGTGGCAGAGAAACTCCCAGCCATTTCCATTCTGAATTGGCAAATGCCTACTTACCCCATACTCTGTCTCACACCCTGATGGGCCCTGATCCATTCCCAATGATCCTTGAAAATCTGTTGATTCCTCACATCTTTTCAAATATCCCTGCTGTCTCTAACTTGATATTAATCAGTGTCACAAAGCAAAGAATTGTTACCATTAATGTTAAAGAATAATAAAATTAAGGTGCATCACTTACTAGATCAGGAAAAACACAATTCTGCCTTCATAAAGAGTTGTTGTACCACCTCTGATACATATATTACACTAGAGTAGCTTTCAGATGTTTTTCAGTGTCCACACAGAGAGAGAGTCTCAAGCCATTCCCTACTGTAACAGCCAAGTATGAAACTGCAAGGAAGTTTGCTCTGTCATCCAGGACAAATGAGTGTTCTTATACTTGTTGATAATCCTTTGAGCCTTCTGATCCTTCAACAATTTCATTCTTAATACAAGGGCTCAAAACAACATTTCTGCATTACACATGGCTATTTTGTTTTAAATTGGAATGGAATCTCAAAGTCCATTGATACTTTAGAGTTTGACTGTAAATCATAGTCTGAATTATCCTACTCATGTAATTTTTTCGTAACACAGGACTGAATTCAAATATTTGAAATATCTCTTACTACACATAATGTGTTCTGTTTTTTTATAATTTAGTGTATAGATAGTCATTTAAAATTGGAAGAGAATAATCGCAACCTTTATCTAAGAAATCAATACTTGCTCGCCAAGAAAGAGTTATAACCATTCAGATTTTCACAATAGCCATGTTCATAGGATGGAAGAACTGCTGACGTTAGAAGAGGCCTCTGGATGTCTTTAATCCAATCCAACTTGGAGTTGGGGTAGCTAGAACAAATTGTTCAGGCCTCTTTCATATGAGATTTTGAGTACATCCACTCTGGCCAAACTGTTCCTGTTTTTAACAGTCCTCAACAGTGACAATGTATTCTCGTGTACAGATGGAATTTTGTACTTTGTATCCATTGCCACTCGCCCTTCACTCGACACCACTGAGAAGAGGTTGACTTGATTTCCTTCACTCCATCAAATATTTATATATATCTGTGAGAACACCCTATATCTTTTCTGCTGCAGATTTAACAGTCTCAGCTCTCTCAATCTCTCCTCACGTGACAGATTCTCAAATCATATTCACTTATCCCTTCACTGGACTACAGAACATCACTCCAATACATCTGTATGTCTCTCACACTAGGAAGCCCAGAACTGGATCCAGAACTCCAGGTGTGTCACCGATGAGGGCAGAGAGACATCTTCTTCAGATCAGCAACAGTCTTCTTAATGCAGCTGAGGGGACTATTGCTTTAGCGGTACTATATTTGGTCACTTGCAACTTGGTCTCTACAAGGATTACTTTCACCCATTTCTTGAACCTGTTTAGATTCCTCTGAATGGCAGTAAAAAGCTGTGGTGTATCCGCCACTTTTCCCTATCTGAAAACTCACTGAAAAGGCTTTTATTTGCATCTTCTGGGTTGTCAATGAAGATGTTAAATGGCATTGTCCACAACCCTATTGCTGATACGTCTTGGTACCATTCATTTCTGTCCTTCAGTTGGACATTTTGCCACTGATTACAGCTCTCTGTGGCTGCAATGTGAGCAAAATTCATTCCTTTCTCACCTTGCATTCTTAGATCAGTGGAGCTTGCTTTCTTCCTTTTCCTTCTTTTCATTCAAACACAGTATAAACTTACAAAAAATCAAAAATGAAAACTGTCTAACTTTTCTAATGTAGGAAGCTACTATTCTAAATAAAAATAATATTCTTCCAAGTAAAAGAACCAACCTGAAAGAAGCCCAGTAGCTATTTGTTCTGATAGTCAAAATACAGATGCAGAATCTAATCAGAATGTCAGGAATGACCATTAACTGGAAATCATTCTTTCTACTGCTCCATATAGGGTCTTGTTAGAAGTGAGTATGATCATTACACCCTTCCTACAGATGGCAGTCTAAAGTTATATATTCGGATTCCCTCTGTCTTTTTGAGAGCAAAACAAGTTGATGTATTCTGCATAAAGCTGCATAGATAAGTAGACCCACTGCTGTGCACATCAGGATAACTCTTATGATATGCAGAGGTAACACAATGGAAATCACAGTTTAGAAATCCAATTTATCTTGCTGTGAATAGAATTGCATCCACTACAGACACCAATTAGTTTTGTTCCATAACACCATTATAAAAACGTGACATTGAGAAACTGTTTGTAAACTACTAAGAATTCAGAGAGGATGAAGTCTAGAAAAATGTTAATTTTTGGTGTGTGACAAATATAACAGATTTTTTACCAAATGCAACCAAGAGGTCAGAACACAACTGCTGAGGTAATAAAGAAACAGTTTCCTCCAACTTGAGTTACTTACACAGTTTATAAAATACATAATATTCTGTGGATGCCTCCTTTTCACAGCACTGAGTTTCTGTTAAAGCTGCAGTATGGATATATCTATTTTAAGTCTATACCTTCATACTAATACCTATAACCCCAAGACAAGTAAACAAAGAATGTGTGTTATTGAAATATTTGTGCACTGTGATTTTTTCCCTTCACTTTTTCAAATGTCAAATAGAAAGTGTCATTCATAATGTAAACATATACCACTAGTCCAGTAAAAGCTGTTAATGTTTAGATAGCTCTTTCCTGCCTGCTTTTAAGACATTGACTGATAGATAACTTTTCTTATGAGCTGAGGCTTAACACTGTAGGAAGTTCCTCATACTCTTGTATTCTGTCTGCATAAAAACCATCTTTCTTCTGAAGATTGTTTCACTAAGAAAGGGGTGCACATTTTTCTTTACTTTTCTTGTTCCTAACTACATGCTCAATGTCATTCTTCAAGACAACCAGAAATACATATCCTAGTGTTCAACAGAACTAGGTGCAGTGAAATATGGAAGCATCTGTAATCCCCTTATAACTATCAGAAACTCTAATTTCTGTTCCATAGGAAAAATAAGAGGATGATATTAGCCGGAATTCTGATCTTAAAATAACTTCTAACTTTTTTTTCTTTTTTTTTAAATATCCCCTTTCTGCAGTTCATTGTTCCCATGGAGAAGTACAGTTGGTCTAAGCACTTTGAAAAGGTGGGGACTATCTTTCATCAGCAGTGCAACAAAGTAGGGTGAACTTGTTGAAAATTCTCTTCCAATATCTTACCTAAAACAGCCAAAAGTGCACCCAAAATTTGACACAAAATAACTGCAGTGGATGAGACAGTGGAGGGTTCTTTGAAACTGATGCAGTACATGAGTGATATTGTTTTAATGTGGTTGGCTAATTTACATGAAAAGCGGGTAAGAAATCTGAAAGTGCTGAATCTCTCTCTGAACTAAAGCTTTAATTGTATAATGAGGTGGACTAGTGGTCTGTGCTAGTTTGACCATAGTTCACAACACTGAGCTCAACATTAGCTGTGTTTCACTTACTGCCAGAATAAAACAAACAAACAAACAAACAAACCAGGATGAGCAGGCAGCATTTCAAGACTGTGTCTGTAGAAAAAGACATTTCCCATCAGTACCTCACAGGTTGTCTATGGAGAAATCAATAGAATTAAATAACTTGTGTCAATTTTGGACACTGTTTACATTTTATAGGCTTGGGTTTTGATTCTTATATTGATTTTATGCTGCCATAAATCCTTTAGTTCAAAGGAGCTACTTGATTTAAATCTGTAACAGAACATAACAAGACCTATTTGGTTTCATTAAAGTCTTTTGACTTCACTCATACCATTATTAAGCAGAAACAGTCAGAGGACTTCAATGTAAATTGTAAGATTATTTATTTTCATTTTAGTACACACCACACCACGTAATTAAATTGATAAGGAAAAAATAGTTTTGCAGACTATGTTGATGCTACCTGCAAATAAAAAGAAAATTGAAAGAAAGTGAAAAGAAGAAAGTTCAAAGCATGTGTTGATCTTGAAAGAGAGAGGAAAAAATACTTTAGTTAACACAGTACAGACAGAGAAGGGAAAACAAAGATAACTCTGACCAGATTTTCCAATTATTCATCTGATATTCCTTAGAGAGATAACAACGTGTGTATGAGTGCATTTACGTTGCCATAGAGAAATAAAGATGGTCATATGTATGTATGTAGACATACATTTATTTATTTAAAAGTTTAAGAAAAATTAGAGGATCTAAGCAGGAAAGAAATCTCAGAGCTCAACTCCTTAATAAAGTCTAAATTCAAGAACAGGAATGAAGTTCAATCAGTTTGCTATTTGGTAATGGCACAGGTTCTTTTCTTGAGGGAAAAATCTCATTTACCTTCAAGGACTGAGAATGAGAAATAGTAGTTTAAAGTTTTGAGAAGTGTGAATGAAGAATATTTCTGTTAAAACCTTAAAACAAATTCCAGTTTCATAATTTCAGTAAGATTTGACCTCTTTATTTTAGATACAGAGATCATCCCTTCTCCACAAGCTGTTTTTGGGCAGGAACCCTCTAAATTTTTGGTGCATGCAGCTGTTTGACTGTTCAGCCATTCATATCTGGCAGGAGCTGCCCTCTCCTCCATGACTCCTAGCATTGCCCAACTCCAGAGTGAGAAGAGGAATTTCCATTGTGAACTGTCTGCTTTTCAGAAAGGTTTGATAAGCCTTTCCTTTCTTCCATATCCCTAGCTTTTAGGAAATTCAGGAAAGTGTATTTATTTATTTATTTATTGGTAATTGGAATAAAACCGTATGTAAAATCATAGAAATCTCCAGTGAAGCAGCACATTTAGTCTTCTGCTGCCAAGTCTGACTGTTTAAATATTTCCTCTTGTGTTGTTCCCCCTCCTTTCACCAACCTCTGCCTTTTTTGCCATGTTGTATAGCCAAAATGCTCTTCTCTACCTCTTAGCAAGATTATTTTCTTTTCCAGCTAACACTTGTCCATGGTTTTGTACTTGTTTGTCACACAGTGTGATTTCTCTGAAAGACAGACATTTGGTAAGGTCACAAAGGCCTTGTGAATACAATCACAAATCAGTTTGTAAAAACCTCTTTTCACAAGTCACCCCATCTGGTTGTGCCTGCTTTTAGTTGGAAGGTGTCCCGGCTTCAGATGAGACAGTGTTGATAGCACTAGTTTGCTAAAAAACCCTGTATAGTTTCATCATGCAGAAAAAATCTTGATTTATCGCCGTGTACTTAAGGAGGAAACAGGGAGAAAAGGGAGAAAGTGTTAGAGACATTGCAAATTATTTTAGACATCTCTTGTACTGCCAATACCACTTGCTGTAATATCCATTTTGCAATTCATTACCTCAGGTTCATGAATTCATAGGTATTTACAGTACTAAAAGTTTGGGACCACCAGTTTTGACATGACTAAGATTTAGAGCTGTAGAAAAGGAATATTACTCACTCTGTTTCAGTAGGATCTGAGCAAATGCAGGAAGAAGGACTTGTGGTTCCGAATTGAACAACTGTAAGTGCTTCTACCCAACAGCGTTACATTGTGGGCTTACATTCATTTTTCTCTTGTCCTTTTCTTTAGAAGAATAAAATTACTGCTAAATAATTATATCTGTGTACACCCTGCTATTGTGTCCTCATCTTGGATCCAATGACTATTATTTACTGTGAGGAAATGTAGAACTTGAAAAGTCTCTGTCCCATCTGCGATAATAGAAATGATACAGCTGAAGTCTTACCTCTCATGACCTCCTACTCTCGACAGTTTTTGTGTTTGATGAGGATATATCACCTCTGATGGCAGTCCTTTCAGTAACCGGCACATAAGAGCCGACACAGCTTTCTAACATCAATGAACATTAATTTGAGCCTTGAAAGATAATTATGATCAGGATCTGGAAGGATAGCCACGGCTCAAACTGGAACAACAGAACTGGACTTCAGAGTATTAATTTTTCATTAGAATTTCTAGGAGGCAGCACGTATGAAACCAAGTTTCACAGAAGAAAATAGAATGTTCTGGAGAGGAAGAGAAAAATAAATAAACTTTACTGGATTCTATGACAGTTATTCCATTAATACGATTCTTGGACCCATAGCCACATCTTCAAACATTTGAGCTACATTTCTATTGCTAAAAAAAGGAGAAAGAATGAGCTGGTATTGTACATAATTATTCATGGTATCTAGCACACTACTGGCACCATTATAACCTGGGCCAATTAGCACTTTCTGAAAGATGGCTGGGCACAGATTGGGGAATTTTATGCACCAGAGACTGTTTCCAAAATCAATATACAATGAGCCTGAGTGAGATTTTGCTTCCCTCACTCCCAGGACAGGTCTCCAAAATGATTCCAGGAATTTCCTAAACACCTCTCTGTTCTCTTAATCCATAATCTAGTGGAGTGAAAACTTACTACACATCAAAACCAAGAACCACCAATTTGACACTGTTACAACACCACTATGAGGAGCTGTAAACTAACACTTAAAACATTTCAGACTATTAAACTTAAGAACACGGCAGGAATGTGAATCAGGATTCAGATGCAGGGGGTTCTGGCATAGGCCTAGAGCGCACCCAGGAGATCAGGAGAAGACATGAATGTAGCCCTTTAAGCTACCCAGTATGTCTTTTATTCAGCAGTGGGCAGATTGAGGGGGTTAGCTTCAGGGACTTTTCATATTTCTGTGCTAAAATGTTTATTGAAAAGCTGTACTGTTTGTTAGAGTTCTTTCTTACCTTCTCTGTTTCCTTCCAGCATGTGGATAGTTACACTATTTTATTATTATTATTTTAATTTCAGTAGTTGCATTCCTATTAGCGTAGTTTTAGGTAATCCTTAAATTGGAATCTGCATTTCACTCACAAGGCATTTAAGAATTGATTTTTACATTCTTTTTCTCACCTAGATATTTTTTATTCTGTTCCGGGCAAACATAGTGCTGACATTACAACAGCAGCATCTTCTTTATCACTTCTCTATGTCTGTGCTGGCAGTGCTTTGCAAAACAGCGTCACATATCCTTGTAGTTCCTTCTCTGTTCTTGGAGGAAAGATGTGGTGGTACCTCAAATCCTGGCACTCAGCAACCTTGATTGTCTTTGTTCTTTGCAGACACACTGATGCCATCCACAGAAGTAGTTGTTTTTTTGTTTGGTTTTTTTTTTTTTTTCTGGGATGAGAGATTCAGCTATAAACTCTACTGGCTACCATTCTAGGAATTTGAGCTAAGAAAATATCATTACCAGTGCATTAAGATACAAAAAAAAATTCACATGGAAGACTATTTTCTGACTACTATATCTTCATTAGCCAGCAGGTGATACTAAGAAACTAAGCTGCATTACCATGCTTATAAAAAGAGCACTCATTGCAGTACAAACAGACTTGACTGCCAATATGTTAGCAACCTTTTACATTATAGCTGTGTTTTTACTGCCACAATAGGTTAGAGTATACAGTTTCTGTTATATTTGAAACCATGTTTTTTAGTGTTTATAAATTTTGCACAGTGATAAACACTGAACTGAATCTTTATATGTATATGACTTGTCAGAAAAAATAGATGAAGTCACAGTGATAGGAACTTGGGCAGTAGATTACAACAAAATGGCAAAAAAGACAAAAGCATACGGAATTCTTCACTTTTTGGTGGTAAAACACTTAACATTTCTGAAAAGGGAACATAGTCCCTATTCTGAAATTAGTCTTTCTATTTTTGATCTTCATTGGAAGATTCCCAAGTTATCTGAGTTCAATAGAAATAACATCCACTATCTCTCAAAATCCAGGTTGCTATTATGTGTATTTTTTTTTGTGGTGACTCTGCAAGGAAACTATGGCCTATTGGGGAACAAACCTTGGAAAGACTGATAGAAGAATACTTTATGTGTCTGTGAGAGTCTTCCAGAGGTCTACCTGACAACACAAACAAGTAAACTGTCAAAACAATGGGAAAACTGCTATATCTAACGAAATAATCTGAATATGCTCTTGTAAGGTAGCTCTTTCTCCACAGGTAACATTCTGTAGAATTTTCTGTGCAGATCATGGACTGATACAATAAACCTTTCAAAAAAAAAATGATGCTCTTTTCATTAAAGACAACAAAGCAGGTGATTTCAACTAATTTAATTACAGAAAAAATAATCAGTAAATCTAACAAATAATTTAAAACAAAAGACACATAAACAGGGCTATCAGTTTTCTGCAGCATATCTGGATATAGCAACATCATGTCATCAAGGTACTTGATCTTTAAGTTCCATTCCAGACCAAGCCATTCTAAGCCTCTATGTTTCTATGTGTATCTATGCCAGGGCTTTAAGAATACAAATCCACAGAGCCAACAAGACTGTTGGATAGATGTTTCCTCCTGCCATGAGCCACTGTCATAATTTACACTCTGTTTCTGGGTATCCACAGATCCTTGCTCCAATTCCCAGATGAGAGGATGAGTTTGATCTCACCATGGTTGCAGAAAACAAGGGTGTGCTCATACCCGCACCCTGGATGCCTGTCAGTATGCCTGGGTATGTCTGGAGATGTGAATGAGGGTGAAATAAAAGTGAGAAACATTGTTATCTGTTCACAAAGCCTGCATAATGCGAGCCCTAAAATGACACTTTTTAAAACATTATTATTTATTTTATTTTTTTTTATTTTTATTTCACACTGTTTGGTGTTACTATAATTAAAGCTAGATAGAAAGCATCCAAATATCATATAAAACGTTCATTAAATTGCTACAGTATCCATAACTCACTGAAAAATCTTTGCAAGGGAGTGAAAGGAAGAATCTGTCCCAATCAAGATGAAAATCCTTTCATGGTACTAGAAGATTCCTTGAGATTCACAGGCATTACTAAAATAATAATTATTAGTAATAAAAGTTACTACCTTGAGCAATTATAAATAAAGTATAGATGACACCTTAATCTCATGAACCCAATAGCTTTTGCTGACTCTGATTCTCATGCATAGTCCATCCATGAGTCCATGCTGGGACATACACTGTGGTTTCTTTTCTGAATCATGGTTTCAAAGGGAAAGGTAACTGCAAGAACAGATTTAGATGTGAGTTAAAATTAGGTCCAGACATGAGTAACAGCAGTTTTATATCATGTACTAGCAAGCATATTTACTTTGCCTGTCAAAAGAGATGTATTTTACCATTTGCTGTTCAAATAGTCATGTGAAAAGCTTTCCAAGGAAGCCATAGATTTAGAAGTAATCAAAATTAAAACATTTTTGAATGCACAATAACATTTAGGAAATGTAATCTAATTATAGATATTCTACAACAAAACCAGACTGAATGAATTATATGTAAATTATTGAATACAAATTTATCTTAAACTTAATGGATAAGAATTACAGAAATTAATTTTGAATTAGAAAAAAGTGTAGATTTTCACTGAGAAAACAAATGCAGAATTAAAATTAATTAAATAAAATAACAAAAATACTCCATGTGAGTGAAACTGGTCAAAACTGCCTGCTTGTTCAAGTATTTTTGGCAATTTGATCACAAATTAACCACACACAAAAATTTCTTCAGTAAATTGGGTATGTAGATTAAGATATATATATGTCTTAGATACGCTTTGAAATCTATTTCAGACAATGTATGAACTGAAAGAGAGGTAAACTTCAATTAATATGGCTATTGAAATCCTGAATTAAGATTTATTTTCATGTTGAAAGTGTAATATATTGATGCAAGAAGAAAATAATATAATAAAAATATCAGCAAACATACATGCAGACAATCTGACGTACTCAAAGTAATTTAATGTAACACATTAATGAAAAAGATGGTTAATAAAAGCTAGTAATTAAGGAAACAACAGAGAAGGCAATTTATCTCAGAAAATCATTAATGTGGATTTTTTATATTTGTGTGGTTATGTTTGTTTCTTTAATTTCAAGGCAAATATTAGTATACATCATTTTTATTGAATTGGAAGGAAAGATTTTTTGAACTTACTGTACAAAAGAACACTAACTTATTGAATTTCTTTGAGTGTGTTTTTCCTAACAAAACATTGAGTTGATTGCTGTAATTTACAGCAACTAAATATGAACAGATTATTTATCGGAAAGTTATATTATGCCTGTTAATATTTAATAAATAAATAAATAATGCAGATCATTTTTGCAATGGAATGTTGATGTCTGTAACAAAGTTTCTGCAAAATCTCGATTGATCACAGTAATAAAGGTATAAAATGCTTATAAATTACTTGCTAAATGAGAAAACAGCATGTTAAATATTAAACTTGTTCCTTATTTCCTCCACAAATTCTACTATTAGTTTAGCATCAAAGGTGATGTTAGTCTGTGCTTTCACTGTATCATTTTTCATTTTCAGTCTAATGTTTTTGGGTTTTTTTTTTTTCTGAATATATTTAAGAGACTTAAATTCTGAAAACACTTTTTATTGCAACACTACTGATAGTTCATTTACCTGAAACCTGAACCATTATTTGGTTCATATTTTGGTATATTATTGAAGATTTCTTTTTTCTGAGTATCTTCTACTAGAAAAAGCAGCAGACTTTGGTAAAAGGTGTATTCTCACTTATTAAAATAACAGAGTTCATTGAGAAATATGGATCCTAAGTCCATTTCAGGAAAGGATATCTCATCATGCTTCCATTCCTTTCAGTATCAGCGGCAGTACATATCTAATCTTTCATAGGCACAAAAGTAGCATGAATTAAAAAAAAAAATAAAATTAATGAAAAAATAATAAAAAAATTGATAAAATCTTGGCCTAAATTGCATTTTCTGTACTTCAGCTTTAGCTTGACACTTATGTCATAGCTGGGCAGGAATACAACTGTGTTATATATGGATCAGAAGACAGCACTTGGACCACAAACACTTACATTTTGTCTTCAGAAATCTGATCCACAGATCTTAAGTTTTATCTCAGCCTAGGCATTTATTAAAGTATGCACATGGGTATGCAATCATTAATTTGCAAAGATTTGCACTAATCCTCTTGTATCCCTGAGCTTTACTCTGCAAGTTCAACACGATACTTATGTGCCCAGTGAAGATAAGTTACTACATGAGTGCCAAGGGACTGGCATGTTGTGGAAGCTACTGTGTGCCAGGGGACATTGTGGGTGACGTCAGCTGTGTTTTCTAATTAGTTTAATTTTACTATAAGCCTGCGTTTTTATACCAGTTATACACAAAGGCATGTATTTCATTTATAGAGATGTTGATGTTTTCTATTTCCAGTAGCAATTGAAAGTCAAATCATAAAGGTGTTCAAAAGTCAGTTATCACAGTTTTTTACTTGAGATGTAGCCTCTATGAAGTTGCTGAGACATTCCCTGAAGTTGTGATCTTATCTATAAGAAATAGACCTGCACAATGCAGGTGTTATTAAATATAAATATCAGAATGTAAGAATCTACAGATCACAGAAAGGCAGCGTTGATATAATTACTTGCTAACTAAGAGTTCAGAGCTGATTTTAGTTCTGCGACCATTACCCTTACTTGTGAATTTTCTATCCAGTAAATCTCTGGTCTTATTTCACAGTGTGTAGTATTCATTTAGCAAAGGATAATTCGCTACAGCCGATCACAAACACTCACTTTGTTGGTCTAGGTGGAGGCTGGGTGCAGGCTTTTCTGAGATTAGCAGAAACTCTATCATGCTCCTTTTCTGTGAGAGACTTGTAATTGCACCTACCTTTTGCACAGCTGCATAGTAGCACCAATGGATAAGGAACCTTTTTTAGCCCTAGTAAACAGTATTCTTGGATAATTCTGGAAGGAAACTGGCTTTGTCACAAGCATTTTTGAAGCAAATGTATGTTTAACTTGGGAAAGCCAGGGACTTTGGAAAAAGAAAAATTCTGCATACCTCATTATGTTAACAATGTAGTGAAATCATGGAAAGGAAATTTCATGCAGATATATATTGTAAATGATCCATTTCAGAAAGCCCACATTATTTGTTCAGCATGTATAATCAAAGCAAGGCTGTAAATGCTTAATAAGTAATTAAAACCTACATAAAAGATCAGAACTTGGAAGTACAACTGCTTCTTCATAAAATGTTTTATTAATTGAAATGCTAACCAAATTGTCAGACTGTATGAATATCTGCATTAAGACCAGAACAGCTGCTTAGGATGCTGCATGGGTGATTAAGCGCTTGCTTTTCCTGTTTTGCCACATCAAGGTCAAAGCCTTTGTCCTCACCCTCAAGGCCTGTCACAACTATTTTAGGATTGCGTTCCTTTTATTTATTAGCTAACAGACGCCCACTGATTTGCCTGCCTTGTCCTCGAAATTTTGTCTCCTGTGCCTTTGAGGTATCACCCGCTGCCTCTTTTTTGCATTGTCAGCAGTAACCCTGATAAGACAACCACTGCCCTGAAAAGCTGCCCTGATGGCTGTCAGGTGGCTGGCACTTAAAAAGTGAGGAAGAAAATGGGATTTTCAGCATTTGCTTAGCTTCTTGTCTTGTGATATAGCACTTGACTTTATCCTTGTACTACCTATTTTACTATGTTGTGAACACTCTGGGGCATCTGGTTATTGGAATAATACGTAAATTTAATTTTAGACAAGAAACTTCTCAACAAAGTAGAGGATCTGAAAATTATAAAATTGCTAATTTAGCTTAATTTGCTCAGAGGGTTATATACATTGGGATGCAGCCTTCTATTACACAATCAAAAAAAGCTATGTTTTACACAGATATACTTCTTTAATATACAAAATGATTGAGAAAAGAACAGATTTGTGTATACATTTTTTAAAATATTCTTGTTTTATCTTTTGCAAAAGCAAGAAGACAAGTACAGAATAAAGTATGAGTTTCAAGAACAATAGACAGAGGAGAAAAGATGAATATTGCCTTAGAGTCCTGAATGTTTTTTGTCCTGCAGCTACAGGATTCCTGTATAAATAAATTTTCTGTTTTGTTTTGGTTTTGGTTTATTTTCTGTGTCTCTGTCTTGAGATTATCTTCATTTGCATGCAGTTAAGGGTCATAACCTCTTGCAGTCAGTTTTAGTCACCCAGGAACTGTCATTTCATTTCACTTGTACTCCATGTTGTCTCATCTTTTCCACATTACAATTTTCAGCCTGCCTCCTGTTCCTCTTGCCTCCAGGGTTCTAATTCCAGGCTCAGTTCCTGTTGCTCTAATTCTCTCTCCAGTCCCTCTACTTCTTTATCTCCTATTATTTTCTTTCTCCACTCTCAGCCTGGCAGCTTCAATTTCTGTTCTGCCTGGGCACCCAGCAGAGGCTTGCAACTAGAATGGCAAAGCTGCAAGTTTGAGACTTTGGCCTGAGAAAGTCTTTCTCAGCAAGCATTCTTCTAAAAGTTATGAGCAAATGAAAGATTTCATGCTGCACAGGTAAAACTGAGAATACTGAAAATGACAAGTGAAACCTGTTTAATACATTCATTTGGTGACTACTGTTCTTCAGATAGAAGCTCACCCAACGATCGGAAATGATGAAGAAAGAGAACATCTGGCTATGATATCATAATGTTTTGTGAAAGTCAGGATGATCTGGACAGCGAATCAAAGAGAAAAGCCTTTCTGGGCTACCTGATGAGCCACCCCTTTGAAAATAACAAAGACCTAACAAGGGTTTGTGTTTATTAAACAATTATTTATTTCAATCTGAAAGAAAGCGTTGCCATTTGTGGTACTCAGCAGATTATAATATAACCTACAATGAAATGTATACAAATAGTATTCATTTAAAATCTTTTGTTTTGTTTTGTTTTGCCAACAGCGAAATACATTCTAAAGAACAGAAAAAATTCTCTCTTTTTTCACACACAAATGTTATCTTGATGTTAACCACATTGATACACAACACACCATATCAGTGTGACCTGATTTGGCCTCATTACTTTTCTGAATGTGTCCTGCTTTGTGAAAAAACTTGTACTGACCACAAAATTATGTCCACTTACCTTCATAGACTGTACTTGTGCTTAACTCATTTATATCCTCTGATATAAATGATTCACAACAATGAATTCACACTGATTAACAACAAGTCCACAATTTCACATACTCTAATTGTAGTAAATAGTTCAAACAAGTACTGAGGAGAAAGCTGTAATGGAGAGTCCAGCATCTGCCCTAGCTAGGAGTCTACTTTTTCTTTAATAGCAGTAAGGAGGAGTGGGGTCCCTGCTCCATGTGAGGTGTAGGTGCCTATGTCCTGCATCTTGCCCTTTAACATCCCAGCAGAGATTGCAACGGCAGCATGGCAACTTCTAGCAGTTTCAGGTAAGGAATTTGATCATTTACACTGATGGGAAGACAGCAGAACTCTTTGCAAAAATACATAAATAAATATATATATATGCATAAATAAATAAAACAAAATCCCGGTTTACATGCTGTGTAATGATATTCATGAAAATTCTCAACCACTGACATTTTTCATGTCTGGAATCCAAATTATTTTGTTTCCCTGTGTGTATTTGAACATTTCTCACTTAACAAAAAATTTAGGGTTTAGTGAAAACGACTCAGAATGAGTGAGCAGTGTGCTCTTGCTGCTAAGAAAACTACCAGTAGGTTGTGGGATAACCCCAGCTGGCAGCTGAGCCCCAAACATCCAGTAACTCACCCCCCACAGAGCAGAGGAGGAGGGAGTCTGAAAGGTAAAAGGGTAAAAACTCATGAGTGGAGATAAAGACAGTTCACTAAGCAAAGCAAGATCTTCCTACAAGTAAAACCAAACAAGGAATTTATTCACTGTGTCTCACTGGCAGGCAGAAGTTCAGTCACTTCCAGGAAAGCAGAGCCCATCATGTGCAACTGTTTCTTAGTAAGACAAATGCCATCACTACAAATTTCCTGTCCGTTACATCTTGTCCATCCCATCACATCCTTTTTACTCTCACCTCTAGTTGTTTTTTTGTTTGTTTGTTTATTTACTTGCTTTTCCCCAGCTTTTATTCCTGACCATGACATCATCTGATGTGGAATATACCCTTGCTCCATTTGTGTCAGCAGTTTGGAACATGTCCCTTTCCAGCTCTTTGTGCACTTCCAGACTCGTTATTGGCAGGGCAGCATGGGAAGATGAAACTTTCTTGATTATGCAAGCACTGCTCAGCAACAACTAAAATATCAGTGAGTTATCAAAATTATTCTCAAGTCTAAAACATGGCACAATACCAGCAACTATGAAGAAAATTCTATCCCAACCAAAACCAGAACACAGTGTTCATGGTTGCATTCGAATGATAGTCTTAGAACCATTCAAGCTGAAAGGGACCTTTAAAGGCCATCTAGTCCAAGCCTCCTGCAGTGAACAGGAACATCTACAGCTAGACCAGATTGTTTGGAGCTTGGTTCAAACTGACTTGAGGGACAAGATCACCTCCATTGACCTACTGACTACATTTTTTTTGGCAAGGCCCAGGGCAAGAATGGCACACTGCTGGCTCATGCCCAGCCTGTCATCCATTTTTACTCCCAGGTCCTTTTGGGTAGGTTTGTTTTCAACACTTTCATCCCACAGCTGGTACTGATAGTGGGTGTTGCTACCTCCCAAGTGCAAATCTCACACTTGGCTTTCTTGAACCTCATGAGGCTCTCCTAGGACCACTACTTGTGTTTGTCTAGGTCTCTCTGAATGACATTGTATCCCTCAGGGATATAGACTGTATCACACAGTTTGGTGTCATCCACAAACTTGCTGAATGTGCACTTGATCCCACTATCGGTGTCACTGATGAAGATATTAAAGAACGCCATTCCTGGTACTGGTCCATGAGGGACACAGCTTACCACTGAAGTCCATCTGAACATGAGCTATTAACTACCACTTTCTGGATATGATCTTGCGACCAGTTCCTCATCCATCAAACAGTCCACCCACCAGATACATATATTTACAATTTGGAGAGAAGGATGTTGTAGGGACTTTGTCAAAGGCATTAAGTTCAAACAATCACCATCAGTAGCTTTTCCCTTTTCTATTGATGAAGTTACACCATCATAGAAGTCCACTGGGTTGGTGGATGGACTTATCCTTGGTGTAACTCTTCTGGTTGTCTCACGTTGTCTCGTTATCTTCTATCTACCTTAATATGGTTTGTGGAAGGAAACCTGTGATCCAGCACAGAAATAAGGCTGACAGGTAGGTAGCTCCCTGGGTTTTACTTTCTACACTTCTTAAAAACATGTACAGCATTGTTTTTTATCGAATCAGCAGGGACTTCTGACCACCATGACTTTTCATATATTGTTGAGAGCTTGAGAATGATTGCCAATAGATCAAAAGTGGTGATTCTTCCCCTCTACTCAGCAGTGATGAGGCCAAACCTGGCATGCTGTGTCCAGTTCTGGGCATGCCAGTAAGAGACATGGAAAAACTGGAGAGCTCACCAGATGAAAATGATGACAGGCATGGATCACCCTTCCTACAGAGAGATCTGGAGAAAGCCAGGACAGTACAGTCTGGAGAAGAGGATGCTCAGGGGAATATCATCAGTGTCCATAAATATCCGAAGGGAGGGTGAAAAAAAGACAGAGCCAGGATCTATCCAGTGGTGCCCAACAACAGGAAAAGAAGCTATGGGCATAAAGAGGAACACAGGAATTTCACCCTGAATATCATGAAACTCTTCTGCACTGTATGTTCATTTGGACACTAACACTGGTTGCCCAGAGAGGATACTGATTCTTCTCCTTCAAAAACTTCAAAGGTTGCCTGGATGTGGGCCTGGGCACTCTACTTTGGGTTTCCCTTCCAAAGCCAAGGTTGGACCAGACAGTCCCAGAAGTCCCTGCCAACATCAGCCATTCCGTGATCCTGTGATTCTGTGAAAATCTTAAATATGTAGCTAGGGAAAACGCAACTGTTACAGTTATTAAATGTGACTGTTTAGGGATTGTCTACATGGGAAATTGGAATGCAATAGACTTGAGCATAAATTTACAATGCAATAATGACTTTCATTAGTGAGTACAAGGAGTGGTGCTGTGTGGCTCTATGAAGGACCACAGCAAATGCACTTCACATTCATAACTCAGCTTGCTACAGTGAAGGTTTCTGCAGTTTCTTTATTCCCACTTAAAACAAATGATCCTTTCTTACCTTATTTACTGCAGAGGAGAAAAAAGCAACAGCTGTGATGAGATTTTAATTCAGAAATACAAGGAGAGATATGTGAATCTACAAGCTCCAAGCTGAACACTACAAATGAAGACGAATCTTTAATAAATCAGCAGCACAAGATTTTTTGCAGTTCTACTCTACAACAGTACAAAATTCTTATTAATATAATGAGTGAGACAAAAAGCTGCAATTTTATGACATCCATAATGATAAAACTTATATCCCACTTGATAATTTTCTAGTCCTTATAAGGTAAGTAGAAAAAGGAATAACTGACGGAGAAGCATCTATGGAATAACTTACTCCACGAACTATTGGTGATTATAACAATTTTTTTTTAATGAAAACATGAAACTATTTCTAAGTATGTAGCTAAAATAAATAAATCACTGATACTTTACAGAACACTTATGTGATGTATTAAGGAACTGAATGTACTTTATTTGCAAAACAAAGTAATTTAAAGACTACTACTGACAGAGCATAGACTTCTATTTTAATTATGATGGCTACTCCTGTAATATGAGGTAGAACCTCCATCTTCATTTAACTTACATGCATATGTAGAACATACACAGATAATATACATAAAAATCTAGGAAATAGATAAGCTTCAATCAGATATGATATTCGATATTGCCTATATAATTTATTGTAACTTTATTGTATCCTTATTGTAACTACGTCAGGTTTGAAGATCAATCTTATAAGAAGTAGCAAACTGCTGGGAAGGGAAGGAAAAAATCAGATCAGAAAGCAATTGAAGAAAAGGTGATCTTTATTCAGGCTGTATATTACAACAGTTTCCTCAGTATCTATAAATTTTTAATTGACCAGGCACGAAATCAAGTGTTGAAACTAAATTTTCTAGTAAGTATAGGAAAAAAAGAAATCTTAACAGCATTATATGGTTTCCACTGTTCCTAACATAACTAACAGAAATTGAGAGAGATTCCAGAAAGCTTCACTGATATGAGAAATCTTTGACTTTGAAAATAATGAGAAGGGAGACTATGAGTGCAAATTACATATGCTAATCCTCTTCACAGCAAAACAAAGTTTCATGTGTTGTCTGAGAAAGAGAGTAAGATTCAGAAGAAATAGCAATGAACAGTGTGCATACAGGTTGAAATGCTAATTATTTCTGTTAATATTACTTGCATGATAATTATTATCAATATAAACCCAAAACTGTGCAGAACACTACCAATACATATCTTATTGGAGGACATTTTTGTTTCTTGCCTAAAATAGTACCTGCAAGAACTTGAGATAAGAGTACTTGAAGATCTCCTAAATGATACTCATGGAGCATCATCTTAGAATAAGGAACTGGATAAATAATTGAATGGATGACTTCAGCCAGAGGGCTGTGGTCAGTTCTATGCCCACATAGAGGCTGTTCACACATGGTGTCCCCCAAGGGTCTGTCTTGGGACTGACACTCATTAACACTTTTATCAGTGACATAGACATTGAGTTTGAGTACATCGTCTGCAAGTCTGCAGGTATTGCACTTGGATCAGGGCAATCTCAGATACAAGTAATGACTCGAAGAATGTAGAAAGAGTAGACCTTCAGAGAAGAACTTGGGGCTCTTGGTAGATGAAAAACTTAACATGAGCCATAATGCTCATGCATCCTGGAAAGCCAGCTGTATCTTGGGCTGTATCAAAAGAGGAGTGGCCGTCAGGCCAAGGGATGTGATTGTCCCCCTTTGCTCTGAACTTGTAGGGATCTATCTGCAGTAATGTCTCTAGGGTTGGGGCCCCCAGCACAAGAATCATGTGGAGCTATAGATGTGGATCCAGAGAAGGGCTAAGAAGATGATCAGAGAGCTGGATAACCTTTCTTATAGAATCTTAGAATCATAAAATCATGAGATTGGAAAGGACCTAATAGATCATCTTATCCAACCATCCACCCATTATCATTATAACCACATGATACTAAACCATTTCTTTTAGCTCCTCATCCAGACACCTCTTGAACACTGCCAGGGATGGCGACTCCACCACCTCCCTGTGCAGACCATTCCAGTGCCTGATCACTCTCTGAGAGGAAAATTTTTTCCTTATGTCACACAATGTAAACCTCCTCTGGTACAACTTGTGACCATTTCCTCAAGTCCTATTTGTTGCCTGGGAGAAGAGGTCAATCCCCTCCTCATCACAACTTCCTTTCTGGAAGTTGTAGAGTGCAATGAGGTTTCCCCTGTGCCTCTTCTTCTCCAGACTAAATAATCCCAGTTTTGACGTTATGTTCTATTTTGCTACAATTAATTACATCTCACTGTTGATTAGTTCTGATTTTATATATTCCTAACACGATTACATTTTGTAACTTTCTCATAGCTCTTATTGTTTTATTATTTGTACCAGGAGCTTCCATTTTCCTGATTACAGTTCAGTCATCTGTCAAAACAAATATTTTTTCTTAATCACATTTTTTTAGGGGAAGTGCTACATATACTACGTGAAATAGTGGAGAACTAGGCTTGTATTGTTCGTAGCTTTATAATAGTCCTATCTTAAAGTCTTTCTAATTTTCTGTGTATTCCATTTTGGTTTTATTTAGTTTTGTTGCATGCAAGTTGAAAACACTGCATACACTTACACATAAGTTCATACACTTATGAAGTAGGCTGAATGAATTGGAATTGTTTAGCTTAGGGAAGGCTATGGAGAGATGTTGTGGCCTTTCAGTACTTGAAAGGAGCTTATAATCAGGACAATTGTTTAATAAGTAATAGGATAAGGGGAAATGGCTTTAAACTAGAAGGAAAGAAAACAAATGGATGTTAAGAAGAAATTCTTTACTCAGAGACTGGTGAAGGACTGGAACAGGCTGCCCACAGAAGTTGTGGATGACCCATGCCTGGTGGCATTCAAGACCAGGTTGGATAGTTGGCAGTGCCCTGCGTAGCCCTATGTAGCCTGATCTAGGGAGTGGCAACCTTGTCCATTGTAGAAGATGTGGAGCTAGATGATCATTAAGGTCTCTTTCAATCTAAGCTGTTCTATGATTATATGATGAAGACAAGGTATGTTTGGCCAGGGCATGGTGATATTCAGAACTAAATCAGATCTTGAAGGAACCTGCAGGTTCTTCCATTATCCAATCTGTATGGACTTTTAAATCATGGGCCTTACTCTAGTACCTTCCTTTGAACTGTGGTAAAAGTTTTGGAAAAAAATTTGTTTTGAGAAAGAGATTTCAGAAGGCCTCGAAAATTGACATTTTTTCACTGAAACTTTGTTCTACTGAAAACTGTTGACATCCAAAAAGGATAAAAATCACAGTTGCTTAGATACAATGTATTAATATAAAACTTTTGTGCGGACTTCCAGCAAGCATTTCTGGTATGTAACCAAGACATGCAGGGCACGATGGACTATCACTCTTTTGAGATCAGCTATCCAGCTGTGTGTTATATCTCATCCATCTCTAAGCTGCAGGTACTGAAACAGATGAAACACCACTAATCACCCCAGTCAATTCAAACAAACAGCAGCTTGCCTACTTTGCACACTCATCTTAAATTCACATCTCTGCTGTCTTTGTAAACACTATCTGGAAATCAAGCCAAAAGTTTTCCACCAGGAAAAAAAAAAAGAGTCTATTAACAATTAAAAAAGGTTGGTCTACAGGGGTAGCTGACATTTTGAACTAATGTAAAGGCACTATAAATAAGTATTAAGGGATTTAGGTTGTTTATAGCATCTGGGAATTTAACTAATTTAACGGTTTGTAAGACATTTAACAATCACCATATGAGAAAGTACTCTGGAATTAGTAATCTGGTATGCAGAAGGGAAATTCATTTTGCTTTGACACTTCTTCTTCAGCTTACAAATTATGATCTATGCCCTAGGCTATCAAACATCAAGGCACAAAATTATTCACAAAGGGTTTATGGTTCAAGTGGTAAATCCAGTCATTTGCAAAGTGTTGACCCAAGTGAGTCAGCACAGAAAGCTTGATCTTTCAGTTTGATGAAAATGTAATTTTATGGATGTCAAGTCGAAGTTCAAAAGTGACATATAGTGTCATACAGACAAATAGTTTTGCCAACAGCAATGCCATAATTCATAAGTGCTTGTCTAGCCAATAGTAACTACTGTGATGATTAAGAAGACTGCTTTCTAGTAAATGCACATTTTATTTCATTTTAAGTATCATGTAAATCTTTAGAATTAAAAATGAAAAGAGGTCTGGTTAAGAACTGCATTTAACAGTTTGACACCATATTTCATTTAATTGTAATGAAGAGCTATGGAAATATTTTTTAAATTTATGATTTTCATTACTATTATTTTGTACATATCCCTTTCACATGATTAGAGAAAAATAGTCACTTTAGTTTTCAACCAATGTCAAAGTAAAGTTAAAATGTTGTGTACAATTATGACATTAGTTATATTGTAGTTGTTAACAATTAAAACTGAAATGAGTGATCATCTCCATTCTGAAAAAATATTTTCTATGTGCTTTCTCTTTCCTTGAGTTATTTCATTTGTAGTGGAAAAAGCATATAAAAGTAGTACATAAGAATGTGTGGAAAGTGGAATCTAACTGCCCCAGTAGTATTTTATTTATAACAAAGTGGTGCACAGTAATTAACATCCTTGATTATCTGTTCCTACTGAGAGCAGCTAGTTAAAGACAGTCCTTCTGATCAAATCAAAGCTTTCTATACAATCCCTTAAATGTCTTAATTCCATGCAGAGCAAAGGAAGGGTAATTAATAATTAGGATTGAGTTCTGTGTTTACCAAAAGATGTTATATAACCCAGAGAGACTTTATCTTACTGAACAAATGAAGCCAATGAAGAAGTCTGTGCCCAAATGCCTCTCAGTCAAAAATATTGAGTCTCCACATACTTAAACACACACATATTGCCTAAACTTCTCCAAAAAATTGGTCATTCTTTTCCCTTCCTTCCTTCCTTCTGTCACGCTCCAATTTAAAGGAGTGAGACAAGGTTCTTTATATGCATGTGTATACCCGATGGCGAGATTAAGACACAACGGGTCAAATGTTAGCCCAACCAGTTTATTACAGTTACTAGTTGCTTAGGGATATGGGGAAGGGAAGGTAAGTGACAGAATAGGGATAAAAAGCAAAGAGTCTTGATAGAAATCAAGAGAGATATAATCACCACCGTTGGGTCCAGTGAGTACAGTGCACCTACTCAACTTATTCTTTGGATGTTCCATCTCTAGGAAAAGTTTGCTCACTAATCTATATTTTTAACAAAATATAAAAATTCTCTACATAAACCTGACACGCTGTGTTAGACAGTTATTCCACATGACCTAAAAACATCAGTGTGAGTTAGGAACCACTAGATTTCCTGAACCAGGTTTTTGTTGTTGTTGTTGTTTGTTTGTTTGATTTTGTTGTTTTTTTTTTTTTTGTGTGTGTCTTGAGCACTTCTGTGTTTCTGAGAAAATTTCAAGAGGAAACAAACATAAAGCCACACTCATAAAAAGTCTTAGTAAATACTGTTATCATTTCATGAAAAAGTTTACAAATGATTTAGAGGTTAAAATTAGAAACGTTCACAGAATCTTTTCACTGAATAACACTATTTTTATCTCCTTATAGACACATTTAAATAGTAAAATGTTATCATTACTATTTTTCCAGCATAGAGTTTGCTAACAGCACTACTGCTTTTCAACTTAGGGAAAGCATCAGTCTCGAGGGAGTTCATTAGTTAGGTGTTCCACTGGCTCTATCTCTCAGGTTAGCTGCCTGTAGCATGAAGCAACAACAGCAGATGCAATAGAAATGACCTTGCCTTTGTTACTGATACTCATAGAATTATTAGGCTGGAGATAAATATATGATTGGCTGACCTGTATACGACTAAAATTTACTGCCGTAACATCAAATGTTTTCCTTATCTAGAGCTACAAGTAGTTATAAGCTTATTTTGTTTTGGCTCAAGCAGTGTGGACCAAGAATTTCTACTAATTATTAGGCTGTATTGAAAAATATGATTTGCCCATTTGCGGTGATATCATATACATATGATCACTCAGAACCAGGAGGAACTTCAATCGGTATGAATATATTCAATTGCTGCAAGGAATCACTTCAGATTTGTCAACTAGAAGTAATTACCATTTCAGAAATGTAATTAAAATGGCTTAAAATTAAGATTTTAGCTTGCCATAGTTATTTCTATGCAAATATGCTATATTTTTTCAACCAACATGCATATTCTAATTAAAAGCACACTAAAGTTTTGAATAACAAGAAAATTTTTAAATTCATACTGTAACAATAATTACTTGAGCCTCAGTTGCAAATGAAAGTCATGTTTTTTTGCTTGCTGAATTTGTTTTCACTCCTCTTATCTAATGAAGAAAGACATTGCACAATGCACTATTAAATTAAATGTTTGCTGAATGACTGCTTCAAAGTATCAGTCTATTTTCTTTATACTGACTAGCTATAATAGCTCAAGTAGTATGCTGTATTGCAGATTTATTTTTATATCTAATATATATGACTTCCAATATATGAGTTGAGTGATTCAATCTTGAGTATATGACATGAAAATTTTGTTGCAATTTGCGATAGGAAATAGAAATCACAGGAAATACTTTTGTTGATTGCATCTACTCAGGCATATTTGATTGACAGTTTTAGCTCTTCTGAAATCTGGGCTAATATCCTTAGTGCCTCATGGAGATAAGTCTTCAGAGTACTATGTATAGTGCCCTCTATGAAAAATATGTTTCACATATGCCATATATCATAAGCCAAGCTTCATAAAATAGGGCGTAATATCTGCATAGCTCTCATTAGATGTAAATCGACCTTGCTTCAAAAGTACGGGGTAATCAAAAACCTGATGCTTTTCATGAGTTAACATTCCTTTGACCTTCAAATAAGAGACAACTAACAAAGCAGGAGGAAAAACATCCAGATATTTGATGAATTTTCATATTTTCTTCCCACCTGTTCTTCATTATCTGAAACAACATGTTAGTGTATGTGACTTGATTTTGTGAATAATTTCAGATGTTCCAAATTTCCATTGTTCAGTGAACATGCTATTTATTCAAGATCTCTTTTCATGTTTTACTACTGGCTTAAATACAGTACACTAGTGCATTATTAGTTCAAATGTTGGACAGTGAGATGTATGCTATTTTTTGCAAAATTCTACGAGATATGTCATTTGGAAGCAACTCTATAAAACCCTAATAGTTCAGTATTTAATTTAAAAACTAAAGAAACTCATAGTAAGCTAAAAAAGTCTGGTACTAAGTCTCATCTAGTGTACAACTCTCAAATTTGAAGTAATGTAGTTTCATAATCAGCATTTTCGGAATAAGTTAAGTGAAACTACTAAAAGCTAACTATTAAGTGAGGGCAGCTGGCACATGGAATTCTTAATTCATGTTACTAAGTGCTCTTATTTTCTAAATCATAGGGAATCAATGTAAACTCTCACGTCTGTTTACTCTAACACATTCGTCCAGGTAATATTTTGGAGAATGCCTGTTGATGCAGAAAAAATAAAACAAACCAGCAACATATGTGTCAGAAAACACTTCAGCAGTTCATAGTTGCCATTGTAGGCATTATAGACATATTATAGACATTATGGACCATATAGACACATTATAGACACAGATTTAGTGCCTGAACTTTATTATTGTACAGCTCAGCTTATTGCTACCCAAAAAACAGTCTCAACAAGTTCTAGATTTACATATATCAAGGTGCTGCAGTTTACACAGTGATCCAATAAAAAGACTGTTCACTGGAAAAAAGGAATTTACTTGGTATTCAGAGTTTGACTGGAGAATGCTACTTTCAGGAGAGTTACATTTAAAGTTTATTTTTGTCTACTGCTCGCTGATTACCTGTCTGTAATGCCTTTTCATAGCTGCTGTATGACTAACTAAAGGACTTGCATTCAGAGATGGTTTATCAAAGAGTGGGTACTAGAATGGGTCAGCTGGTCCCCAAAGATGAAAGTCTGGAATTGTTTTGTCATTCTCTACTGTTAATGCAATCTTCACTTTCAGCAGTACTTTCCCTCACTGATTCCAAAGCCATTTTGTGGAAGTGGGAGACATACAGATGTCATTCACCCCTCTATCGTTGTAACTTACACATTTTCAGTTTTTCAATGGTGGATGTAGTAAATATATAAAAGAGAATATAAATAATTTTGTTTAGGATTTAATACTTCTTTAATACTAACTTCTACCTGTGATCTGAGCTACAAACAGGAACAAAGGGAGAACTGTCTCCTTTGGTTGTCAGTGAGGAATTGTTCTTTCTATCAGTTCTTAACATCTGTATAATTGCGAATGAGGAGCCCTTGTGTTGTTTTGTAAGATCTCATCATCTTCATAAAAAAAAAAAAAAGATAAACATATCTTCCTGACGCATGGACCAGCTTAAAAATATGGACTACATATTTAGATGGTTAACTAAAAACGTTATAATAATAACTTGAAGTGTTCATGGCAAGTATTTAGGGAATTTTAATGCTAGGTAGTTTTTTATTCTCCCTTACTACACATGATTTACATGTTACTGTGCAGTACGCTGATTACAAGGGCTTTTCACTGGTCTTAGTTTCCATATCTTGCTATCACAGGAACAAACTGTGATATCTGAACTTTTTCTGGCTGAAGGAGTAGTTGGCTGTTGCTACTGGTGTTCAACAGTATATTCTTTCATTCCTTCGCATAGACCCTACTGTTGCTCAGCTCCTCTCCTGGGGTTAGAATTTGCAAAAGAGAGAATATAGGGGAAAATATCTATTTGGGTGCTGTTTACAGATATATCTATCTGCAGTGATCTAGAACACATATCCTCTACTTAATGTGCACTGAGTATGACAAAGATTAACAGTTTTAGACCTTTACACAAATTCCTTGGAGAGGAATGCAAAAATAAATTGGAACTTCTACTTAACTAAAGTCATTTTTCTCATACTTTTAAAAAAACAACTCAAGCAGGTAATGTTGAAATATGTTAAAAATGTTTCTTCTTGCTCGAGACCAGAGATGATATATTTCAGTAAAAACACTTCAAAATACTATAGTATGGAGTGGGGGAATGGAAAAGGGAAAGGCACTTACGTGTTACACTGTCAATGCAGTGTTGCAAGGTTGTTCAGTCTTTGAGAAGTAATAATTAAGGAAAACAATGAGAAATAAAACTTTGAGCAATTTATGGTGAATGCACTGAATTAGCCTTACTGATACGTACAAGAAAGTGCATGCACATTTTTGTAGGGAATGTTATAAATAAAAAACCTTTTGATACTAAAACAAGTTGCCTACTTTCTTTTGCTCACAAATGTCAACTACAAAGATGCTAAGGTCTTAGCGTGCCTGAACTTTTTACAGAATACTGACAAGTACACTATTCTTTAAATTGTTCAAACTGATTCAATGGTATTGTCTTGTTAGTAGAGTAGATAAATTGTATTATTAGGATTTTTTTCCAGATTTAAATGTAAGAATTGATCTTGTCCAGACTAAACTGAAGATTTTACGCTGTGTGATATTTATCTTTGTGGATGTATGAAACAGTAATAACATAGGAGGCATAAAGTGCATGATAATCCATGGCTCTATATTTCATTATCCTATTAAAAATAGTAATAGAGGCAATTGTCTGTGAGGAAAAAAATATCTTAGA
This sequence comes from Oreortyx pictus, assembly GCA_036925125.1. Classification (NCBI taxonomy): domain Eukaryota; kingdom Metazoa; phylum Chordata; class Aves; order Galliformes; family Odontophoridae; genus Oreortyx; species Oreortyx pictus. Next base: position 155,871,461 of record JAUPFR010000001.1, on the reverse strand, counting down.
TACATACACAGAAAGAGAAAATACAGCCAGTATAGTTTAATATCCTTTTCCATAAAGCTAAGATAATATATAACAGGCAGGGAAGTCTTTGCAGTGCACTGTCTCACATACACATGCACAGTTTCTGTTTCGTTTTATGATCCTTTAATCCCTGGAGTACTTGTATAGGCTATTCTTTACAAAATTCTCTTTCTGTGTTCCTGGTTAACTAAAAGTCATCATAAAGAATCACAGCCTCTGGGTTGGAATAATTGAAAAATAGAAAATATGTTTTTCTGAAAAGCCTAGCTAAAGTTGTTCTGGGACTTGGAGCTGAGTTCTCTGCCAATTAAGAACATAGATAACTATGGAAGAACGAAAGATAAAATTGCAATTGATATTTTCTAAGCAGATTTCTTTGGGCAAATACTCCAAATGTAATATACCTGGAGTTTACTGCATAAGGTTTATTTTTGCCTTTCCTCTGAAGATATGCTTTAGCAGAGGCACTCCTTTGGTACAACAAGCAGAATGGAATATTAATTAAGTTTATTTTCCAATTAAAAGTGTGATAGTATTAACTATTTTGTCCAGGAGAACATTGTAATTTGAGATTGAATAAACTGAGTGATATAGTAGATAATAAACAAGATTTTGGATAAAGTAGGTAAAAAAGAGAGAAATATATTTTCTATTTATAGAAAGCACATTTCCTCAGCCAGTGACACCTTTTACTGCTGCAGTCATACATAGTATGTGGATCAGTCAAATTTATTGAGACACACAGTAAAGACTATCAGTGGAATTGCAAAAATGATGAATACCATCAAACATGTCAAAAACAATAAAGAAAGGGGAAAAACTGGGACTATGAATTCTATGTATTCAAAAACTTGCCCAGTAAAAGCACAGAAATCATATAGTAATATAGTTCAAAAAGTATAGTATACCTTCAAAGAAATGTAAGCAAATGAATATCTTCTGTTCTGCACTTCCTCTTTATATGAAAATATGTTCTTATGTGCTAGTCCTCAAATTTAGAAGTGATGCTGTTTGCATTAATGTAACCTGGAATTCCTCGTTGCATTGAGTTATTTATCTAGAGAGGACTAGAGAACATTATTGCCAGGAGCACATAATCAAGGAATCAGAGATATTTCAGGCTGTGAATGGTAAGCAATTGGTCAGGCTTGCTGACTGATAGATAAAACAATTGGTTCTTTGGATATCCTGCATATTATGATTATTTAAGTGTAGCTGTTTGTTTTTCTTTTCTTTTTGTACTCTTTAGTATATTCAAGTTCATTTTGCTTTTGTGTGGTTTTAGATTCTAATGATCTCTGCTTCAGTGCAGATTGGGACTGAGCTGAAAGGAGAACAATGTAGTCAGCATATTACTCAAGAAGATAAGATGCAATTTCCTTTAGATTTGTTCTGCCGCTAGATCAGTACTTGTATATTACATATAAAAAGACACATTTTTTTAAAGTATTCCATTTACTAAGTCAACTTAATGCATCACATCTGTATTTTGCAACATACTATCAAATGAGTATCTACCAAGCTGACCAATAAACATTTAGAATAATCAGATTTAAAAAAATAAAAAATAAAAATAAAAAAAAGAATAAAGGAGGCAGGTATTTCAGCAAAAACAGTGGAGGACACTTGAGATATCTAAAATACTCCCAGCAAATTTTCTGTCCTAAAGAGTCAGTGGATATCAAAAAAGGACCAGGCAACAGAAATTAAAACTGTGATGGCAATTTTAAGACTGATGATAAAAGACTAGGGAAATAAAATGTAAGCCGACCAGAATTGACATATTTTGGATGTGGAGGTAGGAACCACTTCAGGTAGTGATATAACTCTTGGTTAAGAGTCTTTTACTAAGAGTGTATTTATTCCTTGTTGATTTTATTTGTTTGTTTGTTTGTTTGTTTATGACAGCTGGTCTCACAATGCTTCCATTCATTGTCTTTAATTGCTCTTCTTCTCTAATGTATAACCTCTGTGTGGCTGCAGAATATACTCATATAACTCTATTATTCACTTTATGAAACAAAGTAGATATACCTATCTAGTTTGCTCTTGTCAAAATTGTCACTTGCTTCTTCTGTCTCAGTCCTTTGCTCTAGCAGTGAATGGCTGATTGATTGACTGATTGATTTTGAGCTTTTACATTTAGGAGTATATAAACTGTAGTAGGCTAATTTTTGTCAGTGCCTGCTACAACATTCCTATATGTCTGTACATACTTCTCTCTTCCACATATCTAGCAGAGATACCATCTTATTAGAACTCCTATTGCTGCAAAGTGCATCCTTGTTAAGAAAAGTAAAATATAAGGAAAACTTAGAACCACTGAATGACACCTAACTCAATCTGAGAAATATGGGATAGGAAAGTTAGAGTGAGCAATTTGAATAAAAACTCTTATCACAGGTATCACTGAAGTATATGCTTGAAGAGAGTAAATAACCAAAAGCGTATCATCTACAAATAATTCCTCCTGATTTTAGTTATATTTTGTTGGCTCAGAGTTTAAACTCTTCATTGTCATCCTGAAAAACAACCAAGACTTCTGAATAATACCCAGGTAATATTTCATACAGATGCCAAACAATTAAATTCTTACAATGTGAATTTGCAGTGCTATGTTTGTCTTAAAAATATGCTAAATTACATTCTCTTGTCAAAGAAAAACTAACTTAAATTTCATTAATTCTTACTTCAATTTAAAATAGACACTTTGCTTTGAACAACATATTTAGCTCTAACAAAATTTGTTACATTAACTGAAATATATTGAACATCACACTGGCGATGTAAGGGTGTTAGCTCATCTAAAAGATAAATTTAATCAATGATTGCTCTGTAAAAATCAAAGAAAACATGAACAGAATATTTTGCTTTCAAGTAAAGTATTAGTGTCATTAAAAACTCAGCTAAGATGAATATTTTTCACTCAAGAAGAGCTAACTGTAGAAATAGATTGAGAACTGAATACTACAAGTACGTATAAGCTATATTACATTTTAAAAGGTCATTTTATACATAATATATGGCCAGGTTTTTATAAAGATACATAGTTTTGAGGACTGTTGAAAGTTTCCTATTTTTTTTTGTTTTGTTTTCAGAACTCAGACATTCCAAAAATGTGCCGTGCAGACTGGGAAAATGTCATGGGTTATGAAAAACATTGGATGAAACGATTATCTTTTGGAACAGAAAGTCATAAAAATCCAATGGACAAGATGCAATAATTATAAATGGAGTCCTGAATAGTTGTTACAGGATATCACTGAAGATATAACTTTAAGAAAGTAAGTAGAACGGTGTTTTATTATCATGGCCAAAACTCACATTCTACAGTATTGTTATAAGAACAGAAAAAATAAAATAAAATAAAATAAAATAAAATAAAATAAAATAAAATAAAATAAAATAAAATAAAAGTCATAACAGTAAGGTTTATAGTTAAAAAGGAATTAAAAGAATCAGGTGGAAAGATAATGTTAGCTAAGCCTGAAGCTTCCAGAGAGGCATGGGCTAAGGAGCAAGCAGAGTCAAGGTTTTGGTGAGGTTAAGAGGTAGTTTTTAGAATTATTTCCTTGTTGGAATTTTACAAACAAAGTGACTTCTGGCTTCTTTTTATCGGTATGTCTTTTATCTTGGTTCTCAAACATAATGTAGATGAGTTATTTGTCTATTTGATGTCTCCTTATAGACACAGTTAGAAATTCTTCATATTTGAATCACTACATGGAGCTGTTCATATATGCTAGTCATAAATGATGATAGTGTGGAAAGTCTGAACATTTGTATAAAGCAGACTTACATTTCCCATATAAGTTGCTCCAATGTATCATGATTCAATTGAATTTAATGTTAGTTGCCAACCCAGCAAAATATTTTTTTTTCTAGATTTAAATGTAGCTTTCTCAGTCAGCAGGTTTATCTGAATATTATTGGTTATGTTTATTACTTTTGCTGGCTTCACCATTGGTTTGATTAGAATAATAAAAGAAAAATTAGTTTTTAGCAACAACAATATTGAGTGAAAAAAAATACATAATTTTCATATGCCCTCATTTTTAGAGTTGGAACTTTTTCTTTGTTGTCAGTAAGTAAAAGAATGGCAGGCTTAGACAGAAAATATTCATATTTATATGAATTATAGAATCATAGAATATCCTGAATTGTGGAAGGATACACAAAAATCACAGAATCACAGAACTGTAAGGGTTGGAAGGGACCTCTAGAGATCATGGAGTCCAACCCCCCTGCCAAAGCAGGCTCCCTAGACCAGGTTGCACAGGTAGGAATCCAAGTGGGTCCTGAATATCTTCAGAGAAGGAGACTCCACCACCTCCCCGGGCAGCCTGTGCCAGTGCTCCATCACTGCACTGTGAAGAAGTGAGACCTGACCAGGTGAGATCTGACCAGAGCAGAGTAGAGGGGGAGGATCACCTCCCTCAGCCTGCTGGCCATGCTCTTTTTAAAGCACCCCAGGATCCCATTGGCCTTGTTCACCACCAGGGCACACTGCTGGCTCATGGTCAACCTGTCATTCACCAGGACACCCAGGTCCCCCTCCTCAGAGCTCCTCTCTGGCAGGTCATCCCCCAACCTGTACCGGTGCATGCAGTTATTCCTCCCTAGGTACAAGACTCAACACTTGCTCTTGTTAAACCTCATCCGGTTCCTCTCTGCCCAACTGTCCTGTCTGTCCAGGTCTTGCTGAACAGTAGCTCAGGCTTCTGGCATGTCAGTCATTCCTCCCAGCTTTGCATCATCAGCAAACTTTCTGAGGGTGGACTCTATCCACTCATCAAAGTTATTGATGAAGATACTGAACCGGACCAGACCCAGCACTGATTCCTGAGGAACACTGCTAAGTACAGGCCTCCAACTGGACTCAGTGCCATTGATCACAACCCTCTGAGCTCTGCCAGTCAGTCAGTTCTCAACCCATCTCCATCCATTCATCTATTCCACACTTCCTCAACTTTGTTATAAGGATTCTGTGGGAGACAGTGTAAAATGTCCAGGTAGACTGTACCCACTGCCGCCCCCCCCATCCACCCAGCCAGTAATGACATCATAGAAGGACAGCAGGTTGGTCAAGCATGACCTCCCTCTGGTGAACCCATGCTGACTATTTTTGATAACTCTCTTCTCTTCCACATGCCTGGAGACGGCAATCAGAAAAAGCAGTTCCATCTCTCAAATGGTTTTAGATCTTTCTTATCTTGTCTTAAAAGGGGATTATGTTTTATTAAACAGGACTTACCCCTGATGTACTCTTATACGTGTATACATACAAGTAAATGTACAATCTAAGGCTTAAAGTTATGCCATCTTTCTTTCTACATTATTTTAATATTTTAAGAGAACAACACTGAAGGGGCAATAATATGTGTCTGTATTTTATTGCATTAGACTTAAGATCAAAAGGCAGAAAAATCCTCAATGGCTTATTATTTCTGATATGTTTATAATTGGAACAATCTGGCAAAGCATGCACAAACTACCTCTTAGTCAGCTACAGATTTAACCTTTCCTGAGCAATCAGCCTGATGCTTTCTTAATCTCTCAGGAGCATAATAGCAAGTGTTTTTAAATGTCCATTTCTGTCTTAATGATGAACTGCTGACGAACTCTCTTTTATTTTAAATTCTGGAATCCAGTGCTTTCAAAGATAGAATGAGAGTGAAAGGCTAGCTATTTCTACTTATTATAATCAGGTTTGAACTGTACTGTTACATGCTGGAAAAGTAAGTGATGGATGGGATCAAACGAGTAAAAATATAATTAGGTGACTGTTTTTGTAATGGTATGTCTAACATAATGATTGTCAGTAAAAGACCAGCAATTATAGTATGAAAAAGTCAGGTAACTGTAAATGCTGTGATTATAGTGTTCAATCCAGCTGCAATCCCTGACTGGGAAAAAGGTAGCGAAGATTTGTTTTCTGCCTTCTCCAGTATACATGGCTGACATGGAGCATTTCTCCATGTGTATCAATTTAACACAATAAGTTTGTTAGCAATTGGATTTACAGTGCAGAAATGCAGCCTCCTTTTATCATTAGCCTAGATGGCTTTCATTAATTAAAAATTCACAGTAACTAGAGGCTGGGATGTGCCCTCATGATACCTGGGAAATGGGGTAGTCCCAGCTGGGATAAGCAGTGCCCAGCACCTGCTGACCAGGAAACCTTACAATCACAGGGCACTGCTGACAGCTATGCTATTACCCTGTTTATTATGAGGACTGCTCCAAAAGTAATGTCTTCTATTTTATTATGTTGGCTCATGACATCAGTGGTGGATGTTCATTGTACAGTAGTAGAAGTTGAATCTTCCCACCAATTTCATTACATTTTGTTGCCATGAGACAGATGATAGTCTGACAAAATGGTGTAGGAAGTGTACATGAAACAAAGATGTATGATTGAATTCCTCCATGCAGAAAAAATGCACCTATTTACATTTGTTGTCTTTTGATGAACATTTATGGAGACTAAACAGTGGATATGAGTACAGTGAGGTAGTGTGTTTCAGCAATGGTGACAGCAATGTGTAGGACAAGCCATGTTCTACATGGCCATGCACAACTGTACTAATATCAGTGCTGCATAGTCCAGCACCAATAGTATACTGATAGCATTACCACATTCTGACTTCCATTTTTCAGGCTAATGAATGACGGAGAGTGGGGGCATTTTCCCACCAATTTTACCATTGTATGTAACAACAACTTTGGAACAATGGGTCATGTCTTGAAGTGCAGGTTCTAGTTCATTGCTGGTGAACATACATAGCTAATGGTGATGTCTATGCTGAAAAGCAGTGTATTGTAGTGGAGAATCTGCTCTATCAAAGTGTTATTGTGCTCTTTGTATCTGTTGTAGTTTCTATGGGAATAAATAGGAGATGTTACATTTGGAGTCACCTACGTATTTTGTTAGTGTGAACATAGCCCCTGCTTGGCTGCGGCATAAAGCTGCATGGCACAAACATGCCCAGAGTTGTTGAGCTAGAGCCTGGATGAAATATAATGCATATTCTGATGCCTCAAGATTTAAAATTTGCTTTTGGAAACAGACATGGGAGAAATATAAATGCGTAGTAAAATGAATCTGTTGCCTCTTTGTTTGCATGCTGGATGGCTCAGTGAGTGTGCAGTCTGGGTACTGCCTCTCCATGCTTGCCTGACTAGTACACAGATGGTTGAGGGGCTTGCAGAATGTGGCCACAGCACAGAGTTGAGGTTGTTGCCGCTCTCTCTGTCCAGTAACTGGCCCCTTAATCACAAGCTGCCAGCACTGGAGGATGGACAAGCCCCTGAGACCATAGTCCTGGATGTAGTGAGAGCTCAGCCACTAGCACAGACATTCATACATACATTCAAACAGGTCTTTTGTTTGACCCCAAGGATCTACAGCATGCCCCTGTAGTTTTGGACCACATGGTATCTATGGTACTGATACCCTTGTCTTTCCAGAGTCCAGTCTAGACTTCTGACCACTCTGGTTTCCAGCTCCCTATCTGTTTCTATGCACCTGTTGGTCTGGTTTGATGTTCTATCTGCACACACTGACATATGCATCCAGGCACACAATACACACACTTGTCTCTCCAGCTGTTGTTATGACAGGGCCACAGGAGCCGCAACCCTTGTTCACCCTGGCACTCAGAACTGGTAGATGCTTGAAATGCCAAGTTAAGTACTGCATAAATCAGAACCATGCTATGTATTTCCAGAATTCTTTTTTTAATTGACTTCACAATTTCAACCAGCTCCTGGGAAAAAAAAAAGTTACAGTCATAGTGATTGAGTTACTCTCGTAAGAAAAAGGTTTATGGGAAGATATACAGGAAATCTAATGAGGAATTCTGAAAAGTAAGCTGAGAAAGAAAATCAAGCTCAGAACATGAATCACCTTTCAACCTCAGCTTTACAATCATTACTGTAATTAAATCCTCATAATTTAAGCAGCGCTTCATTCAGTGGAAAATTGATGACTCTCATGCTTAAATGGGAATTTTACTGTCTTCCAATAATCTGTTTTGTTTAAATTAATCCTCAAGGGTAAAATGATCATTTCAAAGCATACATTTGTTTGGATTTCCTTTCACACTACAACAGGTTTCATTCTAAAAGTGGTTAACGTTCTCACAATTTGGAAACAAGTCAATGATTTACTGTCTTTGGTACTAATTAAATAAGAAACATGCTGACAACTGGAACCTTATCAAAATGGGAAAAAAAGAGTGTTCTTTAACACTAATCCCCAGCACTCTTAGCTTACGCTTGAAGAACAGACTCAATTATTTTAGTCTTAGCTTTTCTTACCCATGTTCAAAAGTCTTTTATCTTCTCATACATATTTTTGTGTTCACACTTCCTTGTCTAGCATACAGAACAGAGTAGTTCCTATCTTGTGACAGTACAGCAGGCTGCCATTTCTGCTGTTGGTGGTGTCTGTTGCCATCAGAAAGTACATAAACATCAAAGTTGCCATTGCTGCAGTTCAGCTAGAGCAGGACAGCAAATGGCAACACTGTCAGAGAAGATAATGATATTATAATTGTATGCATTATCATATTTTTCAGTCTTTTTTGTCTTTCCAGTTATCTCCTGCAACAGAAGGCATCTATCTTCTTAAACAACACTTTGTGCAGCATCTCTTCTTTCTCAGCCTTGGAGAGATGTTACCTGAGAGTGCTGTTGGCTAGTCAGAAGTCGACCTGAGTGTCAGAGGCTTCTAGCAAAGGCATGTGCTTGTTCAAATGTAGAGTCAAGTGAGAGAAGGACTCCCTGTGGTATCCAGCTCGTGCAAAGTGGTGATGACACAAGCTTTACGAGCTAGCCATGACCCCCCAGAAACATGGCTAGAACAGGTCTCTATCCCAAGGCACTGGAGTTGCACTAGAGTCCTGCATTTAGGAAAATCAGTTGAGTTCCTTTACTTTGAGTCTAGTCCTAAATTTGGAAAAATGAGCTGAGTCCCTTTACAATGAATCTGAACATGTTCTTGCCCTTCCTCCATGCTTGGAGGACCCTGCCAAGCTGAGGATACTTTTTTGGGTGAACTATAACTCTGCACCAGCCTATTGGACCACATTCTTTGTGGGAGCTAGTCACTGCCTGACTTCATTAATGCTTCTCAGTAAAGTGGAGGCAATTAACACACCTGCCTGGGGTAAAGGTGGACATGTGAAAAAATAATGGAGGAACATTTCAGGTAAAAAAGGATGTGTGTGCTCACTCAAGGGGATTTTATAGAATAAAAACTTTGAAGACATCTGTATTTAGAAGGCCTTTGCTCTTGGAAAGCCTTTAGGAATCTGAGCCTTTTTCAGACAGCTCTCTGAGCAACATTTGTGGATCATTTAACAACGTGGAACCTCTACCCATACCATATTCTTAGCACTTAAGCAAACTCTTCAGTGAAGTTCACCTCTGTGTGAATACCTGCACCTACTAACCACAGCCAATTAATGTGTAAGTTCTTCTGATTGGTAAATGGTAAGTTCTTCATAGAATTCCTTTCTAATATGTAATAAATGACATGTATGGTTGGAAATGCAGATGCTTTCACAGAAACTGACAATTTCATACATCATCCTCTTTCTCTCTGTGACTCACATGATTGCTGCTACTCTCCTTGTGGCAGAAAATGAGAGTCCTTCCAACTGTAGAAACCTCTCCTCTAAAAGAATTATGAGGTATTTAAAGAGATGATATTTCTGTTATTATTTTTAGCCACAAAGCTGTACAGGTATAAAACCTCATGTCAGAAGTGAAGAAGCAAAAATCCATCATTTTGTAGGGGAAAAAAAATCAATCATCACCACCCTTAACCCCCAACCCAAATAAAAAATAGAACTGGATAAAGTTTGGAGCATAAAAAAGAAGAAAGAAGAGAAACTGGTGATGTGATATATGGTGACAAGAAAAGGTGATATACCAAAAAGTTTGGTTGGTACCTCTAATTCTAATTTCCTCTCTTCTGAGTTTTGACCTTCAACATTTTTAGAAATAAAGAAATGCCTTGACATTCTGAAGCATACAAAGTTTATAAAAACCAAACTGGTAGAGCCACCTGAAAGTAACAGTCTAGTTCTTCAATTTTATGATGGAAGCTTTTAGAACCAGTACCAGTAATACTGAAGAGGTAACACCTATATATAACATTAAAAAAAAATTAAAAAAAAGAGACTTGTATATCTCTTCTAAGAGTTACTGTCAAATGTAGCATATTGTACGATTCAGCTGCCAGTAAGCCTAGGGGACTCGAGCTGTTTCGTAATAAAATCTGCCAGCAAATTCCCTGTAGGCAAGCAATCTAACCACTTCTTTACTTTCAGATTGCTGTTTTAGACATCTAAATTTTCCTTGATTGAATTCTTAGGTTTTTCAATGTTTGCAAGTAACTTCATTTTGAAATATGGTTTTAGTTAGCATGCTACACATCAGGTCATAATCAATGGAAAAGAACAGATTTTGATTCACTAGTTTTTTTTCAGTCATTTTAATAGTTCGGAAATGTTGTTTGAGAAAAGTATTATGAATCAGAGTTCCAGCTGAGGTAAACTGCCTTTGGCTGTCACTAAGTTATATTCTTTTCTATCAGTTAAGTTTTTCATTTTGTACTGCTAAATATGTGCAAGCTATGAACTATTTTGATTACAACAGCTCAAGAAACTGAGAAATTAAAATTTTCTATCCTTTCATACTATTACTTTGCCTTTTCCAAATTTAGAGTACTTGCACAAAAAGATAATTTGGTTTTGGTTCTCACATCCTGAAAGAAAATGATTGCACTTGTAAATGTGACTATGTTAGTAATCATCCTGACTCCTAACATTTCTGATGCTGATGTAAGATGTTAAGACACAACTAGTCACGCAACTAGAAGAAACAGTGACCTCTGAATACACTGGTAGTTACCAAGCTAACATAGGATTTTCCTACAGGGAAGTAAAAAGTACTGAAAAGGTTCCCATGGGAAAGGATAACATGGAGTCTAGTGTTGTAACTTCCCAGTAATGAATGTTATGACACTAAATATTTTAGTGCTTTGGGAAAATAAGAAGATTACATCAAAACCTCTTTTCACTGCTTTGCTATGCTCCCATTTGCTGCAGCAGGGAAATGGAGTATTGAATAAAGAGGCATTGTATCACTTAGACAAAACAGCTGGGTAATGAATGTCTCTTTACTAGAAAGCAAAACAAAACAAACAAAAAATGCTAAACTCTTGCTTTTTTATGATTATTTAAGATATGAGTAATGTTAATCCATATGAGTATTCTTTTAATTTTTTAATTAATTAATTAATTAATTAATTTTTGATTGAGAAGCCCAGCCTCCTATACTGAACACGTGATTTTCCAGTAAGTACTTATGGATGAAAAATTTCTTCGAGATGACTTCATCACATTCCCTTTATTTTTCTGAAATCCTTCTCTCCCATGGTTTGAATCCTGACGTTGCAAGCCTCTGCACTCATTTATTGATCAAATTAGAAAATAAATCACATTTGAAAATGGTTTACATTCTTTTGCATCTTTTGGTCACAGTATTGTAAAATTTCAATTCAGTCACCTTTCTAAAAATTAGATCTGAAATCTGATTAACATTAAAATCTGATTAAATTTTTCAGTGTGTCTGTGACCATATCTAACCGAAGAACACACAAATGATTAAACTTGTGTATGAGAATAGGGGTTATGGGATTGAGTGCTGTCCAGGGTCTTGGTTCTTTGATATTCATGGCAATTCCACACATAACCATATGGTATATAAGGTCTGTAGAATTAAGCACTGAAAGAAAGCCTAGAAAATACTAATATCTTGCGCAATGCACAAAATAATAAGAAAAAAAAAAAGAAATAAAAAACCCAAAGCATTTCTATGTGCTATTCTGCTCATCTCTACTGCCAAGATTTTTAAGGAATGAAAGACAGTAGGAAATAAATCTCTCATTACAAGGCAAACTCCTGGTATGCAATCCCTCTTCTCTAGCATCTGCATATTTCCCACTTGTTGACTAGCTACAGAATTAACGTGAGCTTGACTTTCTATATACAGGTAGTTAGTATTAACATTCACGAGACTAGATATATTCATAAATTACTAACTGCATGAGCTGCATCTTGTCAGTTGTTCCCAAGTTTTGGTGTGCTGTGGAGGAGATCTGAGGAAGCTCAGGATATTGTCAAAAACGTGACATCTTGTAAGAATAATGGGGACTCAAAGAATCAATAGCTTCTAATTCATGTTTCATTTCCCATGAAATGAACAGTTGGGCAATCACAGAAGTGCTCAAAAAATTATAAGTACAGACAACAGTGCCTGTAAGGGATCAAACATCTGTGCTTAAACAGCTTCAGAAAGATGGTCCAAAGATACAGCATTTGTGTGATGCAGTTCCCTGCAGAATTCACTGGGAAGTGAAAATTGCTCAGGATCTGTATTTTCATTAATTTCAGGAAATAACCTGCATTTTACTTGTATGGTATTACTAATAGAAACTACATAACATTACTAAATGAGTGAGTTAGGCATAATAACAGCTTTTAGGAAAATGCATATTAATATAATGTTACTGTCAGATCTGAATGTCAGAAATTAAGATTTGACGTAGCACTGATGAAACAGGCAAGAGAAAGTGCAATTAGTGATACTGATCATCTGAAGTATGCATCTTCAATAATGAAAGCTGGGAGGAGCAGCTGATACACTTGAAGGCTGTGCTGTTCTTCAGTTTGACCTGAACAGGCTGGAAAGTTGGGCAGATAAGAATCTCATGAGGTTTAACAAGGGCAAGTCCTATACCCATGGAGGGACAACTACATGCATCAGTACACACTAGGGTCTGACCTACTGGAGAGTAGTCCTGCAGAGAAAAGGACCTGGATGTCCTGGTGAGCAGCAGGTTGACCCTGTGTCAGCAGTGTGCTTTTGTGGCAAAGAAGGCCAGTGTTATCATGATCTGCATTAACAAAAGTGTTGCCAGCAGGTTGGGGAAGGTTGTCCTTCCCCTCTGGTCCGCACTGGTGAGGTTTAATCTGGAATACTGTGCCCAGTTCTGGGCTCCTCAGTTCAAGAAAGACAGAGAACTGGAAAGAATCCACCATATGACTACATAGATGGTTAAGGGCCTGAAGCATCTCCCATATGAGGAGAGTCTGAGAGACCTGGGACTGTTAAGCCTGGAGGAGAGAAGACTGAGAAAGGATTTTACCAATCATTATCAATATTTAAAGGACAGTAATCAAGTGAATGGGGCCAGGCTCTTTTCAGCATTGCCCAGTGACAGTAAAATGGGCAATGGAGACAAACTGAAATACAGGAAGTTTCATTTGAACATGAGGATAAAATTCTTTACTTAGAAAGTAATAGAGCACTGAAACAGACTGCTTATGTAGGTTCTGGAGTCTCCTTCTCTGGAGATATTTTAAACACCAATATCACCTCAATACTTTTCTGTGTGACCTGCTATGGAAAACCTGATTAGCAGGGAGTTGGACCTGATGATTCCATAGGTCCCGTGTAACCTGTATAATTCTGTGATTCTCTGAAAAGAATATGATTTCCTATCTTTCATGAAACAAACATCTAACATCTAAATTTTATGAATTTGAGGTGCAAATTTAAAACCCATTTAAAGCACTTTAAAATACTCAGTTTTCCATGGAAAACATAATCAGGAGGTTCATTAATTTATTTAGAACTGATAAAAGCACATGTAAGTAGATGCAAAGGAAAAATCTCCAAAAAGATTAAAAGTGATTATTTCCTATTCTTGTGGCTTCTGTTACATATTATATTTGCAAAAGGATAATCTTAAAGACAATGTGCAATGAGGGTTCCAAAAAAGACATTCTCAGGTACAACTTGTCTAGATTTTGATGTACTTGCTTAGTCTAAATGCACACCCAGATCTCTATAATGCTCTATAAAACAATGAGATACATCTTCATTGGTATTCATCAGCTATTGGCTGCTAGCCATCAGAGCCTAACTATCAGATGGAATAATTCTGAGATTACAGACTTGGAGATATTCCCCTCCCCAGTCCTACATGTAGAAAAACAGAAAAGGACTGAAATTTATCTGAACAGAAGATGTCAGTTGAGCTGAATTTAAGAGGGTGCCTGTATCTGCAAGAATATTTGGCAGGGGAAGGATTTGTAGATCTGAGGTATGTAAGGAGATTTGTGAGTGAATCAGGTTACCAGATATTCATTATCATTCAAAAATAAATAAGCAAGAAAGTGGGTAGGTAAGCAATAAAACAGAGAATAAAGGTAATATACTGAGCACTCAAACATGCAAACAAACAGAAGAAAACAGAGACATCACCAAAGACAGAGTGATCAGGTCAACAGCTGGCAGGTCATTGAACGAATTATCAGTTTGGAAACTCAGACATTTCTGTGTAAGAGAAGGGAGGCACAAGATTACTTATTCTTGATGCAAGCTGATGTTTGCTTGTTTGTGGGATGCCTTAAAGGAGAGAGTCCAAATTCAGGTAAAGGGAGGACACGCTGAAGGAAACATGAGAAAATGAAGATGAGGGGAGACGAGAGATAGTGTATGACATATTCAGTACCCATGTCTGACTGAATGATATACTTGATCACCACAATCTGTGCTTTTTATTATTAAGCCTAATTTATACTAACATGAGAAGTATTGGAATTAGACATACACGTTTTTTCAGTCATTCTGAATGATGAACAGTTTAGATGAAGTTACCTACTTACCTGAAATTCACTCTCCTGTTATACTTTTGGAAAATCTATTTTTTTTCTTTAAGGAAGTGAAGTAGATGAAATACAAAGTTCTCTGAGGATCTTGTTCTGTCATTAGCCAGCAAGTGTTGACAATTACCCATTATCACTATATGCGATAAACAACATGAGGCAAAGTAGAGTGTTCAGGATATCTTTTATGAGAAAATATCCACTAAGTAAAAGATTCCTGGTTTCATGCCAAACACTGCAAACATTCAAATTTCCTGACTTTATGGGAGAAATACCTACTTCACTCACTGAAAACTTCACAAAGGCTGTAAGTATAAAGCTTTGATCACATAAGAGCTGTATGTGCATCTATGACAACTGAAAACTGTTTAAGCGCTGGAAAGAGATGAAAAACACAATTCTGAAGCTCAAGATTTTATACAATTTTATTGCTAGCCCTTGTCACACATCATATACATGATAAGACTCAACAAAAGCAGAGTGAAAAAAAATAGAAAAGTTGGAACAGACACTTACGAGTGCTAACAGGAAATACAAAAACAAGAAGAGAAATAATTTCCTTGTGTAATAGAGAATAATCTGGATGGTAATATAAGGATGTTTACATCTAGGTTCTCTTCATTTACTACAATTAGCCATCAACCAGGAATACTTTGAACTGAATGCATGCTCATAAAAGGAATTACATAAAGGAAATAAATTGTCAGAGCTAATGGTTGAGTAGACATATATACACATTGCTTTGTAATTCAGTTTACCTGTTATTACAAGCTATGCAAGTTCATAGTTTGGAAAGAAAATGCATCATGACTGATGGAGTAGACCATATGGATTTCTTCAAATGCTGGCATTCCCAGGATACTGTAGAGAGCACCACTCTTTCAGTAAGTTCAAATTCATTTTCTTCTTGTCAGTTGGTAGAAATAACAGGAAAATCAGGGAATGACTCATTCAACCTAGCCCATGCAGAATTAGGAGGGAGGTTACAGTGAACCTGGTGGTTGAGAGATACTCCAGATGTAGAGGTTTGCTGCTGAAAGAATAAACCATTCCCAGAAGCAGAGCCAAGGGCAAAGAAGGTGACGATTAAAGTAGGGCATTTGAATTTACTGACTTCTAAAACACAGATTATGCAAACAGCTGTGAGGAATAACCTTTTTTTCTAAATGAATATGTCTAAACATTTTGGATCCACACCAGTACAAATGGATGAATGGGGGCTGCCCATTATTGATTTTTAACCTCTGGTTCTAGTCAAACCATCCACATTTGTGCAATGCAATCATCTTTTGGTGAGCCTTTTTCCTGGAAGGATACTCACAATGTCTGGGAAACATGCGAAAAGACACCTGGATTTTTTGCTGCAGATACAGCAGCATCCATTTGAAAGAATAACATTCAGAACTTGTATCAAAGTAAGAGAAAAAGAGAAGTGGCACAGTAGACAGTCAAAGAGACGTATTGATGGGGAGGGAGTACCACAACAGTAACACAATGAATCCTGATTGTGTAGGAGGAAACCAAAGTCTGTATAAAGGAATTAAGTTAAAATGGAATATAGAGAAACAGGAAAATTTGATCATATGAGAGCCATGAGCAACAGCTGCAATATTTTAAATGGTGCATTATGCTCTGTGTTTATATTGTTCATCATTGCAAATAGGAATAATTGTCAGCCAGAACGAGACCTTGTTTCACTTGGGAATAACAAAAAAAGCGCACAGACTCAAAAGAAAGGTGTTTCTAGAGACTGAGAAATTTGGTGCCTATTGAAAATTAGTGCAGCAGGTAGTTATATAAATTATCAATTCCTGAGAACTGGATTTGTTTAATCTGGAGGAGAGGAGCCTCATGGGAGATATTGTAACTTTCTACAGAAATACCTGAAAAGAGGCTGTAGAGAGGTGGGCTTCAGTCTCTTCTCCCCAGTAACTAGTGATAGGACAAGAGGTAATGGCCTTGAGTTACACCAGGGGATGTTCTGGTTGGATATTAGGAAGAATTTATTCACAGAAAGATTGGTAATGCATTGGAACAGGTCGCCTTGGGAAGTGATGCAGTCACAGTTCCTGAAGGTTTTCAGGAAAGGAGTAGACATGCACTGAGCAATCGGTGCATCCCTGTAAGAAATCAAGCAAGGGTGGCAGGAGGCCTGTGTGGATGAGCAAGGAGCTCATGCATAAATTTTAAGGGAAGAAGAAGGTCCATGAAATGTGGAAAAAGGGTCTGACCAATTGGGAAGAATATAGGAATGATGTCAGTGCCTCCAGGAATGCAACGAGGAAGACCAAAACCAGCTTGGAATTGGGTCTGCCAAAGGAGATAAAGGATAAATGATAAAGGATAATAAGAAAGTTTTTATTAAGTATGTCAACAGTAAAAGGAAGACTAGGGAAAATGTTGGTCCCCTGCTAAATGAGGTAACAGAGGATGCAGAGAAGGCGGAGATACTGAACACCTTTGCTTGTGTCTTCACTGTAGTGAGGTGGACTGAGTACTGGCTGGCTGGCAGAGATCAAAGGGTTGTGATCAGTGGCACTGAGTCCAGTTGGAATCCTGTATTTAGCAGTGTTCCTCAGGAATCAGTGCTGGGTCTGGTCCTGTTCAGCATCTTTATCAATGACTTTAATGAGTGGATAGAGTCCACCCTCAGAAAGTTTGCTGATGATGCAAAGTTGGGAGGAATGGCTGACACACCGGAAGGCTGAGTTGCCGTTCAGCAAGACCTGGACAGACTGGACAGTTGGGCAGAGAGGAACCAGATGAGGTTTAACAAGAGCAAGTGTTGAGTCTTGTACCTAGGGAGGAATAACTGCATGCACCGGTACAGGTTAGGGGATGACCTGCCAGAGAGGAGCTCTGAGGAGAGGGACATGGGTGTCCTGGTGGATGACAGGCTGGCCATGAGCCAGCAGTGTGCCCTGGTGGTGAACAAGGCCAATGGGATCCTGGGGTGCTTTAAAAAGAGCATGGCCAGCAGGCTGAGGGAGGTGATCCTCCCCCTCTACTCTGCCCTGGTCAGGTCTCACCTGAAGTATTGTGTCCAGTTCTGGGCTCCCCAGTACAAGCAAGACTCCTTGAAAGAGTCCAGCAGAGGGCCACAAGGGTTGTGGAGCACCTCTCTTCTGAGGAAAAGCTGGGAGACCTGGTTCTGTCCAGCATTGAAAAAAGAAGACTCAGAAGGGATCTGATCCATGTCTATAAATATCTAAGTAGTCAGAGGCAAAGGGACAAGGCTGATCTCTGACACCACTGTGTGTGGAGACAGAACAAGGGGAGATGGCCACAAACTGATGCATAGGAAGTTCCACACAAATGTGTGTGGGAATTCTCCAGTGTTATTCTTTTCTTGATCTTAGGCTACATCATGCTGAAGCTCAGCTGGGCAATTGTCTTTTGAGGACCTGCAACCAGGGTTGTGGAGACATGGGGCTGTGGTCAGGAACAACTTGAGGAGTTACTCCTCCAGTTTCCACTTTTCTCAGAGTCTCTCAGAGCTCCCAGGGGATTATGCAGAATTTTAATTGCCCAGGGCAAGATGCAAAGGTTTAGATATTCTGGGTTTACACTCGAGGAATTTATAAGAACAGAATAAACCCAGTTCCATTGTTGTACATTTGATGAGGATCTGACCTGCTATTTTTATATTAATGTCTGCGTGTCTTATTCTTTTGTTTACATTTTATCTGCCTCAAAGCAGCATAAAGAAACTAATATTGTGCAGTGTCTTTTTTTTTTTTAGTAAATAATGCATTTTTAGACTTTATATATAGTTTTACTTGAATGTTATCTTTTTTTTTAGAAAATAATAGTACTCTGAAGCCTCTTTTCATCCCAAACCAGCAGATTAAGCAATGCAATGCAACATGTCTATATTCCTCTCTTCTTCCAAAAAACAGTGTGTTTGACCATTTTATTTCTATTCCCTATACAGTGTTAGCAATCTTTTATTATAAAAATCCCATCTCCATTCCTTATAGAAGTTTTAAAGTCATTTCACAGCTGAGTGGAACCCTAAACAGAGCTATCTTAGTGTAATGAAGCAGAAAACGATTGCTCTTTAACAAGACTAGTATATAGTGACAAACAGCTCATAAAAATCCCATCTGCTCAAAATACTCCTATTTCAGTTGCTTTCAAAACTAAATGCTATATTTCCTACTCCTTTTCAGAAAGAAAAGAGGATATATAAAATCTAAGTCATCAAGTTGTCCATAAAAAAAGTCCAAAAACAAATGAACAAACAACAACAACAAAAAAAAACTATAGCCACAAAATAATCTTTTTATAATACACTGATGCTACCCATTCCAAACACTACAAAGGTGTAGTGTCATTTTTAGATACATTCACGCTACATAGATTTATTTTTTTTAAAGCAAAATCACAATGGTAACCAATTCTACTATGAAGAAAATTTTCTGATGATTAACAGCCAAGTACTTGTAAAAGCAATCTGTAGTTGCAAAAACAGGCCATTAGTAACTGCAGTCAAAAAGAAGGCAACTGTAACATGACCAGAAAATTATTGTCATTAAATGATTGACACCTGGTTCTGGATTCTGTAAACTCTTTCTACTATTAATCACACTTTCGAAAAACAGGGTCCACTTGCTAAGGTTCATAGAGGATTTTTTCTTCTTCAAATATTGTAGGATCTTACTGTTTTACAAACAGTACCATGCATTGCTGCAGTTCATTTGGATTTGCGTTATGTACTCAGCAAACCTGCTATGTTGTGGTCATTGTTCCTTTCTGTCAGATGGGGCCAACAACACATTGTGTTCTCTCTTGCTCAACTAAGTTATGATTTAGTTTTAAACAATAGGAGGTCCTTTGTCTCTATGCAGATAGAGGCTTCATACTGAGAGTAACAAAGAAATTATTTTGTGATGCTAATATAGTCTGAGTAACTAGAGGTCTCCTGATTAGTGATTGTTTTTAATCTGAATTGACTTTCACATACGTTCTCCAAAGTTATGCAAATTAAAATAATTGCTTATCTAGCTTTTCCCCATCCTTAGATATAAACTTTTGATGTTTTAGCATCCACTGTTTTTAGCTTGTCTTGATGACTAATTTTGTTTCATTTTTTTTTTGTTTGTTTAATTGCCATTTTTTTTTACCAATAGTATCACTTTTTCCAGGGAGAAATACGATTTCATAGTGGACACGTGAAGGCTGGAGCCAGCAGAACATCGGACCAGTCAGGATGCAGAGTTCAATGCTAAATTCCTAGTTCAAGACTTGGATAGCTTTTGACTAAGCTAAACTGCAAGAGGGGAATAAAAATCAATCCACTACATTTCATCTGTTGGGAATGTAAGAGAAATTACCACAATTTGTTAAAAGCAGCAATTCATGCCATTCACAGAAAAGAAGAATCATCTTAAAAAAAAACAGTCTGATGCAGTTCAAAGGATTGAAGTACCTGTTGCAATCTTATTTTCACCTTTTGAAACTAGCTGGAAAAATCTTGCATCACTAACTATTCACAGATGTCTTCCCATTCACTGAACTAATTTTTTTTTTTTTTTTTTACAAAGTTATCTGCACTTTGTTTTAAAGAGTGTAGAAAAGAAATACCCAGAAGGCTTCTTTTCACTACATAACAGCTGTGGAAGTGACACAATGGCAGAAGCATTGCTGAGCGTGCCCTCAGGTTGTTCAGTAGAGTGCCCTGAGGCTAGGAGCAGTAAATAGCAGAGAGGGGATGATAAAGGTGTAAATCAGACCGTGAACCTGCAATCGACTCATGGTGTAAAAAAGCAGATTCTGCCCCTTGCTCATCATCTTTCTAAATGTGTTGCCTTCTCAATTGGAAGTGCTGGCAGGGCCCACTGGCTCCTTTATCCAAGTGCATCAACAATTTGCACTTGAATAAAGGTGGGAAAAAGAGTAAGTGGAGGAAATCTGTCTGGTAAAAAGCATGCAGTGTTAATGCTGCAACCAATTTTGAATAGAAGGAGATATTTGAGAACACACTGTCACTGCTTTTCTGCACATGGCATTGCTATCAGTGTGTAATCTAATAGTATACTGAATTCAGGTTGAAATTTCTTCCCCTCTCTAGTTCCTCCATTCTTTTTGTCATACTTCATGGATGCTTAGATGAACCCGGACTCAGAGCAGGGGAGAAGTATTGCCTGTATACACACTCCATGGTAAAATGTAAACAATTCAGAGCATCACACAGTGCTCTCAGGCCACAGTGAGAGCTCCTTAGCTTTGTATATTATTATCATGCTGCGACTTCAAATTCAATTGTGCTAGGGGCTGTACAGAGGAAGGAGCAGAGCTACTTGGTGAATTCAAAATCAGTAATGTGAAATCCATTGCTAATAATACGGAGTAACTAATAAAGCTAGCTCCTTGCCTTTTGTTAGGAACCTTTTGTGTGACAAGAGTATTATAGAGTCACCTTTGAGTGGACTGTAAGAGTTGTTTTTCCCTCAGTGCGAAGAGCATTGGGATGTGCAAGACCATCAATTTTAATTATTGCCAAGAGTAGTTTCAGGGCAGCAGTGACTGCCTAGGCAAGTGTTAGCATAGTTAATTTACCCACAGTTTTATCAGAAAATTATTTTGTACTTTAATGAGAATAAGTCTGTATTAGAGTGCAGAAATGAGTTGAAAATCCAGTTGGTAATTTATTGTTTAACACATACTTAGGTCTGTAATTTCTCACTAGCTTAAATTGGTAATTAAGGAACTAAACAGGTGTTTGGAGTTTAAATGCTTTATTTGATCTGAACCTCAACCATGTGAGTTTTATGTGAAAATCAACAATACCACATAATTTAAATGCTTTTTTTTTTTTTTTTTTTTTTTTTCTGGAATTGAGCTAGCTGTGTAAGATGGTGTGAATAGCTTGGTGGGCATTTGGCAAACCGATGTGGTAGGGAAGATGTGTCCCTATACCAACAGCACTATATTTTAAATTCAATCCAAACAGTTTGATCCAATAGTTTGAAAGGGACCTCAACAGCTGTTAAAATCAAATGTAGCAAGACTAGAAACAAGTTATTTAATATAAGAACAGAATAAGCATCCATCTAAGGGTTTTCCACCAGATTTCTGCTGGCAGCAGATGTTTAGAGAGAAAACAGAAGATCAGTTCAAGCATAAAATGACACTTCCATGAGTAGAACTTTCTTTCAACCACCTACAAGTCAGAAATATTTAATTAAACTGCAAAGATCTTTCTTTTGTTATTTGTGATTTAATCTGTCTGGAAACTTTTTTTTTTTTTTTCCCAGTGACCCTTTTTTTACGTAACATGCCTCCACTCGGCCTTCAGGAAGTAATAGTTTTCCTTATTTAACTGACTCTTTGAAGTCATCCACTTTTCTTTATCATTTTTAATATTGTCTAAATTTTGACAGATGGAAACTATTGCCTATTTCTCAGAGCTTTTGTGTTAGAAAAAGGTGAAATCACTCCTTTGATTTTCTTTCTCTTTTCTTTCTTCATTTTTCTGTCAGACAGCACGATAAAATATGTGCATCCATCAAACCCTCCAAAACCTAAAATGAAAAATATATAAACAGCAATAAAAAAAATCTTGAAAAATATTTGATTTGTTTCCATCAGACTTTCTATCTCATTTGTAACAATATATACATATATTTTTTTTCTTCTTTTTTTTTTTTTTTAAGACAGTTATAACACATTTGAATGTGATATAAAAGGCTGAGATAATAACAGCAAAGAGGTTATGAGTCATGGATGTGAAAAAAGTAGCCAGATCCCACGGTCTTCACAAACCATGGGCTCTGCTCCCTCCTGGGTGCCGCAGCTCCTTACTCCTGGTGCTGGGAACCATGCTGAGAATGTTCATCTCTCTTTTCAATGATTAAACATGCATGAATAAAAAAATTCTGCTAAAATAAGTGAAAAACCTATCAGCTGATTAGTAATTAGGGTTTTACTTGAACTAGATGTCTGTGTGAGACACTCTACGCAGACAAGGTCTTCCTGATACAAGGCAATGATTTAGCAGAACATCATCAGTTAAGTTTTCTCTAGTGTGCCATGATATTCTATATGTATGGCAGTTTGAAAAAAAGTCCTTTATTCAAACCAATCATTTATTTATTTATTCTCATATACAGGTTACACTGAAAATAATGCCTCCTATACCTTCCAATGGAAACTTCAAGAGATAACGAGAGCACAAGTACCACTATTTTACAGAGAAAATTCTCAGTAGCAAAATCCTTTTTGTCAAACTACCCCTCTGCTGCTATCTGTCAAATGGCAGCTAAAATGTAACAGAATTTTGTTGGGAATATTCAGCCCCTACTACCACACTACCAACATCCAACTTTGATGGCATGGGCCAACATAATAAAATAGGAAGGCATTACTTTCAGAGCATCCCTCATAGTTAAACAATAGGATATTGCCGCTGTTGTGGTGTTTAGCGTCAAAGAACTGATGAGTAGCATACAAAGAACTGATCAAGCAGCACACAATTCAAAGCTCTGTTCTGCATGCATCTAACATTAGTATGTGAGCATGTAGCCTTGGTGAACATTATCTGTGTATATTCCATACAAAGGAAAATGGTTCCCTTTGTTGGAAATTCTAACCCCCCTCTTTTTTTCCTACCCACTAGTTAAAAATAAAGCATAATATATTGACAGCGAGATTTCTGATGCAAGAATCAAACTTTGTAAAACATGTTTTAAAATACCCATCTTCATGAGTAATTCAGTCTGAATTTTTCATTTACTTCACTATTAGATATACAAAACCCATAAAAATTAAAGCTCTCAGATACTGCCAACTAATCCCCTCTCCCTTGCTTGATATAATGGAACAAGAATTTAAAATTCAGAGGATTAAGAACAAATCCTGATCCAGAAGGTATAAATGTTGTTCCAGTTGACTTCAGTGGACGATTCACATGTTAATCAATGGGAAGGATACAGACATTTAAAGATTCTGCCTAAAACTCACTTTTTTTTTCTTCTGCAGTGGTTTCTTTCTCTATTTCAAGAGCTTTCAATTTTCTAGGAAACTTGAGCATAAACAGGATTTAAATCACTCAGCTGCAACTCTACTTCTCTCTTTCTATCATAACATAATAGGATTCAAAATAATTATAAGATTTCTCACTAAACTAATAAATTCAAGAAAAGCTTGAGTTACAGGAGCTTACCGGTCTACACCAATGCCTTCTATCAGTGAACTGCAACTTATCATTAGCTGAATTAAGACAAAGTTTACTTTCAAAAGGGTAGGAGTACAGTGTAGTCAGATAACTTGCAGGTAAGCAGAAAATCATATTAATATTTGACCAAACTGACAAGACTTAAAAGTCATCTGTGAATGAGTGAAAGCCTCTACCGCTTTGTCCCTTCAGTGACAGTGAAACAATCATGCACAAAATTCATGCCAGTCTGGAGTTAGATAGCTTCAAGTGAGATAGAACTAACCAGTGATTAAAAAAACCCAAATAAGATTTTTAGCCTATAACATCTAGAATGTATTTCAGCTCTCTTATCACTGGCTCGTAGTGATGGGGCTATGTATATAAATTCATCTGTGAGAAAACTTCTTCCTAATTTTCATGTACTTGGTTAGACTAAATTTGGAATTCTACGCTGAATTAGAAATTGGACAAACACAGACAGCTAATGAAAAATTCTTTATTAAAGGTGTAAGTAACAATTTAGCAATTCTTTCAACATCCTGGAAAATATACACTGTTTCACCTTACTCCTGCTGAATATGATACAGCATCTCGATGACTATGTGGAGAAGCAGTTTATAAAAGACCTAAAACAACTCGTTTCCAAATGTACTTTATACATACTTTAAAAAATAGGCATAATTACTACATAACATATCTGATTTTCACATTTAAGTAACAAAAATAGCTGTCACCAGGATGAGCAGCACTCCTATATGCAATGCCGTATTTGTTAGCCAATGACAGCATAACTATTATGATGCACTAAGTGGAATTAATGAGTGAAACCTATTGCTTCACAGAATTTCATGCATAACTTTACTTTCCTTGGGTCATTAGTATTCATGGTTAAACTGCCCTTCAATGTGTATTAATAATGTTCCTTGGGACCACGCATAAGATAATTCATAAATATGCCTACAAGGAATATGGCACCATAATTAAATTATAATAATTAACATAGATATTAGATTACTTTGAATAACTTATCTGGATAACTCACATTCTAAATTTAAAAGTGTTCATGTTTGAGGGCAATTCAGTCCATGCTGTACAGGTAGGTCACCTTTATTTTGCTTTGTATCTAGTTACCATATTCATATAATAAACTGAATTAATTAAGAATCTACAAGAACTTTCCAAATTTGATAATATAGATTTTATTTTCTGTCATGCTGTGTAACATTGGAGAGGGATACAAGGTCTCGAAGGTGGAGTTAGCACCCATAACCAAAACATTCTCTCAGCTGTTAACTCTCTCCGCTGGGCAATTAACTGATACTGCAGATCCAAAGTCCACTGCCTTTGTATGATCCCATGGGCTGGAATAGGGAGAAAGCAAAGGCTGCATCCAGCCATGCTCTGTAAAAAAGGGAGGAAAGTAATAATCTATAGATCCCAGTATTTTTCCCAGGCAAAATAACAGACAAAAATTCATGAAAAATTTGATTCCAACCTCCACACCAGACCAGATGTAGCTAATGAAATTGCAATAAAAAATGAAGAGGGGCTGTAAATGCTTACAGAGAAAACAAAGATAATGTTCCCTTTTATATAAAAGATAAAACAAGTATTTTCAATTAGATACTGACATTTTCTCCAGCCTGGCCAGAAATTTATTTTTCCCTGTACATTTCTATTTTTTACTAGTTTACATTTACAGCCTGGATAATGACAGGTGTGAGAAATGAGATGCTAGTGTATCCAAAGGGACTTCACAAAATCTTGTTGCACTGCTCATATTCAGGATTTCTACAGGTTAAACTTTAGAACAAGAATGCTTATATCACAATTTGTGTTAATAACTCATTATGCATGTTACCTTGCTAAAATGTATTTAATTATTTTACAGGAAATATGCAGTACTCATGTTAATATAAATGGTGGAAAAATTTAGCTTGAAGGCTGCAATTAAAATTCAAACTAAAATTCTAAACCACTTGATTTCATCTTTAATAACTATTTAGTAAGTACTCGTACTACTCAGCTAACACTGAAAGAAGTTAATGTTGAAACTATAGTGAGAAAAACAATAGAAACCAGAATCCAAGAAAGTGACAGTCAATTCATGAACAATTCACAGAGAGGTGGAAAGAGAAAATAATCTAATGCATTATTCATCCTTAGCAGTAATTATAATACAGTAGGACAGCTGATAAGCATCTTAGGTGTCAAACTGCTTGACTAATTTGCTTCTCTTTGCATATGAAATATTTTTCCACCTGAAATAGGCTGAGTATATTTGTAAAATAACCCTTCACCCAATATATGTTCTGAACAGTGCTTAATGCCATATGAATGCATAAATGCAGGGGTCCCTGCCATGATTCCACATTCAAGTAGAGAAACAAAACTAAAGGTAAGGAATCAGGGGAGAGAATAATAGCCGGCAATGTGACTAACTTCTGATTCTACATTTTAGAGAAATTACAATCAGATTTAAAGTAATATCTTAATATTTCAACAACATTTCTTTACTTAATAACCACCAGGATTTTTCTGCTGATGTAATGACTCACTTAGAAAGTGACTATCAGTGCAAAGTTTGTATCAGTTCTATTCTCCAAAAGGAGATTGACTGTTTTGCATCCTATGGTGACTGCACAGAGAAGATTCCCACCTGCTTCCTCACACATCTTCATTTGTATATCATATATCCTACTTGGTGTTTAAAGATTTGATTTGAACTGTGGTCCAGCACTTACTGTGTTCAGCGAGAGGTTTATTCTCATTTCTATCCACTAGTAAACTAACTCTAAAATGATAGTTTTATAATCTATATTTCAGATGCCCAAATTACATAGCTTATCTTTCATCTTTCCTACAGAGATGGTAGAAAATGAGATTTAGTGGAGGGCAGTTCTGAGTACTGAATTAGTTCTTCAGTGTTACTTACGCATCTAGAACTCATAGAGGACTCCGGAGAAACTAACCTTACATTGGCACCCTACATTACAGAACTTGAAATACATGTAAATATCACATTTTCTTTTTTACTCTATTTTTATACTAAAAGATATGTTTCCTATCTTATTTATTTTCAATCATCACTGAAGAAAATAAGTAGAGCATTTATTACATTTGGTAGTTTTTACTGAAAACCTCTGCTGAAACCAGTGACTGCTTCTTGTGAATATTAGTTCCAAGGCTTAATACTCTTGAAGATTTAAACAGAAACTAACAGAAACAAAAAATACTACACATTCAGTTTCCTTTTCACAGGGGTGTTTGGAAATACTGACGAGGGAAAATTCTTACATTTTAACAGTAGCTGTTCAGTTAAATTCATGCCACCGCCATCTTCTCTTGGCCTCAGAGAAGACAAACTCATCCTTAGAAGTAAAACACCTCTTTAGTCTGTTTTCAGCTCTCTGACAGGAAGACCATGACTTGTGGTAACTTTTGCCTGGTCAGTGCCAACTCCAATCCATCCAAATTTCCTTCTGTTTTATTTATTGTAAAAATATGCATAAGGACCTCTAAAATAAGGTAACTAGACTTCATTAGCTTTACATGTTGTTTCAGTGAATTATTCAAGACAAAGAAGTCACCAGTTGACGTTTATGGTTTTCCATTACGTAGCAAGATGAAAGTGAAGCACATCAGATAATCTAAACATTTATTTTATCTGTCTCTTTTGTACTTACAAGAGCAGCATCTTCAGACATTTGCTCACATAAATGTATGTTAGGAAGGACAGACATAGTAACTGAAAGGATTTAGGGATGAATTTTGTGTTATAGAGATATTCAAACTGGCAAGTGACTTACTTAGGGGAAACGACAGCACCATTCTCCTGTTATCAAGACAAACATCCATACTTTGAAGAGTGAGTTAGGCACCAACATGCTATTCTTTAAAATGTCATTGAAATTAACTGAGTTATACACCTGTGAACTGTATCATGGACAGCTTCCAGAAATGATTTTCTAATGATCCATCTCCAGATGGTTTATCACATACAAGGATTTCAGCGTGGGGGCCTTAAATCACAAAATAGACATACGGAGTGATTTTAAAGCTAAATGAATCTGTTCCAAATGTAAATCTTCCTGAAGATATCAAACAGAAAAAAAAGCCCCTCCATCATCACCATTTGGAAAATTATATTTAGATATTTATCTCAAAGAGTGTGTTCTTGTGACACCCAGAGAATTGCATTTGAGCAGTTTGTGCTGCAGTAATGCAAATTCATCTTATTACCACTTGTTGCATATCTGCTGCATATTCTTACAGATATTTCCAAGAATAGTTACCATGTGAATTTCCATGAAATAAGAGAATTTTTTTCACTGAGAACAGCCTAGCACTCTGCGTGTATATTATTTCCATTCCAACCTCTTCCTCTATAACACCTCAGAATATACTTGGAGCTTGTTTGAACCTTAAAAAGAAAGATGCTAATTATGGCAACAATTATAGCAAATTTACATAATCACAATGCTGACCTGCTGAGGCATTCATCCAAAATAGTTAGCAACATATTGCAACACTTCCATGAGAAGAACTGCTTAGGCTTGCTACCAAGGGAATGTATTCTCAGGGGTACAGAGGTGAAGAAAATGAAAGAAGAGACGTGGAATCAACATTTAAAAGGGGCATCATGATTCAGATTCTCACTGATCCTTTCACTGAATCGACTGGTGCATTTTTGACACTGTTCTCAGCTGCAGTTGTGCGTGGCTGTGTGAATTATACATTGCACCACAGGGAGGTGTAAAGGAGAGGGCTGGTTTTCACAATCCTCCATTGATTGAGTTCTTTAGATTCCTGATGGAAGTTCTGCTCTGTTCTCCCATTTTACACTATACATTAATTTCAGTTTGTGACATGTCTGGGAGATAATCATGAGAAGGTGTGAGGCTGCCAAATGTCCACAGCATGAAGTCTTGGAAAAGTATGGGTTCCAGCATGAGCCTGGATCAAAAGATTTTTCATCTTGCCAAGAATACGTAATTCACGTTGACAGTAAAAACATCAAATCCGTCTGCTACAGAGTGGAAAGTTATCTTTATCTGATATCTGCCCAAAGGACATCAGAAAAACCTTTTTGTTAGCCCTTAATGCTGGTAATCAGAATATTTCACCCAGTAGTTTCTTTTCATTTTGTGACTGTACTTCATCAAGGAAAATGTTTTAAAAAATCATATTACTATAGTGTAAGTACAGCAGATGGCTTGTCAGCTTCATCCTTGCTTCCCAAGACGAAGCTATGCTAATGCTGCTAAAAGGATAAATTCTTTGCCACAAGATTACCTTGTTCCTCTTCAAGGAGCCAGGCTGCATTGCACAAAAATAAATTCATGTTCAAAACCTTTGAGTATGCCAGTTCCTGAAGAACATCAGGGCTTGTAGCAGTGCTTTCAAATTGGAGGTCCACAGACTCTTAAAATTTCAAATACCTCTTCTAAAGATGAGGTGAAGAGGCATCAGCCTTTCAACAGCAGGCTCAGGTTTGGTCTGTAAGGCTGTACACTGCTTCCAGGAAAACAGTGGAGCATTAGAAAGAACTGGACACCACTGATCACAGACTAGTTCCAGATCTGGAATTAGTACTTCAATATTAGGGAGGCTTTGAGAAGAATTCTGGGATGACCTCTTACAATGAATCTTTCCCAAACAATGAACTCAGCATAATTTTCTCCAGACCCTTAACTTCATTTTTTATTTCCAGAATTTCACAGCTATTGGCATACAATGTTGATAAAACAGTTTTTCTTTTACCATATTGACATAAGGAGGTACTTCCCTACTCCATTGCAATCCACCTCCAACAGATCAATTAGAGATAGGATAGAGGCTACCCTTACCCATAAGTTTTCATATCACCAGCTTGATAGCACCTTCCTTTATAAATTCTTCCTCATTTTCCTCTCAACATCACTGTCAAAATGAGTGTAGCTGTTTGCTCTTGAAAAAACAAAACTTAAATAAACAAAACTTAAAGGCCAAAGTGGCTACATTAAATTACCTTCTGAAACAGAGAAACTGTTTTTTTTGACCCTTGACATTCTGACGAAAACTTTGTTTTCAGCTTTCTTTCTGAAGCAAGATAAAAATAATTTCAGAATTTTAAAATCTCCTGCAAAATGTAGATATGATTTTCCGTTTGGCTCCATTTTGAACCAGATCTTCCCACTACTGAAAATAGATTTTCAATTGTATCATTGTTCAGCTACTGCTTGCAAACTGAAGCCTTGTTCTAAAGAGCGTACTGTTGGAAGACATAGTGGACACACTGCAACAAGGAAGAAGCTGTGAAGTTACGGGGCTGAGAGTCGCAAGCCCTGATCAAAAATTTGACTTGCCCAACATTTGCTCAAAATATACTAAAAACCCACATTAGTAAGTCTGAACTTTTTACAAATTGCTTATGATTTGAACTTATAGATAAAATATGACTTAAACCATTACTGAACACATCACTTCATCACACAGAACACAGTAATATTACAGACAAAACCTTTATGACTTCCCCTAGGAAGGCAACAGTGGAAATTAAATCATTTTAAAGAAACATTACTTTTTTATTTGAATATTCATGGAGATAAAAGCGTACAAGTAGTGCAAAGCATGTGTGATGCACAATGCTTGTTATAAACAATAAATAATTCTTCCTGTTGAAATTAGTGCTGAAGATTTCACAAACTCATGTTTCCCATGAAAAGTATCTCTGAGCATGGGTTTTAATGCCTTGTCAAAATTTCCGGCTTCACTGTATTTTTAGACTTTCACTTTCTTTTAACGTAGTTTGTGTTTCACCGAAAGAATTACCTTTTAAAACATAACTTGCTTCTCCTAGGAAACAAACAAGAAAAGAAATCCTCTTACAGGATTAACAGCTTTAAAACAACAGCTTTAAAACAAATTGTAATATTTTCCCTGCTTGAGAATACCAGTGTAACACTTGACTATTTTATTTAACTTTTCTGATTGAAAAAAAAGTACAAAACTTTCTTTGAAGATTTTATAAGGAAGCCATTTTCTTTGAAATCCATCAGCGTATAATATTTGCTAATTTCAAGAAAGCAACATGAAATGACAACGATATCAATTGTATCATGATTATAATTTGTAACCCACTCCAAAAGGAACAGTCCAAATAATGTACGCAATATAAATCCTTAATGATCTTATGAATTTTGTTGTTAAATCTGAATATACCAAGACTCTCTGCTTTCTGCTACAGACTAAAATTAATTCAAATATAAATCCTAAGAGATGTTGAATTCCTGCTATTCACTACACTTACTGAGAAATGTGGAGCTTGAAGGCACTCATGAACTATCTGTTACAGAAGAACATCTCATATGAATTTAAGAAAGTTCTAAGTTTGAGGGTTCTCATGCATCAAGGAAAAGTTTGTGATGGCTGTGGATCACACTGCCATTTCAAGGAGATAAATATAAATTTGAGAATGTTAATTCTCATTTCACATTGATTTTCCACTAATTTCTGAAAGCCTGTGTTTTCTTCACTGGTGTCCTTGGCAAAACATTGGTGTAGCTTTGTACAATGTACCAACATTGATGTTGAGATAGAACAGAAAAAAAAAAATGAGTAGGATTTTATTTCTTTTACAGAGAAGCTACAGCTAAAATGGCATTAATCCAAAATTAAACACAACTGAGTAAATAGCATTCTATTCTCTCCTTCCAAGAAAGGAATGCCTCCAGTAATAACTTGTGTCTCCAAGATAAATGAATGCATTGAAGCTCTTAACTGCTCTTTGATGGACTAGAAATGGACACAATGCAGGACAATATTTGAACAATAATGCTTTGTCCTTTCTTCTTGGAGTGTAAGCTGATTGCAAATGCTTAAGGTCCATGGATTAAATAGCTAAAGGGGTCATGAATCAGAGAGCTCTGCAACTTTCATGCTCTGACTAGAATGTGTATGGAATGTATAAATATTAATAGGTCTGGCAAGAGCTCAGCAGACGAGCTGTCTAAAATTTCACAGTAGGAAGACTGAAGATTAAAGTTGCTGTGTACAGAACAGCTGAGGAGCTCCCACCTGAAAATGAACTGTCAGCATGAGTGGAAATACAGTTTTCCTGAAGCAGTATTTAAAATTCTGAGATGCCCTGGTACATAGGCATCACATGCATCAGTGTCTAACTCCACAAGATTATTTAATAGGATGAACGTGCGCACAAGGCTGAATGCCAGTACTGGGGAATGGAAGACTAATGTGTGCCACATGTTTGAAGGTTGTTTTGATGGCTGTTCCACTCAGACAACTTGCTAGTTGGAAACATCATGAAGTGCATTACTATGACTGCATTAAAAAAAGAAAGACCGAGAAAAATTGGGATTCGGCTTTAAAATGATAAGAGTTCAAAAGTAAATACCAGAAGAAAAAATGTTTATCTAGCTTTGGCTAATCTTAGGTACTCATTTACAAACAATAATTATAGAGATGATTCAATGTTCCAACATCACTAAGATGGAAATTGGGGTCTTAGTATAGAGCAAAGAACTCCTTTGAAGTTTGCCCATTTTCCAAACAACACAGATTTCATGCTTATGATTATAATAACTTTATTTCTGTTAAAATGGTGGGTAGGTTGCTCCAAAATTAACGTTTTTTATTTATTTCCATGGCAACAACAACAGATACGAAGAGTATAACAACATTACTTGATAGAGCAAACTCTTAGCAACAAAACATTCTTTTTCAGCATCATCATCACTGTGCATTTTTGCCAGCCACCAAGAGCCTGCATGCCATCACTGGAGAAATCTGCACCCACGGAGGTGACCACTGTCACTGTTGTC
Organism: Oreortyx pictus; assembly: GCA_036925125.1. NCBI lineage: Eukaryota > Metazoa > Chordata > Aves > Galliformes > Odontophoridae > Oreortyx > Oreortyx pictus. Next base: position 155,838,711 of record JAUPFR010000001.1, on the reverse strand, counting down.
ACTGCTGAAACACAACACTCTCCTTCTCACTGTGCTCACATCCAGTTTGTTCTAAACAAACATTTAGCAAGTGTCTATGAATGTCAGTGGGTGCATTTTTTTCTGCATCAAGGAATTCAGTGCCGCATCTTTGCTTCATATGCACTTCCATGTCAGACACAATTCTGTAAGACTCCCCCTTTGCTGTCATTTGTTGCATGGCAACAAAATGTAATGAAATACTGGTTGGAATTTTCAGTCTCTACTGATATACCACCAACATCTGCCTCTGACTGTGGGCCAACATAATAAAATAGAAGGCATTACTTTTAGAACAGCATCATAGTGTGTTGACTATTTCTGCTGGCACTGTGTACTACTAATCTGAGTATTTGCCATGCAAGAAAGTCATGAAAGTTATACAAGAGCCCTCTCTTCATTAGGAAGCAATACAAAACACGAAAATGTTTTTTTCAAAAATGTTACAATTTTGGCAAAATTGTACCTTACTACTGAAAAAACTCCATCCAGATCTTCCATCTGCCTCATTTTAACCCTGATTTTATATATACTTTCCATTCGCTTAAGAACATAAATAATACCTTTATTTAATCTCTTCTCAGTAGGTAAACTTGGGTTTTCTGCACCTCAGAGAATAGCACTAATGTAATAAGGGCAATTAATGCTGTACATCATTATACGTTGAATGCAGCACTTCTTATGATGAAGCTGAGCTGCTTTTCTCTGTGCATCTCCACTCTGAGGCTCTGCATATGGGTCCATTTGATTCTTTGGACAGTTTGTAGCACTGTTAAAATATTAGTACTGACCACTCAGTAATCTGAAAATACTCTTATCAGCTGTCTAGAAAAACAATACCCTGTGTAGTAAATACCTGATAATGTTTTTTTTGTTTGTTTGTTTGTTTTTTCTGTTTGAGCATAATAAAACGAATTTCTGTGAGAACTTTGCTTATATAAGGGAAGAGATAGTGTTTCCATTTTAAAATTTACAAAATGAAAATAGGACATATTCTGTATAAACAAGCAATACATGTGAACTGCTAGTCTTCTCCTGGATTCTTTTCTCAATGGACAAGGAAACCAAAATTGCACTTTTCTCAAGAAATTCATATGCTATTAGAAGATGCTTGGTATTAAGAAGACTTCTTATGCCACAGTTTTATTAATCTGGAAGATAACATCTCAAGGTAATAATGAAATAGCTTAATTATAAAAAAGTAGAATTCCACAGCTATAATTTTCACAATGCATAGGCACATTAACCCCTTATTACTTTCAACTCTCCAATTCTCCTCCTTACTATTTCTGTTTTCTGTATGCTGTTTCCAATCCCTAATCCAGACTGCTTCATTTGTTCGGTTTTTGCTGTTGTTTTTTTCTGTTTCGTTTGTCTTTTGTGGTTTCTTAGTTGTTTGGTTTGATTTCATGACATCAATTTCTTGTCTGTGTTCGCATGTAGAGAACAAAAATGACAGGTACTTTCACTGTTGCAAAATTGCTTCCATCCAACTAGGAATCACAGCATTTTTGCAGTGACCAGTCTCTACGGAACTACAAATAGGTAAAGGGGAAAAGGGTACCCAACAATTTCAGTTTTAGCAATCAGATATTCACACAACATAATTAGAAAAGTTAGTGATTTACTGAAGGAAGGCAGAAGACATGAAGAAGTGCAGGGCAAAATGTGTCATAAAAATTTATTAATCAAAATTGGACAAAAGAATTATCTTCCAAGTCACAGCATGAATATTCACAAAGACAGGAAATAGGGATGTTCCACTAATGTGTAAAAGTAAGCAAGAGCTGCATAGAGTCTTATAAGTGCCGGGAAAAGCTTTATATACAGAATGTGCAAAATATAATACAAAGTATGCTGAGGTCATAGAAGAAGATGAGTATTGTTGCCAGTCCAGTTGCCACTTACTTCAGTCTAGTAAATTACATTTCAAAAAACTTGAAGTTCTCACTCCCAAGAAGTTACACAAGCAGCATGACAAGAAGTAAAGAGAGGTCCTTGGTCTAAATGCTCTTGCTCTTATATCTGATCTTAATTTTTGTTTTCATTGCTCCATAACCTTTGCTTCTAAAAATAGATCATGACCCAGATTTTGTTTTGTAAATACTTGTGTTTATATTACTTGTAACAACATTACATGTTATTTTCCTTAGCAGTTGAGAAAGAAACTCTGTGCAGTTTAACTCAAAAAAGTATATACAAATGTCAGTCTGCCTAGGTTTTATTTGGTGGCACATTTTTTTGTTTTGTTTTGTCATGTTTGTGTATGTGTGTGCTCTAGGTTTGTTTGTTTGTTTGTTTGGAGGTGTAATAATTGGTACATAAGATAAAAATTCTTTACTGAACCCTCCAATTGATGCTAATTCGTTTAAGTGATTTAATCTTTCGCATGCATTCTTAAAAGATTATTCTTAAACATCTTCTTACTTTACAGCATCAGGAACTTTTCTATCAAAAGATCTTAAACATCAAACTGAATAAATTTAATTGTTCAAAAATTCACAGATCAACTGATGAAAATAAAACTCAAAGAACTGTAGAATCAACAAGGAAAAACATAATTATGTTCCCACTTAAAATATTTTTTCAGCATCCCTAAGATAAATACTGCCCTTAGCATTCCACAGGGATTAAAAGACAATGGTTATTGCAATTATCTTCACAATGCAGTACACACAGGAATAAATGAACAAACAATGGCATAAATACTTTCAATACCCACTATTAAAACAAAGAAAAGAATCTTTACTTTTCCTAGGAAACTTGTCTTCCAACATTGTGGATGAGTTCCATTTGATTTATTTTTCCTCAGCTTTTAATAAAATATTTGAGATAGTTGTGCTAGTTGTGGGTAATATATATTAATTGTGGTCTAAAGCTCCTCTACATATTTTTCTGTCATGGAAAAGGGAGGGATCACACTGTCCGATGTTGTAGCCAGCAATATTTTTGATGCATATTCTCATTACTAATCTTTGACTTGTTTGAACAATGTATATGGAGTCCAATCACTACTCAATATTTTAGAATAAAGAAAGATTCATGGGAAATAGACACTGTATTCTGCATGGCAGAGTGAAAACATTTCTGCTAGTAAACCTTCATTTTATCATTATAATGTGAGAAAAAAAGTAGGAAGAAGTCACACTGATTAGTTCTCAATGTGCTAAATTGGGAGCACTTGTTTTCTGTGGACTCATCATTGAACTCACCATCAAACACCCTTAAATGTGCCCAGTGATTTTCTGTATTCCATTAGTGGCTCACAGGATATCAGATCAATATCATGTCCAGTTTTCTAAGGTGAAGCTCAGCTCTGGGAAACTAAATTTTGAAACAATAAATTATCAGTTGTGTAAAGTTATCTGACATACTAAGCTAAGGCACATCAGAAACAAACCTTCAAAACTCAGCTGTTTAGGTTCAGTATGATAATTCAAGAGCCATTTTATATCCAAGTTTTGAAATACATATGAATAAACTTATTTGAATTTGACCACATTGCAAATACATGTGCTGCTGTGATGGAAACCTTATCTCAACAGCACACTTCATGTTATGACTTAGAAGTCACACTAGTAGAGAGGTTAATGAAGTTTCCATAATTCAGTTTTGAAAAGTGACAAGAAATGAGCTGAAATTTCAAACATTGTTACTTGTGAACTAGATGTCTTGTTCAAGTTGATGACTAAACTTAGTAATGTATTAATCTAGTGTGGTTCCACTTCTCTACACCTTTCTAACTGATCTAAAGTTAAAATGAAGTTTAAATTTAATTTAAAATGCTAGTTGATTGCCATCTAAATTTCACTAATATTTACTTTCAAAACATAATTTCCAGAAGAATCTTCCATTATGTGAAAATGGATGTGATATTTAAATCCAAGACTTGGTACTATATCAAAACATTCTGTTTGCAATAGTATGCCTCTTTCCATCCAGATTAATTTTATTTTCCTAATTGTTGATTCCCAACCAATAGGTATAAGAAGTATGCTTATGTCAATAAGAAGAAAAAATTTCATTGTAAGTGTCTCACTATGAGAGAGTGACTCAATAATTGGAGCTGATAACTGAAGTAAAATGTAAATTTTACAATACATAAATGAAGATAAAACTGAGAGATAGAATTTCATTTCCTTCAAGTGAGTAACAAGAAGTTATTGTCTTGTAAGCAAGAAGGAGGCGACATGAGGAATCAAACTCTATAACCCATGTAAGGTTATAAAGCAGGTATGTTTATTACAGCACCAGATGTGAGGGGGATATCTGCTGCCTAACTCTCACTTAAGAAAATTTAATGTCTTGAGTATCTGTCGTATCAGCACTAAGAAAAAAAAAAGAAATACAGAAGTTTAAAATATACACCCTATTGAGCAACTCATGGTGTTTCAAACCAGAAGTAACAGGAGTTTTCAAGCCCTCCACAATTGTAATAGTTTGATTATTGGATATTTCCAGATCTTGTAGACCAAACACTTAAAGAAATCTCTAGTCAACTCTAACATAAATTTCCTGGTTATTAAGCATTCCTCTTTTAGGCATGTCTCTGAATGGATACTTCTTACTTTTACTTCCTTGCTGAATGTGGAAGTGTTTTTACTACCAACACTCAGCCACTCACTCTCCCCACCATCATATCTCTTCACAGTTTCAATTTATACATGGTACCATCTTTTATCCAGTCCTTATTAAGCATTCAGCAGTTCTGAACAGTCACTTAAATCTCTATACAGAAGGCCAGAGATTTACTTCTCCCAACACAATCTCTACCTGAGTCATTCTTAACCAAGTTCCATTTGGAACTGAGTAATCACATTGGGAATGGTACATTTCCAGAAGTGGAAAAAGAAATATCAAGGACAAGAAATTCTCTGTCTCACAAAACCGAAGTTTTCCAGCAGGTTTACACAAATAGACCTTAAAAGCTTGCAGTAAAAGTAAGGGAAGACTTGTCCAGGCAAGTCAAACACACCATTATTTACATTTTTCCCCTTAGAGATTCTAATTTGGAACTCATACAGGTTCATACGGAGAAGACTGGAATATTACCTTGAAACAGCTCTGTAGAATTGTTTTGCAGGAACCTTCTACAATAAAGGAATTTTTTAATATTTATTCCTTAAAATAAGTATGGCAACTAGTGATAAACTCTCAGAGGCATATTTTGGAGCAGATGAGCATTGGGTATAGCTATTCATCTGGGATCATGTAACACTGGTAACATTTTTTTTACTCAAAGCTTCAAGATTTTGAGAAAGATGTCATCCGTCCTTTTAAGAGTATTTTGCATATAAGATTAAGCTGTTTTCCCCTCTAGTACTCTATAGGTAAGGGTATAGCTCAGGCTACTGTTTGTAACAATGATTTTTTGATGCAACTCAAGATACTGGAAATAAAATGGTGTTTGTGTATGCTTAGTTACTTAGATATGTTTAGATAGGAGTGGCGTGGTGTGCATTTTGCTACTTTGGTGAATGTGATGTTATAAAGGACTTGCCTTTAAATAAAGCAATTGTCTTCAGTGACTAAATAAAAATTGTGTTTAACCCTCTTGTCAAATCATATCTTGAAAATTCAGCTATCAATTATAAACAATCTAGCTTTGTATTATTTTGGCCCTCACTGCAGTACAGAAAGCATGCAAAATAACATTTGAATCAAGAAGAAGAGTTTAAAATAGAGGGCCAGAACCTTGGACTTGACTGACTGAAATGGGCATGGTTCTATTAGCTGTAAAGGAGTGGTGTTAACTCATGAAAGCTGAGAATTTGAACAGTTATCTTTGTGATGTGCAGCATCTGAGGCACGGACTCAGGTGTGAATGATTCAAATCATTTATTACAGGTTCTAACATCCCTTGTATACAAGTTTTCTCTTTTAATTTTCCCATAAACCTTTACATGTCAACAAAATACTCCACAAACACTCCTTAACTGTGCATGCAGGTGCTCATCTAATTGGGGTTGATTTGTTCCTAAACACTCACTATTCCTTCAGAGTTATCATCATGCAGCTTACTTGGACTTGTTTTCCTTGGTTCTCAGACTTCCTTTCTCATGCTGTTTATCTTGCTCCTCAGCTTCTGCTCTGAATTTCCTTTCTTGTATATGATAAACAATATGATAAAATAATATGAAGCAGAAATTTGATCTGGTGATGGCTAAAATTCAGAAGAAATACAGTAGATGCTGTAAGTTAGATTTCGTTTGACTATAACAAGAAGTGATTGACAATAGTGAGATTTTTTGTTTTTCAAGAAGCTAGGAAAAGAACCGAGACGATGACTTCTCTCTCCTTTGAATTTCAGCAGTCATCTTTCTTAATTCTGGGGACAGAGTGACCTGTTGTACTAAATGCATTAATTAAATTAGTGTTAATGGAAGAGAGCATAGATTGTAGGAGATACTGATAAGAGGGACTGATAGCCTTTCTTAGCTTTCTCCAACAAATCCAATTGTTAATAATTATCCAGTACAAACCAAAGCTATATCAAGTTATAATAACAGCATGTTACTCCCACTGTGACATTATGAATGCGATCCAATGAAGTCTAGTACAGGGTCCTGGATATGCTCTTATGGAGCAATGCAGACTCCAGATTCCCAATATCTTTCATGTCTCATTTTTACTATCAGCCTGTGCACAGCCTGAATTTCGTTCCATTATTTTCTAGATTATCTTCTGTTTGCTTATTTTTCTTCTTTGTTTTTTTTTTTTCCTACATTATTTCGTTAGGGCCTGATATTCCTGGGAATAGGATAGGGGTCCTAAAATGTCTGTAACTCTTATTCCCTGCAGGCATAAGCCAGAGTAATACATTCTCCTCACAACAAAATTGGATACCTGTGTCTTGTCTTCCATTACACTTATGTCTAACTCTTCATATAGGAATAAAATTATGGTGCTGCAGAATGTCTTCTAGTGTGTTGAGCAGCCATAGTCATCTGTATATTTTCCATGCTGCTTGATTTTTGCAACTCTGCTCCCCTAAACAAAAGTAATTTTACATTAGCCTAGGTTAAAAGATCAGTCACAGCATATTTATACAGAGCTGATTTGATATGTCTTATAGCGAAGAAGCCTGTGATTGTTGTTTGATTTATATGTCAAATGTACTGTAGGTAGGGAGGAAAGTTGGAGGACATTGCCTGTGTATGAGCACAAAAGCCAGCACATATATACATATAACATATATGTATATAACATAATTTACACACAAATGAAAAAAAATGGATGTCTCAGTTCTATGAGGTCCAAATAGCTTTCATTAAAGTTTGTAAATGCTACATATGATTTCAAATTTCTGCACCTCAGAAGTATGCTTGGCACACTTACTTTTAAAGAAAATATAAAAAAATACAGTTAGAAAATTGACAGATATTATTCAAATATTTTCAGCTTATTTACATTATTTTTTAAATTAGAATAATTGACTGGAGTCATATGGAGTATTGATGATGGCTGCTTCCCCATCTTACAGAATTGTAGATCCTGGTTGACAGAACCCTAAAAGCTACATGTATCTCTTATATATATGAACAGACTTCTATAATTTTTATCTCAAACCAACTGTAACGTCCTCTGCAAATCTGTGAATAGACTGTGGTGCTCCCTGTGAACCCCGGTTTCCCACAGCCAGAAGTGGTCCAAGGACTCTCTAAGGAATAACCAGGTGTGGAGGGTTTCCTGTTCAAGAGATCTCTAGAGTGAAGGTTTGGGAAAGGACAATGGAAGAGAAACTTTTACTTAAAGCAAGTGAAAATAAAACAATATCAGTGTGTCAGTGAAATATTCTCTTTAAACTAAATTGTTCATAAAAACATTTATTTTTAATCTGTTTTTCCAAGCATGTTAAATCTTGAGTGCAAATTTCTAGGATTCTGTCTTATAAAATAGTTGGCTAGTTTCTTACAAGCAATAGCAATGTACATAGTTTCTTTCTTGATCAAGTATCCAGTCAAGAAAACAGATTTTCAGTGCATGCAATTTTAAAATTAAATAGTGTAAGTTTAAAACGACTGGTAACAATTATTTTATGTTAAGGGGAATTTTAAAAAATAGCATCTTGTTTTTTACAGGAAAAAAAAAATCTGGGGATTTTATTTGTAATAAAATGAAATAAAAAGCCATTAAAGGAAGGAAAACAGACCTGATATTACCACAGCCTCATCACAGTTTTTGTTGCAAATGGGTTACAGTATCTAGCTGAACTAATCTTGTGGCCTGCTAATAAAAAAACAAGAAGTTCACAACCCATCTTATCATTTCTGACCTACTAATTCCAGGATTAATATTTATTTCTATCTTCTTTCTCATGGAAGATCTAGCTCTCACTTCATCCAATATGAGCTCATTCTGCTTAAAAAAAAAAAAAAGAAAAAAAAAGAAAACAACAGCAACAAAAAACACCAAGAAGCATAAGACACTAAAATGGAGTACCGTTTTGTTCGAGGTTAACTCACATTACAGTACTCATATTAGCAGTCAGTAAACTAGACCCATATTAGATCAGATTTGCTATTTCTCTGGGACTCTAATGTATTTCAAACAATTTTTAATTGTATTTCCACTTGAGTTTGACATTACCATTGTGCTGTCCAGAGTCACAATGGCAGAACACCCACGAGTAAGGGAACTTAGTGAAGGTAGTTACATAGAGACCCAAAGCTATGATTAGTAGTAACAACAGTCAAAAAGTTCTTAGTTAATAACCAAATGCATTTTCTTGTATTCAGGCTTAAATAATCTCAGAATAAGTCATGTCTGTAATAGACTGTGAGGGATGTGATACACTCTTTGAAAACTAGGAAACTTCCAAAGCCATCCAGGCTGCTTTCTCAACTGTCAAGATGAATTTCCCACTGAGAAGTTCAGCCTATTGCAAGACAAACCTTTTTCAGAGATGTGACAAACCTTTCCCTGGAATATGAGCTTTCTCTTTCCATTTTCTGTAGGAAAAATGCAGTTTAGCACTCGAATAGAAAACAAAGAGAAATTAAAGCAGAAATAAAAGCAGAAATAAAGGTCCATAGGGTCTAACACCAGTTATGAGCTATTTAAAAAGATAAGATTCAGAAAAATACAGATTGAGCAATTTTTTTCTTTGCTGTTGTAAAAATCACAGTTGAAATTTTCCCTCATCAACCAAAATATTCTTCATGGGATATCCTATCTGAATACCTTTGAAATAATTTGAAGATAATAATTCTTCTGCACAGAGAGTATTGGGAAAGACAGGATCATTTTTCCTTCATGAAAAAGCAAAACAGATGAAAAAAAAAAAAAAAAAGATGACAGAGAGGGAACAAATGCACTGGTACCAAATTTAACTTAGTGTTTCACTGCTGTAGGAATACAAGCAGATGCAATTCTATCAGCCATTTTCCCAAACTGGTATGTCAGTTTCTCTTGTTTGCAGGCTCTAGTATGTCTGTGATCATAAGCTTATGTTGTTAAAGCTGGAGTCTGCTGTTGAAACAAAACTGCGCTACTTCTAGAGAAGAGAAAGGCTGATAGAAGAAATATATGTCAGGCAGGGGGTGGGGGGATGAAGGGAGGCTGAGATGAGAATTCATCTCTCAATTCCATTTTCTTTTTGCAAAGTCAGTAGTGCAGTGTGTTGCTAAGCAGACTAGCTTTATTAAGGACATCTTTTTCAAAGGAACTCAAGAGAAAGTGACACATTATTTCATTCACTAATTAACTTCCATTTCCATCATCCTTTTGATTCACTACTTTTTCTATTCGCCTCCTGCTTCCCCATCCTATTTCCAAACCACTATGTGGTATTAACGCATCTTTTTGGTACTAATTCAGTTCTCTCCGTTTTGCTCTTTTTCTAATAATGATACAAGAAAAAACCTCCCTACAGCAGTTTGAATGGATTGAGATAAAATAGAATATAAACAAGTAATAGTTACAGGCAGAAAGAGAACATAATGCTTTAAAATGGCATCTTGTTTACAAGGAAACTGTGTGCAACATTTAGAAATGGATTGGGAATCAACAAGGGATCTTCTAGTTACATGCTTATGGCTCATCTGGGCAGATTTCTCCAACTTTGTGACAGATTCTGCATGTTGCCCCTGAAAACACTGGAGCATAACTTAGCTGATTTTCTTCTGATCTCAACAAACTGCATTTTAAATTTCCCCATCTGCCCTCTGCCATCCTTCTTAGTTCCTCACATCATGTGAGGGACCCCTAAGACCAGCATCATGTGCTAGAAACACCACCTCTTCTTGACAGATAATCACTTATAGCTACTACCTTATTTGTTAATTTAAACATTTTATTAAAATTAATTAATTATCATTATTAATATTTTTTATTAGTAGTAGTACAGAGTGGTTACTCTGGATCTCAACTTAATCCCTAAAAAAGTTTAATCAGAAATCGTAAGAACTTAATTGTTGATGAAGTGAAATACATGCAGCTTAGATGCAGACCCCACTACACTTGTATGGTTCCACTTTTTCATCTGATGAGTACGTATGGATTTGGTTCCTCCACAGCTTTCCAGATATATTCTTCTTCATTCAGAGCTTCAGTTCTGAATAAGGAATTTTTGACTATTTCTTTTAATTGGACTATAACTTGGAGGGCAGATATGGTAGAGCTCATCTTCCTACTGCTCCCTAGAACTTGCTCTGTGTATTTCTTTTTTCACTAGCCTCAATAGGTTGTCTCTGAAATATTTCCTTTTTATTGCTCTCTTTGGGGGATTTTTATTCCCCAGGCCCTCATCTTGAAAACAATTCAAGCTGCAGACTGCTCCTTCAACTACAGTTAATGTTATAAGATACAAGTTACCCTGTCAAATACATAGTGATTAAGATTGAATGCTCTCTGATGATTATATCCAGGAGGTCTTGCAAAAAAGAGGTAGGTACACAGAAAGATTTTGTGATCATGGCTTTCCCTCAAGTATTGTTGAACCTGCCTTTTCTTTCGTTTTTCTTTTTTTTGCTGCATTTTTTTGACTTTTTTGCTTTGCTTGTTTGCAAAGCACATGCACTAGAGAAATTAGAAATTTACCGACAGCATTATTTTCTATCTGAAAAACAGACCTACTAGCACATGTTTTTATTGACCGCAATTAATTCATTTTATTGACCGTATGATTAATTCATAGTGGAAATATGTATCATATTTTTAGAAGACCTTCTAAAAGAATATGCTTTTTAGAATGTAACATGGTGTAAGTCACCCCATAGTGCTGGACTAAAGCTTGCAGATTACCATGCTCCCAGAATTGCCCCCAGTACACCTAAAACCTTACTTTGGTTCCTGTATGTGCAGGCAATGAATTCAGCCTTCAGAGGTTTCTTTTTTTCCTAAGGCAATCTGGACACTGATAAACATTAAACAAACTTTTCTGTGAAAGATATATTCTGATTGAAGTCTTAATGACTAGGAAATTTCCTTACCTTTCAGAATTCCTAGTATGCAGCCACCTATACTTATTTTCCCTTGTCAGCTAAAATGTTACCTAACAAAAACTTAGTCCACAATATGTAGGAGATCAATATCTTCAGTACTTAAAAAGCCCATGGGCTGTACCACAATTTCTTTTTTTAAATGACAACAGCACAAAGTGATTGAAAGAATAGCAAATAATGGCCTTTAGAGGTGCTTTATGCAGAATATGAGTCCAATCAGAAAATAGTTCTCTGAGAATATGTTTAGGATAGAGTGTCTTTTTTCAAAATTTAGTTTTTAGTTTGGATTTCAAGGAACTCAATGCAAGAGAGACATGGAGCTTCTGGAGAGAGTTCAGTAAACAGCCATAAAGAAGATGAAGGGATTGGAGCACATTTCCTATGAGGAGAAGCTGAGAGGTTTGGGATTGTTCAGCCTGGAGAGGATAAAGTCCAGTGTCCATGTTGAGGATGGGTTGGCCTTGGTGGGCCCAGAGGTCCCTGACAACCTTAGCCATTCTGTGATTCTGTAAAACTGAAGTCCCATGTAGCACATTTCTGAGATGCAGAAATCTGAAATCTTATGGAACAATAACAGAACTAGAATAGTTCAGTTTTTTTGTTTGTATACAAATATATTAATATGCTCTCTCTTGTTTCTATACCCAGACATCTCACATACTTTAGGCAGAACTGCTCAGCTCTTTGTGTAAATATTGCTATCCTCTGTCTCAGGCTCCCCTGACTCCTTCTCCGCCATCCAAATCCAGACCAACCACACAACAGTAAGTTCTAGTTTAACATTTATGTACCAAAATATGTGCCTTTTATTTCTGCTATTAAATATTAGCCCTTAACATAACATAGTACAGTCTAACCTAATCTGACCTCCTGGTTCCTTTGCAACCTGAGGTTTTGCGCTGAAATAAAATGTTTATTGAAGTGATTCTGAAACTATTAGAAAGATGTGTTTGTGATAACGCTAAAGACTTTAAACTATAAAAGCTAAAGCTAGTGTACAAATTGTATACTGCCTACAACGTTGGGGCTGAAGGATATAATCAATCTGAGAAAAAAATTCTTAAATGCCTGCAACCTATGTCATTTGAACTCATTTGCCATCACTCCTAGAAAATGATTTAAACAAGCTTTATTGGCAGTTCATCCCAAAATATTTCAAGAGTGCCAGAAGTATCATCAAGGAAGTCAAGATTGAATTTAAGACTGTGAGCAGATGTGCCGCTCTGCCAAACTCTTCTTCAAGTATTATTCCCTTTTCTGTGAGACAGTAAAAAATGAATCCCAGAGAATGTAAAAGTCTATAAAAAATTACTGGAGTCCAAATCATCACCAACAGTTTCCAGAATGCAAAAGAGAAGGTTATGCATAATTAAGAAAGTTGAGAAAATGTTTAGGGGGGAAGAAGAAATGCAATCACTACTTAGAGTTCAATTTAGCTCCATGATTAAATATAAAACTATGTTTAAGTAATATCCTTGATATTATTTAAACCTATAAAAATGAGGAAATTTTAATTGGGTTCAAAATGAAAAGGCTAACAGCCCTTTAACTACAGTGAGATCTTGCCAAAATATGGTATTTTAGTGTAAATATAAGATTATTTGCTATGTTGAGAGAGTAAATGGGACCGTTAGAAACTTCCAATTCCATTTAGGAACCATTAGCTGCAACGACATGGCTAACAAGAGAGACAAAAAAAATAATCCAATGACTTCCTGGCAGCCGAAATATTCTTTTCCTAAATTTCGATCAATTAAGCAGACAAAATGGACTCTAATACTGCCAGTGAGGTTACTTTATTTACTTTTTTTTATGAAACATGATAAGAATATTTTCAGTGTTTTGTAATGATTAGAGATTTTTATCTATCACATAGAATTCAAATTAGTCCGGCATCAACCTGTGAAAATTAAGATAGCGGTCAAGTAATGAAAAGTAATCACTCTGAAAGGACTGGCACATGCAAACAAGCAGGTGTATTTACACACAGAGGTTCAGATGTTCTCTTAGTGGAAGATTACCATGCTATTTAAGTGAAAAAGATAGCAAAGTTTTAAAAGGAAGTGAAATCAAAGAATCACAGAATTATAGGGGTTGGAAGGAACATCTAGAGGACATCAGTCCAACCCCCCTGCCAAAGCAGCTCCCTAGCCCAGATTGCACAGGTAGGCGTTCAGGAGGGTCTTGAACGTCTGCAGGGAAGGAGACTCGGTAACCTCTCTGATGTGCTCTTTAAAAAAGATCTTCTCCCCTCCCCCTTTCTTTCTGTCTTCCCCCTGTTTCTGTTTGTAGGTTCATTTTCATTAACAGAAAATATCAACGCACTTTCCATAATATTTGAAATCTTAGCACTCCTAATTTGAATTACTATCCCTTTTTGCATAAATTTGTGTTCTTGTTTTTTTTGTTTTTTTTTTTTGTTTGTTTGTTTGTTTAACCACCTGTATATTTTAGGCAATACAATTCTTTCTGCCATCACTGGCACCATTTCACTGATTTTCCTTCTCCATTTGACTCCTACATTTTGCTCTCATTTACACATAGTTTTACCAGTAGCTGTGAGAGCTTTTCAGGTTGGAAACAGGTCACCCAGAAACATTGTGGAAAGCTGTTCTTAGAGAGATTCAACACTTCACAAGATATCCTGGGTGAGAACTTGGATGCTATTGGTGCATACTGGAGTAGATCCATACTGTAGAAATCATAGAATAAGGATGGGAGCAGTGAGGGAAACAGACTTTACAGCTTGCTTGGAGAACTCATAGTAAGTCCCATTTTCAGATCACAAAAGAGCAATCAAGAGTGAGAGCCTGAACTCAGAAGTTCAGGGAGTTGGGAGGTGTTGTTTAATTTTTAAAAACTAGCCACCTGTTCTGACTGAAGCTGAATTTAATTTTAGAATTGTTCAATCTTGAGCAGTATCTGATGTAGACGACTTCCTTAGGTTCATGATAGATTCTTGACAAGATCTGAAATGTAACAGAAATGACAGCTGCTCTCCAAAGGGTCCTTTGGTGTGGATCCCTTAATGAAAGAGAAGGCACTAATCATTACTTACCACCATGACTCAATGATCATGCTTAGCCTACGTGTTTATGCTGATAATTAATCCATTGCTGCTGGCGCATTTTTCATTCTTGCAGCATTGATGGCTGTTTTGGAAGTCAGTATGTTTCAATATGTTTTAAACATGTACTTCTTAAAGGTTACTAAGCAATGGATTTATTTTATTTCTTTCTGTTTCAGTGTAGTCTGTTTTGGTGCTCTGCAAAACATACTCTTTTGTTCTGTTTAAAGAGTTGACAATGCAATACATGACATACTCAACTTTTTGCAAATCAGGTTTCATTTTATGATGAAGCATAAATATGAATTATACAACTCATAGCCTAACTTAAAAATTCTAATTTAGAATTAGGAAGTTAGCTGCAAATTGCAGTTTGCCATCTGCTCACCATATACTAACCACTTCTGGAAAAGATTGATTTAATTATTTTCCATACCTAATGCAGAAATAATCTGTCATTCAAAGTTCAGTTGCACTTACTAAGAAATATTTGCCAAATATTTGGGAAAAGACTTACGGGTAATTTTATGTATCAGTACTATATATACAGAAACACTTTAAAAGCAGTTCTGACCATTTATTTTATGATATGAAACAAAAGAACTTTTTGCTTCCTTAACAGAACGATCTTGCAAATTCTAAATCCTAATTTGAATTAATGGTGGGGTGACAGAAAAAAGTAAAAATGCTATTGAAAAATATTACCGTAAGTAAATCAGCAGATTTAATCTATATTAATTAATAGAAGCTACCTGCACTTGTGAATTCTTTGTGTCATGCAGCAAAGGATATTATAAAGTACTAATAAAAATTTAACACACAATTTTCTTTTTTTTAGTAGTATGACAGTGAGCTGCTGTTGTCACTTTTCCATGGTACTCATGTAAGTTCTTTATCCAAGTGCATACATAGTTTCACGCAAATGAATCCCAGGCCCCCAGCCTTCAATTAGCTGCTGTAGTCCCCTCTTGCCACTCACATTTGTTGCTCCACAGGCTTCTGTGAGGATAATAGTGGCTTCAGAAAATGGCTTCAAATCCTTGAGTAGAGGCTGTCATCATATTCCCATATTGTTTACCTTCAGAAATACCTTTGTAATTGGATTTAATATCATATGGACAGTTTGGGGAATTCTCAATATACACACTAGAGTGCACTCAAGCATGTTTCTATGCGAAACAGTGTTCCACACTGGCCAACCCAATGTACCCCACTCATCTTTTACTAAATCACATGACCAGTTTTAAGTAAACGGGATAACCATATTTCTTCCTGCAAAGCTCTAACTTGGCTAGAACAAGATGGTATGTTCTGATCAGACTGTCTGCATGGCCATTTGGAAAAGGAACCTAGATCTGAGAAGTCAGGGCAGTTTCCAACCTCAGTCAGCTGATGTACAGCATGAACTTGAACTTGTGGTTCTGTCTCTGGGCAACCTGCAAGAGCTGAGCTCCTAAACATCTGTATGCCAACAAAGTCTAGCAGGACTTTGGACAATAGTTTAGTCTGCCTAACATCCCTGACAGACCCACACTTCTAGGATTAGATTCTGTCAGTGATGGTAGTCTTTTAAATCTAATTCTAACCCAATAAGCTTTTTAGTTTATTCACTCTTTTAAGAGCTTAACAAAGTTTTCCTCATGGAAGGGTTCAATCTGACATTCACTGCCACTTACAAAAATGCTCTAATTAGTAGGTTGCATGTTAATAACAGAAGATGGTAGAACACTGAGGTTTTATACATTGTGTTGCAGTTAATCTCACTCTTCACTCTGCTTTTGTTAATTTTTAGATGTGCTTTTTGCTTCTTCCTTCTATGATGATTCTTGTGAATCTCAACAAGGTTTGCTGTCACCATCCTTTTCCTTTTCCATGCTCAGCACAAATAAGAAATAGGTTTAGATGCAAGCAAATTACAATAGACTAAACTAGCTAGAACACAAGACCTTACAAGTAAGGGAGTACAAAGTAGTGGTGTAGTGTGCACTGTGATTTTTAAAATATCTCTGGTCTCATGACATCTTTGTGTTTTTCATTCTCTTATTCTCTTTTAAAATAATTTATTTTGAGAAAGTGTTTCTAGGAAAGAAAGGCTATGTAGAGGTAGGGAAAGAAAAGGAACAAGTTTAGTGATAGCAGAAGGACAGAATATGTCCCAAGAAAATCTATGAAATGCTGTCAGACATTGACAACATCATTGCTAAAGCTGTCAGGGATTTTTCAAGCAGAACTCAATTTAATCACAAAATGTCAATTTCTTGAACAAGGAATTTTCTCCATGCATGTTTTTCTTTCACACAAGTTCAATGAACACCAGTTTGAACAGTATTCTAGTAGTACTTGTGGCAACCTGCAGGTATTTAGCTCCAGATTGAGGACAAGCAGGCCTTCTCCTGGGCAGCCAGCTTGTTGGATCACTCTTTCTGATGGGGCACACAGGGTAAGGGGAAATACTTGAAATTTCTGAGTGGAGCTGATTTGATTCTTGTCAGCTTTATCACTAAAAGGCAGTGGGATGACTTGGATGACTAATAGGCTTTGGCAAATACAGTACAACAGCGCTTAAAGTCATCAGAGCCCTTTCCTGTTAGGATAGGTTCTGGTTTAACACTCAGGGCTACCTGTCATGGAATCACATCAATCAAAAGCAAACACCTGTGCATATTTAATTTCTTATCCCAAGCTAATGAAACAAAAAGTTGTCACGCTTCATTCCATATCAGATTAAACCAACTGATTTCTCTGTATTTTGCCTGCAATCCCACTGTGTCTAATATACATGCATGTGCATCTATGTGTGCATGTAGTAGGTCTATGATTCAACTTGATCATTACACATTCACAGGCATCATTTCATCTTCTCTCTTTGAAGACCAGGCTAGGTCAAATAGCTAAATAGCTATTCATTTTCTGTGTCATTTGAATATTCTACCGAACACTTTGCTTTGATACTGAAAACAAACTTCCTTCTTCAGCAGAAGAGGAAAACTAGAGTCCCCGGAGATTTTAGCACCATCCATATTTGCTGATGACTGTTTTGTTCTCTTGAAATCCACGGCACTGAATACTCCAGTGCAGGGAATCAACCCTTATTTTGTCGGGGATTAAATATTTCTGTTACCACTAGGGGACAATGTTGCTCTTCTTTTCGTAATAGCGGTGCTGAAGTATTTTGCGTTATTTTTAGTAAACTTAAGAAAAGTGTTAAAGATGATTTCTTTAATACAAAAGAACGTTTTTCCTCAGCATCTATAGTATTTTAACAACGGATGCTCTCTTCTGAAACAATCATAATATTTCTGTTTTAAGGAAGGACCAAACATAGAATTTATTAGTGTGGAATTTTTTCTCTGTATCTGTTAGTATACTGTTAAACTGTATCGAGTATTCAATCCTATTTTGGCACAAGGAAAATAGTTCTCCTTATTTCTTTGTTTTTGTTGTTGTTGACGTTGTTTTTTAATTCTGATTGTTTTCCTTGAGGATAAAGAGATGTTTGTTTGAAGAACTCATAAGTAGAGTTAAGATCAATTAATAATTCAGTCAGATGTGCACATATGCTGCACAAAGTTCTCTCTGTGCCCAACTCAAAGACACTAATTTGTTGAAACTCCAACATGTATATACTTACAGAAATGCATAGTTTTTGGTAAGTGAGTGACAAGAGGATTTAAAAGTATATGGATTGATTCTAGTTTTAAAAATCTGAGAAATACATCAAGAATATAGAATGATTTTGCTTTTAATATCAGTCAGTTTCTGAATATGTATAGTTATCAAGGCAAGCAGCTTTTCTGTAATAGAGAAAAATATAATGAAATATGGAAAGATTATAAGCATCTAACTTTGTGAGAATTAAAAAGCAATTAAAAAAATGAAAATATATCCAATGTATTAACGGTCTTTTCCACTATCTTCAATTATCCTTGTACTGCTGTTTTACATAAAAGCACCCAGTTTTCATCCAGCTCTGCAGTGTTGAAAGAGAATTCTTAGTGCAACTGAGTCATATAATACCAATTTCACATACACCAAATCTTTTATGTGTCATAATTACTGGTTGTTTCATAATCTTTTGTGTCAACAATATAAATAGAGTATTTTCATCATCCTCACCCTTAAATGTCTTAATTGTCAAATACTCACCTGCTGTCCTTGATTATAGTGTTGTGTACTAACATTTTACTTTAAGTTGTGCATAGTTATTTTTAATGTGTTGAGGAAAGCACATTATCCTACTTCTGAAAAGGGGACGGTGGAGTCAAGAATAAATACTTAGAAATTGTGTAAGGAGCTGAAAACAGTGCATATTACCAAAATAACAGCCTGTTTTGAAATTCACCAGTCCAAAAGAAAACCATATCCTTTTCAAAAAGAAAGCTGACATGTTGAGACATTGACAGCGTGCATTCAGTCATAGAGCCCACTCCTCTCCCAGATGGATTTGTTTAATGTCACCACTTTGCTGATTCATACTGCTTCATACCATCTTCCTGCAGCACTATCCAGATCTGGCAATAAGATTATAAATAAAATAACAAACTGTTGTGCAGTGCCCACCCAGTAATTCAGAATCGCTCTCAAACTGATGAGATTGAAAAGAATGCTGAGAGAACAACTGAGGTGGCTGCTTCAAAAGCTTTCACAGTTCCCTTAAGTGTTTGTTTTCTATCCATAAAATGCTGCTTCCAAGGTCACAAGCATATTGGACTGTTTTTTACCTATGTTAATAATGACTACTTTCTCTAGTTATAGATGCTTGATTTTAATCTTGAGGCCCATCTAAAATACCAGACATTTAAAAACAGAGCAACCCCAGAACCAGAAGACAAGAGCTCAGCTCCAATTACTCTAAGTGACATTTGGCATTGCTAGTTCTAAGAGGGAATCACAGTTTTTATATCTTCCCTGTTTAAAAGAAAATGATCCTCAATGATGAAAAGGTTAACTTGGAAAGAGGAAAAGGTCTTCTGCTTAGACACAAATACCAGAAGAGTGGCTGTACAGATGAAGCCAGAACACTGATCAAATAATTCCTCATCGCACCAACACAAACTAGTCTTCTACAATAAGAAGCACACAGCAGACCTACAAGCTGCAATGTATGGGGAAGAAATCAGTGATCTGGGGCTCAGTTGTAGAAGTGTAAGTCTGTCATTTAAGTTACACTGTCTGGAAAGCTGTCAGGTGCTGATTTTCCCTCTGATAGTACTTTCATTTGACCCCAAAGGAAAAACAGAGAAGGATGCAGAGTATTGAAATCAAATGTGAGCAGGAGCTCTGACAAGCAGAATTTGTGATGCTACAAACTCACTAAGAAACTAGGCAGTCATTTGAATAGCTTTCAGAGCTGAAATGAACTAATATTTTATTGTGGCTAGTGATAAGGAAGGATGTCAGCATGTGGGGGAAGAGTTCAATCTCATCTATTCAAGTCACACGATGCATTCAGATTAATTTGAAATGCAAGACAGAAAATTAGCAAGAAACAAGATAAAAAAGCACAGACAATTATATACAGGATATTACAGAGCCCAAGTGATTCTGCCTTATTTGTGATATCTGCATATAAATGCAAAATTGTGATGTGCCTCTCACTGCTATAATATTGGTTGAAGTTCCATCTATTTCTATATTTTGATTTTGTCATATCTGTTTGGCCAGTTATAAAAATAACAGAGCATAGTGTTGTTATTTTGAAAATGAATAATAAGTTGACCTCTAGCAAAGTCTGTATAACAACTACAGGTGGTAACAGCACCAGATGATTCAAATTACTGTGGATGGGATATGGAAGAACAAATACTAGTTGGGCACTGTAAGTCATAAATGACCTCCTTGTTCTATACTTATTCTAAGTATTTTCTTTAGAAAAAAAAAAAATAAAAGCAGTTGTATATTCTGGCCTATTAATAGAAGTATGTGAAGAGACAAGTAAGCTGGTGAATGGCAATTTAGCCAAATATTAACAAATATGCATAAGAAGAATATTTTGTGCTGAAGTTCAGAAACAATTTCTAAACAAACATAGTTTACATGAAATTCTGATTCTAAGAATCTTTCTCATACAGGTGTATGTGCTGAAAGTAGAAACTTTAGCTTTAGCCAGGGCCCAAATAATGAAAACCATACCCAGGTATAACTTAATCCTGGAGGTGCTTTCATAAACTAGCTGGGTCCTCATCCTGTTTTGAAAAACACAATGCCCTTCAAACAGTGCTTCTGGAAGTTCCTGACACCATGCCAATTCTGTGCATCTCAGGACCTCACCCTTATCTGATCCAAATTAAAGTATGGATGAAAGTCATCTTCTCTAAGTTTAGATGTCTTTAATACACAGGCATCTATGCCCGTGCAGACCAGGGAAAAGAATGCTTTATAATAAGATAGAGTTTATAATCTCTTTAGGACCAATAAAAAGCAATAGGCATTTTTGCTGCAGAATTCAACTGATCTGTTTTCAATGTCTATATTGAAGATGAATCACACTAGGTGTGCCCAAGTGGCTGTCTGTGCTGCAGACACGTAAAATAGATTAGATGAATCCTGCCAAATTAGTTTTTTGCTCAAGTCCCCTAAGGATTTTGAACTGATTAATGACCTTCCTGTGTTTCAAACACACATCTAAAGAACTAAGGTCCCTAAAAACTTTTTTAAGTGGCCACTTTTCACCTAATAGGGTGATCATTGGTTTTTTTATGCAGGGATCTGGAGACTGATCCAGAACCCACCTCAGCTCAGTGTAGTTCAACCACCTGTGGGTTCTGAAGTGAAAGTTTAAATCTTCATGCTATAAGTAGAGCTGACTACTGGGAGTTTCCATTTTTAAGAAAAGCCTCAGTGCAAAAAAAAGTATTTGAACTATATATAAGCTGAAGGAGCAGACATCTATAATTTGTGGTTGTGGTACTCCATGTTGTGGCACATTTTGTGTTTTCTATTACATGTTGATGGTCACATCCATTCTCTTTTTAAATTTGGCTATTATTTTTTAACATGTCAGGAATGTTTCTATATTTCTTAATAAAAGAATAATTGTTTAAAATGTATAGAATAGCCATGGGAGCAGTTATCATGGCCTGGGCTCTGGGACTGAGCCAGTTTTTTTCTATTTCCAGTTTCAGGAAACTTGTGCTCCTAAGCAATGATACCCTTTTCAACAGAGGAGTATAATGTTGAACCCCAGCTCAAAATGCAGACTGTGATGATTACACAAGTCTACCTGAAGATAGGAACTTGAGACCAGAATTGAAGTCCCCTCAGACTTCTGTATCTTATGTCTATATCTTATAATACATATTTCTTGATTTGGTCAGGAACCCAGATCATTTTCCTTTCCTCTTCTCCCTTTCCTCTTCTCCCTTTCCTCTTCTCCCTTTCCTCTTTCATTCCCTTTTTCAACCAGCATTATCAATATCATGTTTAAAGTGCATGCTCCAAGCTTCCTTCTGTCCAGATTTCTTTGTCTCAGGTGATCCTTGAGCCTACCAGAAGGAAAGTTACTGAGAGATGCCTTGAAGGTACCCAAACTTGGACACAATGTATTGGGCACTCTGCGTCTGCTATCCCAAATCCCACCTGCTCTTGCTCTCTGATCACATGGCTGGCATCCACCAGACCTGTGAACTGTCCTACAATGGTCTGAAGCTGTGTGCTGTAAGAATAAGTGAGATTTTAAAAGGATCTTTCTCAAGCTGCTATAGCAATTGAACTGTTTTCTCAGGGAATTGAAAGAAATGAGATTTTCTCCTGTACCTGTGCAGATCACAGACCCCAAGAACAAGTGGAGCTGTGCCCACACTCCCACTCTGAACTGCATACTTCTTGAGAGCTGAAGAGATATGGCTTCTTGCTCCCTTCTCAAGCAAGCATACCCCTTCACACAGAGCTAACAAAATCACATACAGTCACTGTTTTAAAATCAGATACTTCTGGCCTGCTGCTATTTATCTTTCCTATGTCTCCTGTCTCTGAAGACCTTCCTTTTCTTCTCATTTAGAGTCTAGTTATATACACCCTAGCAAAATGAACATCTCTTCCTAATGTCACGTCCACCATTTTTCTCTTTTGAAAAGGGCCCTGCTTTTTCTTTTTTTTTTTTATTCCAACGATGTACAATGTCTAGTATTTCTAGATGACATAGAAGTATTTCAAAGGAGCTTGTACAAATTTCAGAATGCCAAATGTAAGAAAAAACAAACAACCATAAACCCAGCAACAAGAAAAGGAGCCAAACCAGACTATTCCAATGACAGGGGCAAAGGAGAAATGATGACAGCAGGTCCTGACTCTGCTCTGATGAGGTACCAGTTGCCAGTTTTTGCACAGAACTAGAAATAAAAACAAGAAAGCTTTTCTTGCCCGACCTTTTCCTCTTTTTTCCTCTGGCATAAGAAATTAAGTAGAGCTGAAATGTTAAAATAAAATCAGCCATTTGTGAGAATAATTGTGAAGACTGTAATCTTCAATTATTCAAAATGATTTCTTCAATTTAATATTTAAATTAAAACTGTTTGCCTAAGGAACAGGAACGGTAATTTTCATTTTGTTGTTTTTCTTACGCTTCCTAAAGCATTTGAATGTACACAAGTCTTAGGATAGCAATAAAAATGATTACATGATTAAAAATGTAAGGATCTATTTTATGCTAAGATATTTGCTGGAAAGAAGTTGTTTTCATGAATATTAAAATACACACTACTTAAAATAATAAAAGTAACAGCAAAAATAGCAACAATAATAATTAAAATCTTTTTTTTTTTAATTTTCCTACAACATATATTTTGTGGGTTTTTTTTCATTGTTGATATTTTTAAAGCCACTCAAAAGTATTGACATATAGAAAGTGCTTAATTTTGAAATTCTAGTGAAAATCTCAGTTTGAAGGGGCTGATGTTATACTATGTCTTATATTTTATATAGGAAATAGTGAGAAAAAAGAAATATTTCTTTTTATTTTATTTTCCCCTAAAGTATTTCAAGATACACAAAAAGAGATTAGAAAAAAAAATTCTTCCTTCAGTCTTTCCTTTCTTCCCTCCTTCCTTCTTTTTTTTTTCTGCTAATTTAATTCTATTTTCTATGTAAATGTAGCAGAAAGACAGAAAAAATTGCATCCATTTACAAGGAATAAAAAAAAGATTATTTTAGGGAAAGAATGATTTTTCATTCCAAAGCATTTAATATAATATGACCACTATTTCAGCGAGTTCATCTCACAGCAGTCCTATCATACTGCTCATTCATGTCATTGACTACTGCTTGCCAAGTCTATCCGCAATCTGCGTTTAAGTTCCAAGCCCTAAGAAAGCATGTATTATTTAAATGCATAATGTATTTACTTTCTTCATTGCAGTGTAAAGTTCGTATGACTTATTGTTGAGAGTATTTCTTTAAGGGTGTGTTTGGCATTGTTACAGAAACCTCATTTTTTATTGAATACCAGAGTGAATAGCTATGTAAAACCTGCATGATTTGTTGGCGCTAAAACTAAGGCTGCCTCCAGGCACTGGTAACTTATGTATCATCTTTTCCTTAATTTCTCTTTTTTATTTTAATTTGTAAACTGTCTCTGATCTGGAAGGCACATTTTTCATGTAGGTTTGCTTCGCTGATAATAAGGACCTATCTTACCCTCCTGAGTATATGGCTTATTTTATATTAGGTGCAGTGGAACAGAGTTCATTAAATTGCAGTAATACACTTTGCATGTTTCATAAGGGCACAAGAATTCCATTTAAATGAGGATTTTAATTTTAAGTATTTTGCCTAAAATGACATTAGTGCTGATTTGCAGATATAAAACAGTCAGTCTACTGCTCACGTTTTGCGATGTTCTTTTATTTTCCTTCAAGACATTGCTATTTTTAAAGTCTTGCACAGAACCAGACCATCATCATAGTCTGTGAACTCTGCTTAAAACTAAGCTACTTGATATCACTGATAAATTTTTGCTCAGCAACTCTATCAGCAATGTTGCAGATATTTTTTGCTTTTTTTTCAGCTGATTTACAGGTGCTGTCCAAGATTTTCCTCTTGCCCTCCATTTTTAATGAGAAGAACAAGACAGAGGATAAGTTACAGCATTTTGATCCTGAAACCTACTCTAAACTTGTCCTGGGTGAAGTTTCAGACTGTACTAGGGATAATCATACTCATTTTCTCTATGAGAACTTTTATTTTCTTACTAAGATTGACAGGTGAATATGGGAATCCAAAAAAGCAGCGCAGATCATTGTAATCACTGTTTGGACATCAGCAGAATTTCACACTAAACTCTCATGATAATCACTCTTTTCTTAAATCAGTTCTAGTATTTCTAGAAACTGTCATTGATGTAAGGTTATTGCTTCAAGTGTAATTTTAGCAAACAATGCATTTTCTTTCATTCACATTAAAAGATAAGTGATGGCAACATGGAAGTCATTGTGGAGACTTGTCCTACCAGCTGCCCAGTAGAAAGAAACTCTTAGAAATAGTCTGATCTTTGGAGGAGAGTAAAAACAACAAACTCAAAGAAAAGCCTCAGAGTGCATCGTTCTGTTTGAATTTGATTCTTGTTCAGTGATATATGTTTTGTGAAGACTTAAGGTACCTGATAAGATAGGCACCTTCTTCTCTGACAAGAGAGAAATATACTTATTTCTAGCAGAACTTAGTGTTGTCTATTCTGATTCCTCTATTTTTGACTGAGAATTTGAATGCCAGAGCTAATAAACATCTAACAAAGTTTGCTAAGACATTTCCCTCAGAATCACTTGTATTCAACTGAAGAGAAATACAAAGTAAGGTGTTAGTGATAGAGTCATGTTTCCATTATTAGAAGTCTACTGATACCTTATTAGACATATGTATTAATATTAAAATCTTGTCCTTAACGAAATTTGCAGATATAAAATCATAGGTTTGCAGGTCACATCTCATTTTAATTCCATGCTTTTATTTCCTTTCAAGATTTTATCATGTCAAAGTTGGCAGAACAGTCTAATTCCATGAGCACCATTAACAAGTAGGCTAGCTGTCTGCTTTGAGTTTTTTTGTTTGTTTGTTTGTTTTTTTAATTTTTTGAGATGTTCTGTAAAAACTGTAATATTGTAATATCATAGCACAAACAATATACTGAGGGAGACTATAATTTTGGACTTCCTTTCAGAGCATCAAATTTCAGGCTTATATAAATATACCATGTAGGTATTTTTTATTCTTCATTGATTGTGTAGCAGCTTGTTCAGCTAGATTAAAAAAGACAGTTTCAACCTCTGACACAAATTTGGGAGAAATTGGAAATGAAATTGACTGAGGGATATTTAGAGAAAAATAAAAATTAAACAGGATTTTTTTTAATTAAAGTACATACAAAATCTGAAAGGTTTGTAATCAGAAAAGGAAAATTTCACCACATGTAACTTAATTAACAAGCAATTAGAAAAAATTGTATTTAACATGGAAGAATTAGTAATCATAAATTGGTGTGTCTGAAAAATAGATTTTGAGAAGAAATGTTGAAATTATTGTGAAAAGAAGATTTGTATTATGCCATCTACTACACAGAGATGATGAAAATGTTAAGAATAGTTCTGTGTATCAAGAAATAAACAAAACAAAAAAATAAAATAAAATAAAATAAAATACTTGTATCACATTCATGTAGTGAATGATTGATCTCCACTGATAACTTCAGATGTTAAATGACAGCTCTTAAACTTCTTTTATTCAGCAGATGTAGCCATCTTGAACCCAGAAGTCTTAAAAGAGCTGGGCTGGGATCTCTTGGTTCATAATATTCCTACTTTTTAAAGAAAATTTATTGCATCAAAAAACTCTGGAATTTTTTTGTTTTTTTATTTTTTGCTAATGTTCATAATGTAAGTGTAATTGTTCATATAAGTGTGGATTATTTAATAGAACGTAAAACTAACATGACAGTAAATCTGAAATTAGCCTAAGTTATGAACTAAAGAGTAAGAAGTGTTGCCAGCAGTGTGATAACTTTCTCATAAAAACATCTTAATAAATGTTTCATTTTCTCACAAATATACAAGATTGCTTGTTTAAAATAACTCCATAACTATAACAGTTTTTGTATGTATTACCTAAGATTCTGATTAATTACTGCTGTATAACATCAGTCAAGCATATGTTAACATTGATTTAAGCATGGAGGTCTGACATATATCAAGAAATAGTTCTTAATGAAGAACTCTTGTTGCAAATTATATTTCTAGTGAGATTCCGCAAAGATCAGCAGTGCAGAAACCATGCTAGACACTGTGTCAAAAATGTTTACAGTTTTATCTTGCTAAGGATGTAGATCTACAAGACTCTGCTGTGGGAAGTGAATGAGTGATCTTTGTCTAGACCTCATGGGCTTTACATTAGGCTTGTGTTTTATAAATTACTCCCTTTTAGCTTTTGACACTATGCAATTATGGTCTAAAGTTAACATCCACTAATTTACTGTCACTTGTTACTTAACTACAATGTAATTTTTAAATACATATTAACATATTTTTCCACATACAAAAATATGCCATTATTTCTATAATGATTTAAACAAGCAAACAACAAAGAAATTTTTATTGCTCATGGTACACCTTTTTTTACTTTTTTTTAAATCCACATTCCATTTCTTGATCAATAAGTAAAGGCCATTGACCGATGCTGTAAAATTTTGATCTTTAAATAAGGATTATTTTATCACTGAAAAATATAAACTTTGGGTAATGTTTTCTTGTTGATGTATTATGCATGTAATTTCCATCAGGAGGGAGTATGTGAGCATATCCACAGGAGAACTGGTCTGTTTTAGTTATTCAATTTTATCTTCAGTCATTCCCCTACATTTATTCCTTGAACTTTCCCCTCCCTTCTTTGTTTACAAATTAACTTTTTTCTGATAGAATTCATATAGATAATTTCTGCTGCAGCAGGCATAAGTTAACAGCTAAATAGCTGGTACTGTGTTTTGGGTGTGAGGAGTGAATTAATTGGGCAGTCACTGGAGCTTCAAGGATGTCTTTTCTTGAAGGATTTTCTCCTGTCATTTGGACAATTACCACTGAGGAATGATTCCACCAAGCAAAAACAGTCTGATATTCAATTCATCCTTCATTTGGGAATTATCCCTTTTCCTTGAGATGGTACTCATTTCTATGATTTTCAGCTGGGAACATCAGAGAAGTTATGACTGGAGAAACAGTAGGTGCCCTATCCCTGGATGCTCAAGGCCAGGTTCGATGCAGTCCTGGGCAGACTGATCTGGTGAGTGATAGCCCTGCCCATAGCAGAGCTTTGGAACTGAATGGCCTTTAAAGTCCCTTCCAACCTAAGTCATTATGATTCTATGATCCTGTGAAAGCTTTGCTAGAAACTCAGCCTAATAACCCTGACCTCTTTGAAATGTGCAATGTTCTGCTTCTTACAGCACATTTGAAGCCTCCATGAGAATCATGATAACATTTTCCTTTTCTGAGTAAAGATAAGAAGCTGAATTCTTCATCAATTGTATGCAAGTGTGGACTGTACAAATTGAAATTCCAAATTGAAGCAGTTTTATAATACATCTATACACTGTAAAATAAAATAAAATTCAACCAGAGATAGATTTATGGAAGGAGAGAATAGAGGAACCTTCCTTTCATCACCATCTTTAGTGGTACTTTAGATTACATCAGTGGGAAAAACCACAGGAATTATAGCTCTGAGAAATTTTCTTAAAATCAGAAAGTGCTTCATCAATTCTGACTTTGTGATTTACCAGAATATTAAACCTCATGAAACAATAGCACATAAGGTATGTTGCCTATAGATTTAAAGAAATCCCAGCTAATCAGCAGCAGGCAAGAAAATGCATATTCCTTGAATAGACCCTATTAATTCTTATTTCACCAGTCTAGGTCTTGGAACTATAATCTTTAGGGAAATTTGTGGCAGCATTATCAGTGATATAATTAACAGAAGACTTTACAAACAACTAAGAAAATCTAACTTGTGACTGTAAAAACAACAGAAGTTGCTGATTTTGTTATATTTTTGGAATGATAGATAAGTCTATTCTGTTAACAATTATTCTAATTAAAACTTCCAAAAGGGGGCACATTCTGGCTGCTGGACGAGCTCAGGATTCAAGCTGACTTTTAACAGCCTCTAGACTAGCAATGTAATGGAGATTATGTTAGATGAACTCTTTTGCTTATAAGCACCAGTAAAACATTCTGAAGTTCATTCTCTGTTATGTTAAACTATATCACAACTTTAAATTACACAACACAACATGAAGGACTACATTTTGTCTGGACATCATTCAGTCTCTATTGAGTTTGTACGCTACCTCTTTTGGCCCCAATTCAACCTCCTGCCCAGGCAAATATCATACTTTGTACTATACCAGATCATCTGGCACATAAATCTTTTCCTCTTTGTTATCTCTATTACCTTTTTGCTTCTCTTACTCACCTCCATGCTCCCAATTTCTCTTAAGTTACAATCATTCATCAGTTTCAATTCAAGCTATCCGTCATTTCTATTCTTTTTTCTTTCTGTCTTTTAATATCTTGCCATGTGGTCTGGTTCCTGATACGACTCCACATGTCTTCTGGTGGCTGATGCTTCTCCCCAGCTGCCACAGCTCCTTCATGGACTTCTGTGGGCATGCTGTATCTCCTCTTCAACACTCCCAGGCTACTCTCTGCCATTTCCACTCTGTTCACACAGCCCTTACCAAGGTCAGCAGTGACCTATTCTCCCTCTAGACCTCCTTTCTACTCTCATCTATCTCAGTCTATTGGCTGTGTTCAGCAAAACCTATCATTTTCTCTGCCTTAATCTTGCGTGGCACTTCAGTTTCCTGGCTCCTCTCTAATGCCCTTCAACTGTAAGCTGCAATTGACTTCCCCTCTCTTTGTCTGCATTTAACACCAAAGCCCCACAAGGCTCCATTTGCATTCATTTTATTCCTCTTTCCCTTCTAGATGTTATTTGGGATCATGGATGACATCATATGTATATATATATATATCTTTGTCCTCATCTATTTTGTAATTGAGTCCATGTCAATACATATATAGATTGTTCAGAAAGTAATACCTTCTATTTTTATTTCCATGGAAACAACAACAGATACAAAGAACACAATAACACTACTTGATAGAGCAAATTCTCAGCTACAAAACACTCTCTTTCAGCATAATCACCACCATTAGCTATTTATGCTGTCAGCTATGAAAAGGAGCCTGCATGCTGTTCTCATTAAAATCTGAACCAGTGGAGGAGACCATTGTTTCACATCTGTTATGATGGCATCGTTGATAGGAAAATGTTGGCCGCACAGTCTATCTTTCATCAGCCCTATATTGGTTCAATAGGTTCTGACAAACTTGAATTTGGTATTCTTTCTGTTCCCATGTGAGCGCGCATGAGTCCCATCTGCTGCAAACTTTGCGATATTCCAATACTGCTACCATCATTTCCAACTTACTGAAGTTGATATTCAGCTTGGTAAACAGTTCCCTGTCGTAATCTACTGATTTGTGTGGATGAGCTGATTGAGACATTCCTCATCTTGTGGTGTGACAGCAATGTATGGACATCTGGAACATGACTTGTCTACTGTTGCTGTCACCTCTGCGCAGCAGTATCTCTCACCAACTCACTGTGCTCTCATGCACTGTTTGGTCTCCATAAATATTCAGGAAGCACCAATGAATATCAATGGGTGTAATTTTTTCTGCATGGAGGAATTCTTTTCCACACATTTGCTTCATAAGCACTTCCATGTCAGACATTATTTTCGGACTGCTTCTCAGTTGCCCTCTGTTGCACAGCAACAAATTGTAATGGAATATTGGTGGGAAGGTTCAGCCTCTACTGGCATACCACCACCATCTGCCTCTGATGTCACGGGCCAACATAATAAAATAGGAGGCATTACTTTCAGAACAGCCCTTGTGCATGCTTATATGTTTATGTAACAGCTCTAACAGCATTATTCCAAGCCCACACTGAAAAGTGAGTGCTTCTTCCTTTCCTCTGCATTCATTCTTCACCCTCTTTTACGAACACCACTGAGAATTGCTTTCCAGCTCTCACTTTTCCCCTTTAGTTTTCCAGCAGGTCCCATGGAGGAGATCTCTCTCTTCCCTTCTGATTCTCTGCACCAAAAACATCTGGGTTCTTCAGCATGATAACCTCTCCCTTAAATTGTCACAGTATAGAATCACAGAATGATAGAATGGCTTGAGCTGGAAGGGACCTTTAAGATCATCTAGTTCCAACTCCTCTGGTATAGGCAGGGACACCTCCCACTAGACCAGGTTGCTCAATGCTCCATCCAACCCAGCCTTGAATGCTTTTGGGGTGGGGGGAGGGGGACAGCCCACAACCTCGCTGGGCCCTTTCACCTGCTGAAAAAACTATGTTTGCCGACTTCCATTTGGCATTTTGTCCATTCACTCCTTTCTGATGCACTTCTGATATTTATTAGTGCTCCCAAGAAAGAATGTGGGAGACATCAGAACTGATGTAAGCCTTTTTAACTTAGTTGTCTTTGCCATCAAGGAGTTCTGTACAATAACAGGCAAATTAATACATGACTAGTATTTATACACATTTTATTTCCCTAGCACAGCACATTTTTTCCTCCATGTTGTGCAAAACCAAGCATATCACCAGCCCTTGGCAAATAGAAATAAAATTATTAAATGCAAAGTGGCATACTATGTTTCCTAAATGCTCAGTGACAAAGGAAAGGTCTATTGTTTGTTTTGGGTTTTCTTTTTTGTTGCCATTTTTGTTCATGATAGCACCACAGAGTTTGTTGATTTTCTTGGTTAACAGAAGAAATGGAAGGATTAATTCTATTTTGGGTTGGGAAAAAGACCAGAAATCAGAGGCACTGTTTCTCAGGAGGGGCAGCTGCAGTGAGAAGAGAGGTATTTCTTCAGAAAATTAAAGGAAATAAAATGCTGTAACAGCACTGACAGCAAATAACGCTGAATATGCAAATCAGCAAAATTTGCTTTACTCTTCATAGGTAGAGATTTCTCCCTATTATTTTTCAGATTCCTCAGGTTTATTATCAAACATGGCACGGTAGTAACCATGGGAACATTATTAAAGTTGAATCTAGTTTGCCAGGCAAAGAAAGGACTTTGCAATCCCACAGGCTGCTGTTCAAAGTACTTTATAGATTTTTTGTCT
Source organism: Oreortyx pictus (assembly GCA_036925125.1). Taxonomy (NCBI): domain Eukaryota; kingdom Metazoa; phylum Chordata; class Aves; order Galliformes; family Odontophoridae; genus Oreortyx; species Oreortyx pictus. The sequence goes on along the minus strand of JAUPFR010000001.1, from coordinate 155,806,986 downwards.
GCATTTCAATGTTGCCAACATATGTGCTATAGCATAATTGGCAGGGTTTTTGAGACCTTAAAGTTTTTCACTAAACTTTTTGCATAATGCTGTTAATACCAGCTTTAGAGAAAAGCTATAATACAACCAGAATACAACATATTTTATCAGTTTTATTCCCCTGGCAATTTGTTCCATTTCATTTTTCCATTCACATTCTATTTCCCTAGTCACCCCTTACTAGTCTAAAATGCCTTACACCTGTAAAATGTGCATGAGGCCACTGATGAGACCAAGATAACACAGTTTTTGTTTTCACAGTTGAAATGTGCAGACCAGAACAAAATTGAATTCGCTCTTCTTTCTGAGATCAGTGTATGTCACTGTGTGACCTGGCAAGCTCCATGCACATTCAGATCACTTCATGCAAGAAGGTGTGAAGGGAGAAGATGTGTGGGAGAAAGCAAGGAAAGGAGGAAGCAGATGCAGAGGAATCAGGTCCTACCTTCACGCAGTCCTGGCTCAGAGAGGCTGTACTCCAGATGTTATCCAAAACACCGGTGTTATGAAGTGTGGGTGCCAGTAACTCCTCCCACTCACCATGCTTGAGTTGCATACGTATTGCCTGGAGATAAGTTTTCCTTTCCAGTAATGCAGTATCTTTCAGGACAATTTGGTTTCGGCTCTTCCACAGGCATGGGGAAGACCAAAGCTTTTACTTAAAAAACAGACTAATAAAAAACACAGTACCACCTTCTTCCTACCATCTGTTGAAATGGGAACACAGAAGAACCAGCCCCTGTTGCATTCAGTAGAGAGGACATTCAAGGTGAAAAAAAATCAGGTCTCAGTATTTTCTGATTCATGTAAATCAAATGATTTTGATCTGTGCGAATTATTTCTACAGTACTTCATTGTGATCAGAAATTGTTTTGTACTTTGTAGAATTATTGTACCAGATGTTGCTAGACAATTTTATACAATCAATTGTTTACCTGCCAGCATTGCTGCAACCTTGAAAATGTTCTCTGATGTTTTTTCTAGCTTTGAGAGACAAACCATAAAAAAATCGGAAGGAAAATGTCTGTGTGAAAGTACATGGTAACTCCCAATCCATTGCGGTACCAACAAGGTGTGGTAATGCTAAATTTGGAAAACCTTGTGACCTCTTTTTGTCCTCTGGGAAGGGACCTTGTCCTTAAAGTAGCAGAAAATGCGCTGAAACTCATTCAAACCCTGTTTTGTCCCTGTTTCTAAAAAACACAGATACTGTTTTATAGTTCAGGAAGAAATCCGACAGGTCAGTTTTTCTTTATTTGCTCTTACAGGGCATCAATAAAACACAGCACCCACCCACACAACATTCCACCATGAATGCCAGGAATGGCTATGGGTTTGAGTGTTCTATAGTGTTGGATTGAATGGAAATAATGAGAAATCAGTGCCCAGATTGGTGTCAGTAAGCAAAGGAAAACAAGAAATAAAAAAGATAAATGAAGAGGGGAAAATTATTTCAACTAAAATAAGTAGAATGGATGTAACAGCCTTGTCCAGCAAAGTATAATATTGGAACACAAATGGTTTCAGGCTGAGCAGTATTCACGCCAGAAATCTTCAACAGGAAGGGCTGGAAATGTCCATTCACTGTTGAAGGGCACATCCACAAGGGTGCCACTCGGTGTTCTACAGTAAAAGGAGAGATGGTTATAAAAAGGCAGTATTCCAAGAAAGAAAAATAGCAGTAGCCTGTTGAGGCTCAGGTATTATGATCTGGTTTGTGAAGTGTGCTAACCTCCATTGGTTAGGTTAGGTTAGATTGAATATTTTTGAAAAGTGACACTTTACTACCTCTCTGGGGAAGTTGCTCCTCTCAGTAAAAAAAAAAATAAAAAAAAAATGCTTCCATATGTTTAAATGGAATTACTTGTATTTCAGGTTGTGTCCATTACCTTTTGTTATATTGGTAAGAATCCCCCAAGCTTTCTCTTCTCCAGGCCAAACAGTCCCAGCTCTCTCATCTTCACCTTTGACAGATGCTCCATCCGCATTCATTCTCCTTTACTGGACTCTCCCCAGCACATACATCCACATCCCTCTTTTACTGGGGAGCCCAGAAATGAACACAGCACTCCAGGTGTGTCTCACCAGCACTGGCTGCAGGGGATGGTCATCGTTCTCTGTCTACTGTCATACTGTTGTAACACAGTCCTTTTATATTTAGATAGTAATTTTAAAGCTAGGAAAATCTCTCTCCTCCTTCACAGTGATACTGACAATTCAGAGTATTCTGATATTACAAGCTAGTTTTGCTGAAATTTAAAATGAGCATTCTTTTGAGCGTTCTTAATGCTCTTTTAATTCTTTCTTTTCCTCTAGAGAGGCAGTCACCGCTTAAAGCAATCTAAGTTTATACTGGATAATTAATAACAATAAATGCAACTAAGATTTATTGACACTGCTAATCAAGAAATGCCTGCAATGAGATGATGTGCATTTTGAACTTATTGGTCAACACTCTGTGATATCTATGGCACTGATCAAACAAATTTTTTTCTGTGTATCTGATAAGCAAGCGTATTTCCCATGATTAAGATAACTAAGTACACTGCCTATGATCCTCATATTAGGGAAGATTAAGGATAAATTGCTCTGCAAAGGACAGAGAATTGAGAGCAAAGGTGAGTACGCTTCTCAACATGTAGTCTGGTCCCACCCTGCTTGAAGTTGAAGAGTAAAGGAGGGCTGGCACAAGGAGGGCTGAGGTATGGTAACCCAAACCAGTAGGGACACAAGCAAGGACAAAGCAGGGATACAGCTGATGTGAGATCTGGCCTGCCAGGCAAGACAGGCCAGGCAGAAGATGAGCATAACATGCATGCAAGGAGTTCAGCCAAGTGTCATGGGCAATTCTGATGTAGCTCCTTACCCATGGGCAAAGGATGCAGAGGTGAGGGGCAGAAGTGTTGCTTCTCCCAGTTCCTTCTCACTGCAGAGCTGTTTTCCCTGTAGTAAAAGTTGGCACATATACACCAGGTTACAGTAGATCTTGAATGCAAGTAGCCATAACACTGGAAAGTAGGCCTGGAGAGGCTGCAAAAGAGGAGAAAAGAAATTACAAGACAACTAGAAGCTTTTAATGCATTCAAATCTATTTTATTCACTAAGCAAATATATGTATATATACAGATATTTGATGACATTCTGGTCGTCTGTTCTCAAATACAGCACTGGGTGAAATTTCAGCCCTATGTCTGTAGCTCACAATTGTAGTGGTATGAATTCCTCTTTTAAAGGTACTCAGATAAGTTACTTTCTGTGAACCAATTCTTGTTTGCACAAAGCTCTTACTAACAACTGTGGAGGTTTTTTGGGGGAGCCTACAGCTGCAGTAGGTGCTACATGCTGAAGTGTTACATTCCTAGTATAATTCCCTCTAGTTATGAAACAGTTATCTCTAATATACTTTTAAATCTATATGAGATTAACCACTCACTGCATTTTTTTTTCTCTAATGAGAATTTGTTTTAATTTCTTCTCTGTAACATATGTATGTGAACAGTGTATTACAAATTTAACATATTTTCCTTATAGCAGAGGTGAAGTTTAGTTCTCATGCAACTTGATCATTCCATTCTGCATCAAAAGACATTGTAGTTCAAGAAGGTTTTAAAGCTCAGATTGTCAAAGACTGCAGGATGTAAGTCTATTCATTTTCTGTGACCTGATCTAGTGAATGGCAGCTCTGATCTCAGCAAGTGTGTTGGAACTAGGTGATCTTTAATGTTCCTTCCAACCCAAATCATTCTGTGTTCCTATGACTGATTCTACAATTCTATGATTCTGTGACTTGATTTATTGATCATTTTATTTACAATTTTACATTGTTGAGACATGGATATACAAGAAGTTTAGGTTTGCCTATTAATTAAAGTTGTCATACATGGGAAGTATATTCTTCCATTTTAATGTACTCAAAGAATAATAAAGTTCTGTAGCCAATTCAGGGTCCTTTTCTAAGAACTTGCATTTTTAGGGTTTTGTGAGTGTTTTAGAAAAAATAGAGTTTGAATAGTGGTGAATATTCAGCTAGCAAGATACTGTTTTTGAACTGGAAATCTACTTTCTTTGTTGATCTCTGTAGATGGTTATGGAGACCACAAAATAGTATTCCTCCTCATTAACTGGTCACTTGCCTTTATGGGATCTATAGCTCATGAGACATCATTAGAGAGAATTAGAATAATTATTAACATATTCACATAATCAAAAAGAAAGATAATATTTTGAGAGGATATCTGGCAAAGCTCAGCAGCTGCAATACTTAGAAGTATTAAGAACTTATTTTGAGGAAACTTCTTACTTTGATCAACAAAGACTTCATATTTTAGCAGTCAATGAGTCAATGTGCTGACTCTTAACATAAAAAAGAATATTATAATGTACCTTTGACTTTTGTCTTTCAGATTAATTATTGATGAATAGCAAATTTTATTGCGTATTCATTTACAAAGTATATTTTTTTAAATGAACAGAAAAATGTCTTTTTAACAATAACTATGTTTGCTGTAAATAAGATGTTCTTACAATGGCTATGTTTTTTTGTTTATTTGTTTGTTTTTATTATTACTGGAATACATTTTGGTTCACAGTCTTACAAATGATTTAGAAGAAGATAAAAGAAATCTTATTTGTTTTTGTCTATTTTGCTAACAGCGCAGGTGAATTTTGATCTTGTTAAATGTATGCGGGAAGAAGTTCAGCAGGAAACAAAGCTTTTTAAAGGGATGGGAAAATATCTTTGATGTAAACACTAGTGCATGTATGAAAACATGTTATATTCATTCAAAAAACTGATTTATGCTACAACAGTATCTAACTGAAATATGTTAAAAAATAAACAAAATGTTGAAAGTGTAGTTCAGATTATTATTAAGATATTCAAATGCAGATACCTAAGTGCATGTTTATTCATATGAGTTCGTTCTCTGCTGTAGTCAGTGACCGTGTAGGGCTCTGACCATTGGTGCCACCTGAATGTCACTTGGTGCTGACACCTAAAACACTTTGGCTTTTGTCTGACGCCGCACAATGTGGCTTTGGTCAGATGCCAAATGATCCTTTTCGGCACCATTGGGTTGGCAACTGCCAGCAGAGCCTGGGCAGATGATCTGAGGTCTTTGTCACCATAGCCTGCAGTGGAAGTTCAGACATCTAACATGCAGACAAACACCTGCATCCAGAACTTTTTATCCAGAGCCAAACGCAATACAAAGAGGTAGAAAAAAGCTGCATGCATAAGCTCCAACAAAGCAGGTGTATATTTTCTGCCTGTTAAATACCATATATTATGACATTTGTGCACGCTCCAGCAGTTAAACAGTCTGATGTCAGATGAAGCTAATTCTACATTGTATGATGAAAGACTGTATTCACTTGGGTATAGCTGCATTTTTGCAGTGTCTTATAAAATCAAATATCGGTGACTACTGTAGAGCAGCCTAATTTATGCCTGATGTGATCCATGACACATGCTTGTGCAAATTCCATCTTAATCGTTCAAAGCAATTTTTCAAAAGCATTTGAATTTGTGAAATATTTTAACATCTGCCTATGATTATGTCTTCCAGTACTAGTGGTCTCATCAGCTATGCACACGATAACTTGTTGAGCATCTCTTCCACTCATGCCATGGATGTCTATATTTTCTACCTACATTGGCTATATGTAAGACACTCTAATAAATTTTATGAGAAATTGTGAGGGCTGATACAAGAAATTCTTAGGAAAAAATATGGGAAAGACAATGTATGTGCTGCAAGTATGTATTTATCTTCGTATCAAAGGTTGATTTATGTAAATCATAATCAATTAATACCGCAGATGAAGCAAATGGTATATTGTGCAAAGCTTCATTGCATTCCATGGAATATTCTGTGCTTCGGAGAATTCAGCAGTGTGGGAAACCATATAATAATTTCTCAGTATGCTGTGACTGAAGTTTGCAAAGCTCAGGAATGTTTAACTACACACATCTACCTTCAGGATCTGAACAGATGGCATTCAGCTAAAACCTGTATAGTTAGAGGCATCTCCCCTTACAGTCCACAGTTTGGGAGGGATTGATATCTCCAGAAATCCCTCACACACTGGTTCCACTTGTTGCTTCTTAGATTTGCTAATATGTACAAATTTAGCATTTGTATGCAGTCATTAAATCGCTGCATTTATATGTACTCACATAACAGAATAAATTAATGAACTATTCATATTATGCATAGTTCAAAGGTGAATACATATTTCTGCTTTGATAGAACAATCTAATAACAGCAAAGATTGCTCTACTGGCTTTGTGAGGAAGATAAATTGAGATCTTCACTGTCTGCTACAAATTTTGGAACCAAACTGCTATAAACAATGCATTCAGACCTCTCAGCTCAGGCAAATGCTGCTTAAAACCTGCTTCCCAGTTGCTGATTTTTTTCTCATTCCTATAGAAAGACCTGGCATGGTGACAAATTTGTCTGTTCCTTTCAACTGCATTAGCAAACAGTATAGAATATTCACTTTTCACTGAGAATGAGATGTCTGAAAATCCTGATTCACATCAGTGAATACATCATCCTACCAAAAGTAAAATGAAAATGTCCCTTATTTTAAAGTATTTACAATTGTATTTACTTCATTAAATAAAAAAAAATTCTGATACGTTTCTGCCACACACATTAAAAATACTGAGCTCTCCTGGGATATGCAACAGAATCAGTTCTGACCGTCAAACTGTCATTGAATTTTCTATCACCTGCACCTACTTTGAGAATCAAATTAATTCATTTGACCTCTCCCTTTTTGATTTACCATATAATTTGGATAATGAGCAAAAAGGAAGGGCAGAAATTGATGTATTCGACTAAGTAAAGGAGCAGCAAATCATGTTTTACTCTTTTTGATATGTTCTAGGTCAGCTTATTTTTGCCAGCTTTGGCAAAATAAGACTGACTTTTACTCTGTAGTTGACTAGGTAACATCTGACTGTGAACATTTTTGTAAGTAATTAGCATTTCAGATGGCCTACCAGATGAAGAAGTTCTTTTATATACATATACATACATATATATACTCACATATGTATGTCTGAAATGAGAAGATGGTGACTTCTTGCAGTTCAGTGTCAGTAGCTTGCTGTCACTGATTTCTGTGATACACACCAGTGATGGTAAATCTGTCAAACAGATCTTTGTAAAACCACTCTCAGTGCTGTCCCAGGGGTGACAAACTCATCACCATGGAGACCAATGCGAAAAAAATTGTGCAATTTGACACAAAATAATAAATCTGTAACCTGACCCATGGTGTCCTGTCTTGAGCCAGGGTCTTCTGAAGCCTTTTTGTCAGGTTGCTGAGCTACTGTGCTTTCAGGAAGTTTGCTTTCTGTCAAAAATGTTTTGTCATCCAAGCAAGCATGACTCAATGGCATTAGAAGTCAAAGCATGCTCTAAGAGGCCTTTCTGCATCACCTCAACAATTTATATCCATACTAAACATTTATTTGTTTTCTTTACAGGATCCTGATCATAATTCCTTCTCTACAAACAAAAAGCAGATTTACTGGCCCTGATTTTAAGACTCAACATCATGATCTTCCCATTGCACTTTTCGTTGTTTCTTCATAAAGGCAAGGTACCTTTCATAATCTTGTTTTTCCTTTCTGCATTGAGTTCTTTCTTTCATTGGTATGGAATTAGTCTCATTCAGACATAACTGAGCTAGTATTCAAAGAGCATTTGTGTCCTATGGAGGATGCCCTTTTTAAAGAAAAATTAATTTAGAACTTGGAAAATGAGAATGGAGATACTGTCAGCAAATAAAAGTTGATCACTGTGGTTCAAAAGCTAGAGGAAAAAAATGCTGGTTCTGGTGGTTGGTTTTTGTTGTTGTTGTTGTTGTTGTTGTTGTTTTGTTTTGTTTTGTTTTGTTTTTAATTGCTGTGTGGAATGCCTGTTGCTGCTATGTGCTGTATTTACCTGAGGATAAATGCACACTGAAATAAGTAAATAAATACTTCTGGTTACAAGAATTCAATTCCTTCTTCTTGCCCTGAATTTTAAGGCTGCACATACAAATAAATTAAAAAAAGACTACTAGTTTCCATCTCTTCACTTGATTTTCTTGACTTAAATTTTAACGCTGGATTTGGAGAATAGAGGGAGTTTGCACTTTTATTGGCATGTCTGAAGCAATCATAGGCTTCAGGTATGTGGTGTGCATTATGTCCCTTGCTTTTCAAGGTGAGATTCCATCTTCACGGTTACATCAAATATGCAACTGAATCATATCGATTCAATTACAAAGTCACCTTAAAGGATTAGTACTGCACTGACCACCTTCGTAAGTCTGAAAAATTCCAGAATTCCAGAAAAAGCGTCATTTCATTACAGTGAATACCTGCATGTGGTTGTAGTAGTGACATTTCTGTATCCAAGTTTTATCATTTTCACAGTCTCTGTAAACCATTAAATTCCCAGAGTATTAATCCAGTTATCTAGCCTGGGTACATGTTATTAAAATGAGTGAGATTTTCCAAGGTAGATGAAATTCCCATATCCAATTATTTTTTCTGAATAGTAGATAAACTCTATTTATTCTATTTTATTTTATTTTATTTTATTTTATTTTATTTTATTTTATTTTATTTTATTTTATATTTTGTGTACTGGAATAAATAAATGAATTAATCGAGGAAGACATGTTCCCTTTCCATCCATCATAGATCAAATTATTTCCATTTTCTAACTGGATTTAATGACACTGAAAACAAAACTTTCATTCAAGAGACTGGTAGGTCTTTCAACAGAGTAATAAGTTTGCCTCAATAAAACACATTTTTCGACATGAACAAAGTATTTTTAAACTCACAGTTTTCACATCTAGCGGCTTAAGAAACAAAGAAACAAACAAAAAAAAAAAAAGCAGAAAATTAGTCAGAAACTAATAAAATTTTAAAAACAATGGAAAGGTTTCATGGTTAACATTAAACTGTTCCTTTCTTTTAATTCAAAGTGCATATCTAATGTTATTTTCTCATTTAAAAAATTGCAAAAAGTAGACACTGCACCATTCTGAAACAAAATTCCTCTCTCTAAATCTTTCCTATGTTATTAGGAATTGAATTAGGTTTATTGTTCTGTTGTGATGAATGTAAAAGAATTTAGCTTGTATTATGCAAAGTAAAAGAATATGCTTTAGGAAATAGAAATGTTGTTTAGGAATAAGGAGTGGTAAAATTCTTGCAAATGTCATAAGTCTGAAGAAAAAGAATTCAAGATCACTTTCCTCAGTACTTTAATTACTGGATTCTCAGTATCTCTACATCTTGCATTTTTACAGTTTGCTAGCTTTTTTGAATTTTCATTCTGTGAGCATTCTGCAGGACAAAACTTTTGTTATGGGGATTGTCAAACATCTCCCAGAGAAATTCTAGGAAGTCCATCTGTGGAGATGTTCAAAACCCAAGCACTCTTCTCTGTCAAATCTGTCTCTAAGCAGAGGGGTTGGACTAGGTCACCACCAGAGGTGCATACCAGTTTCTGCTTCTGATTCTAATATTCTCCAAGTCCCACTAACAGTGAACAGAAGTCCAGCAAATGTTTGCACATTTGGCAGAAGCATCTTAAGATAAAGTTTCTGTATGGCTTGGGTTTATACAACCTTCTCTATCTGGAAAGCAATCCTTAAAAGAAAAAGAAAAAGAAAAAGAAAAAGAAAAAGAAAAAGAAAAAGAAAAAGAAAAAGAAAAAGAAAAAGAAAAAGAAAAAGAAAAAGAAAAAGAAAAAGAAAAAGAAAAAGAAAAAGAAAAAGAAAAAGAAAAAGAAAAAGAAAAAGAAAAAAAAGATGGGGCTGTCTCATAAGAGATGTACAGTATTTGAGGTCATATGGTCTTTTACAGGATGAAAAACTGCTTTTCAAAATGAGTTTCTGAAGTAGCTCAAGACTGTCTGCCATGTTATGAGAAATTTGACGTACTGCACCACTTTTACAATGTATACCTGGAAGTCTGAAAACAGAACTTCCCTTTTTACAGCCTCTTGTCCTTAGTTAAGAATCAGATTAAAATTTTCCATGAATCGTTAGAACATCTTCAGTCATTCCTGATAATGAAAGTTCCCTGAACTTCCCTTCTTCTCTCAGGACTGAAATGAGAAAAAGGAGAATTTTCCTTGAAAAAAAAAAATTCTATTTTGTATTCTATATTTATTAAGATAAATAGTTGCCTTGTAAAATTCAGAACACCCTTATTGATGAGCAAAATGGCCTGACACTTTCAGTTATTATCCTTATCTGGATCTAGAAGAGTAAGTAAAGTAGGGCCAGGGCATGGACCAAGTATAGGGACCGACCATTCCCACAGCTATTCATGCAGCCTCTGGAGACAGCTAATCTTTTGTCTGGGACAGCAAGCACTGCCACAATAATGCCTGAGCACTGCCGAAAATACATCCTGGGTCAAGGGCTGCTCCCAGACACCAGGATGGATTAGGAGACAAATCTAGTCAAAGAACATTATCTTAGTGCTAAATGGTCCATCAGGTCCAGACATCGGCTTCGTTGCCAGTTTGAGGCATTAGCATAGACATAACCTGTGTGTAGTGTATGCTGCTTTCCCAAAAGTTGTGGCTGCATGATATAGGTGGGCTTCTCATGATTTGCATGATGTGACCCACCATTTCCATTCATGGAATATTAATGAAATATCATTCTTCATCTTTTTCTCGGGCTTTGACGCAAATCACAAGTTCACTGATTTATTCAATATCTTGACAAGTACTTGGAAGAATATAGCAGCAACATATTTCTCAGTTTAAAAGTTTTTTTCATGTGATCTGCTCTAGCATATCTTGTTAATGTTCAGAAAGAAGCATTTCATTGGAACAGAAAAAGGAAAAATATATCTCAACAAGACTTTTCTGAAGTGGCTATCAAACAGTGAAGCTGTACATTCACACAAAAAAGGCTCTGTTAACCTGGAAAAGGCAGTCCCATTGGGGCTACTTAATTGTGTAAGAAAGTCAGAAGGATTTTACTACAGTACCTCCAAGTGCAAATTGAAGCAAAAGGAGTGAGAGTTAGCCATATATTTCTTGTAAAAAAATATCTTTCGTCACAATAAAAATACATACAAGAAATATTGTGGGGTTTTTTTACAAAGATGTCACTCCATGTGAATCTGACCCACTCACTTTGCTTACAAAAATAGCATTTCATCCTAATTTCTGAACAAAGAGAGGAAGGAAGACACGTAAGATATCCACAGTATAAGCATTACGCAAAATGGAAGTACTGATTTTCAACAATCCCTAGACCCAGGCAGCTTGTAAAGCAGTTTCATCAAGATCTTTCTGAATATGGATTAAGTTTTCATATGGCAGAAATTAGTGACTCCGGTAAAAACTCATTCTCTGGAAGATCAGACTTTTATTCTAGGATTCTAGAGTATTTTGTTAGAGCATTTTTGTATTGTAAACACTGCATACTACAGTTTTAATTCTAGACTTATTTAACTTTTGTTTTCACATCTCAAGGAAATTGCAGGCAAGCATCACTTTCAGCTCACAACAAAATGTTGCTTTGTTTTAAGAAGTGATCATTATTTCTAAGGCCTGATTGAAACTCAGCTGTAGTCAATAGAGAGATTCCCTTAGACTACAATGAACTTAGATCAATCTCAGATGATCTCAGACTAATCATGCTGGCAAACATTTACTAATTACCTTCTTTTGTTTTTCACCCTGGTATGTTATTCTGTGTGGCTCAGTTCACATTGGTGGGGGTCCTGTACACAAATCTGACAAGGAAGAACTCCCATTACATTTCTTTTGTTCATCAATCATAGTTTTAATCTTTTGTCTCAAATCCCAAAACCCACCCTCAATTTAGTCACCATCTGTTTTATATCCCGAACACCTTTGTCTTGTCTTACTGCTGTCCTGGTGTCTCCACACCTCTCACTCATGACAAGCCTGTACCACATACAAGACAAATACGAAACTACCCTGATTACAAACTGTCCTATTCTTTGGCGTCACAAAAATAAAGCCTCCTAGACATGCAGAAATCCCAGTGTGGATTTGATCTGCATGTAATGCCTAATCCACTCATGCCTGGAGGTATTCAGGATCTTCACAGAAAATCTAAATCCAGATTTCCTGTGATCCAGGTCTTCTAGTTTTGTGAGATGACATTCCAGTCCTGTAGATTCCTGGAGCAGAGATACACTCAGCTTTGTATACACAAAGAGTAGTATGCCTGGGACACTTAGGCAAGATGGACAATTCCAAGAGGGTGCATACTTCAGTGTGAGCTAATAAAACAAATACAAGTCTGCACTGTCACACTTCTCTCACTGAGGAGAGAAATGTTTTGTAGGCAAGTGTTTGAGTATGGCTAAAGCAGTAAATCAGTCAGTAGATCCAGAAGTAAGTGAGATTCATATTTTATATTTGTGCAAACACTCCTCTGCAGAATGTTCCTTATCTTTCCTTTCAGACTTTCTTGCCCTATCCCTCCATTCTCAAGATTAAAATATCTATATCAGATTTACTGATTTGGAGACCTACTCAGAGAGGTGAGCTCGTTTTCACAGCACAGCTTACCATTTGAGATTTTAAGGTTACTGAATAATTGAAAGTGTAGACATTAAATTAGGTGAACATGAAAGCAAACTGAGTGTTATCTTCCAGCATCACAGTGTTTGAATTACAAACTACATATAGACAAAAATATTTTTTTTCTTCCTTAAAATAATAGAGTGAGATCTTGGTCAACATCTGCATAAGTTATGGCTGCTGCATAACCAGCATTTTAAGAGATCCTTATTTTACTTACTTAAAGATAAAAATTTACATTAGAATGTCAGGTTAAGACAAACTTAGAGATTGTAACAGTTTTTTACCACAATAGGCTTCAATTTTCATCTATTATTTTTTTAAATAATGCTTTTAACCGTATCGTGGTATTATTCTGTTCCCGTCTCCTTTATATTTTTAATTTGAGGAAAATATGAAGGTAAAAAAAACCAGCATACTTATATACAAAAATATACATGTAGGTAGATATATACTGCTGTTTGTATACATGCGTATGCAAACACTAGTACAGATATACAAAATGCTACATTTTTATTTCAGGAACATATTAAAAACAAAAGGTTTTGTTCTGAAACAATTCTGTATGAATTATTCAGTTTTATTTTTTTTTCATAAGTACTGACAAAAATCAAGAATCTGATAATATATTATTGGATGTAAGCATAAACTAGTATTTTACATTACATTATAAAAGCAGAAACATTCAGTATTTGCTTCCTCAGTTTACTAATGATCCCTAGTTTAACTTTTATTCTCAGAAATAATAAACTCTTGTAGTTCTAGAACCAAGATATCACAGAATGTCAAGGGCCTTTGAGATTCTCATCCATGTAGGTCATCATATTTGAATAAGTTTCCTAGTGAAATGCTTGTCCACATCAGGAGACAACAACTGAACATGAAAGGAGACAATTTGGCCGGTCAGTGAATGTAGAGATATAGAGACTATGTGAGTTTAGCAGACTATATTGAACGACACTGGCCTGAAATCTGTCAGAATTGCCCAGAACAACATCTGGACTGCAGTAATTCCTGACTGTATTTCCAGGCCCTTTGTGACCAAACTCATGGGATTGAAAATGCTCTGCTGGGAGATTAGGCCTTAAAGTACCCTTGGGAAAATGGCATATTTTGCCTCCCACGAGCTTCAAGACATACTTCAGTCCTGTGCATTCTTAAAAAGGTGGACATCCTAGGGGCACCACCAAGGCAGACAGAACTTTCTGTGCTCAGAATTCCTTCAATTTGTTTCCTAGCATAAAAGATGACACCATCAGGATTTCTGCAGATATCCAAGGCAGAACCTCCCTCTCCTAAGGGTGATTCCAATCTTCAGCCTTTTTATGTGGTTGCCCTGTGCAAATTGATTCTGTTCAAGAGAACACTATAGTGAGTATTTTGCTTTTCTAAACACAGTCTCTTTCTGGCTCGACTAGGTCCCAGAATCAAAAATGGTTATGGTCATGCCATCTCATCTAAAAAATAGTCACAACAAATCTGAAAGTCAAGTAGGACAACAAGACTGACAAAGTTCCTGGCAGTAAATTGATTTCATGACCCTTGGGGAGAAGTAGATTGAGACATGACAGCAGGACACAAGGGACCTCATGAGAAAAGCCATTGGAGTCTGTAGGAGGTATCTGCCACTCGGACTTATCTCACAGCTCATCATCATGTGTGACTGCCATGGATAATGATAATGAAAGCAAACTCATTTATGGAAGAGTTATCTTGATCACAGCTGGGAAAGAATGTAAAATTTCACGAGTGATAGTATTTTGAAGTGCAAGGAAAAGTCACATATTTACTTCTTCAAAGGCTTGGAATATCCCAACAGGTAAAGCAGGGGAAAAATAAGAGGTAAAACATATGTATTTAATATCCAACTTAGCAATGTAACTCCTTTAGCTTTGGCTTTGCCTGAATAAAAGAAAACTTCTTTAATCCATTATGTACTTAGAACGATGTCATTTTTCACCACAACTAAATTCCTTCCCAAGCTTCATCAAAAACTCTGCATCAAATCTAGCCTGAGACAAAGCAGGCAGCTCATTTGGAGACACTGAGGAAATAAAGTGGCTGTCTCTTGCCCATGACATTTAGTGGTATTTCAAAACAGGATCACCACTATCGTTTGATTGCCTCCATGCAGCTTCATCATAGGCCTAATTCTGAGATGCTCTGCTCTCAGCAAACCTTATAATGCTTTCTCTCTGCCTTGCCAGGCACAGAATGTCATGTTTATGTCCCTTGCAAGACAGATCATTTTTTCCCCCCTGTTCTTTTCCCAGCTCACTACCAAAATGTAATGAAAATATCTAGATTCATTTACACCTACTTCTGTCACCTGCTGCTTTTGCCCCCACTCTGCCCACATTGTAACACATTGCTCAGAAGTAATTGCAGCCACAAGTTCTATGAGCAAAACAATGAAGGTGAGGTGAGCTCAGGGGATCAACAAGGCCATTCACTAAAGGTGATGCAAACCTAAAGCACGTATCCATGTTAAACATTACCTCAGCTTTCTCTCTGTAATAGCTAATCACATTTTATGTCCTCTTTATCCAGTGCAGAAGTTTGAACTAGACCCTCAGAGGTTTTCCCAGATCTGTCATCTAAGTATTTTTTTCTTCTGGTATGCCACATTTTATTTTCTCTTGGTAGTTAACATAAAAATAAAATACAACAAAACATAAACTACAGTTCCAAGAGAACACTATATAAAAAAAAAAGAAAAAGAAAAAAAAAAGAGACATTGAAACAAGAGTACAGCACAAGCAGCTAGGGTTTCCAGATGCGCCTAAGTGATAAATCCCGTAAGATGTGAAGGAGCTTTAGGGCAGATTTAAGTGGAACTAGGGTTCCCCAGTCAAAACCGATATCTAAAATACCCCAATCACAGACCCACCTCAAATAAAGATCCTTTGTGCAATATAACTCTCTCTAGGCACTACAGTTTTGTTTCTGTGACAAATTCAGTTGGTCTGAGCAGTGAGGTATGTGAAATCATCCTTGAACTCTACCAGAAACCAAAACAGGTTGAGAAGGGGGCTGATCTGACAGGAGCTCCCAAGGAAAGCTTAGCACAAGATGATGGAATCTGTCCTACCACAAAATGTGTTTGTAGTAGTTTTCTTTTTAAAATAAATGTTGAACAGTAATTAAGTGGCAAGAGTACTGCTGTCAACAGGCAGGGTGAGAAGCTGTCTCAGAAAGCTTGAGAAATTAACTTAATGAACTCCATATTCTGTGGTGGATCAACTCATACTTACTGCACTATATTACGCTCTCCTGGCAACAGCAACATGCTCCCCTCTGTGGGCAAAATTTGTGCCACCTTGAAGACAATCCTTGAAGACAGACATAGTCTTCTGAACTATAGTTAGTGAGCAAACTGCAGTGGAGATAGTGCATGACTCCTAGCCTCTCCAACACAGCACAAAGCAGAAAGGCCCAGAACTTGCTTTGGGCTCTTTCTCTCATAATGTTTCCATGTATCTATAAAATATTTTCTCTCATGTGCTCTCTATTGTAATTCTAATGCTATGTGGGCTGCTATCATCTTTCAGAGCTGTTTTCCAAAGGCTGCTAACTTAATTTCTATTTGCTTCCCCAACATTAGCTGTATTGAGGACATTTTCCTGCAAAGAAAATACAAAAGCAGGAGTTCTGTGGGAGAGGGAAATATTCTTCACAAACAGGTATCTACAAACTCTTATCAAATAGGACATTTGAGGTATGGAGGACATTAGCTGTATGGAGGACATTTTCCTGCAAAGAAAATACAAAAGCAGGAGTTCTGTGGGAGAGGGAAATATTCTTCACAAACAGGTATCTACAAACTCTTATCAAATAGGATATCATTTCTCAAACTAAATTTAGGATGTTTCTATGGAAAGTTCATGTTTCTGATTAGAAGTAAGTTTTTGGCCTGTTATGCATACCATTTAGTTGTGTATTTTTGTTTCTCAGAAAAACCTCTAAACCTGGGAAGAACTGTGTAGAAACAAGCTTGAAAGTAATGTAAACAACCTCATTTAAAGCCATGTTGATTACTATGTCAGTAGAAATTCTGACAGAATAATCAAATTCAAGTGGTTATCATTCAGGTATGAATGATGAGTTTTCAGAGAACTTGGTTCTAATTTATAAACCTTCAGGCCACACACTTTTATCAGTGTGCACTTCTATACTTCAGTTAATAATCTCCAGACTTAAAGAAGTATGTCAAAGATATAAGAGAGTGGGGTTTTGTTGTTGATTAATTTTTTTCTTTTTTGTTTTGTTTTCTGAACTGAAAATAGAACTTAAAAAAAGCAGACAAAAAAAAAAAAAAACGAACACCAAACCAAAAAATGAAACCACAATAAACAAGATAAAACTATAGCTACAGATAGATTCCAGAAACTATATTTGGGTTGTATTCTTGAAGGACTACAACTCATGGAAATCCCATGCTGGAGCAGTTCGCAAAAGACACCCCATGATGGAATAGGAAGAGAGAGTGAGGTGGAAGGAGCAGCAGAAATGAAGTGTTATTTAACTGATTGCAACCTCCATTCACTGTTCTCCTGAGCTACTCTGTGGGGAGGAGATAAGGGTGTGAGAAGTGAAGGAGTAAACTTGAGGCTGGGAAAAAGATGTTAGGGGAAATACGCTTTTTGTTTTTTCTTTTTTCACTCTCCTACTCCACTATTAACTGGTAAAAAACTGAATCAGTTTCCCCAAGTTCAGTTTGGTTTACCTGTGATAGTAATGTCTAAACAATCTTGTCTCTACAGGAATCATCCTGTATCTGTATGGGCGCTAGCACAATGGAGGCCAGCACCAGGAGCAAGCATGGTGTGTTCTGTGACTTGTACTCCTGTGTACCCATGCTGCTGGCTTACATATAACTGTAGCTTAGATGTAATTAATACACTCCATCTTCATGTAAGTTTGTGTTAAACATCCTTGCACAAAACAATGGTGCTGTTGGCCAAAACATGCTGTAAATATGCTTGTTCATGGGTCAGTACAAAGAGGCAACAAAGTAAACTCAGTTTACTACAAACATGAAGCACTGCTCCAAATTTTCTGAGTATAGGTTTGAATATGACCTACTCAGACAAGACCAGAATTCCAAATTCAGAAACATACTGAAATGACAGCACTTTAGGTGCACTTTCTAGGATAGAGTACTGTAATCTCTTAAGTCACTTATTCTTAAAACTTAAGTCAGGTTCATCTTCAAGAACATTACTTCCTCCATGATCTTCAGCTGAATAATTTATGCAGTATAGCCAAGGGAAGATTTCTTAAATCAAATAGAGTAAAAGCTACTGTATGAAAGTATGAAGTATGTCTATTATATGCAAAGAAGTTGCTAAAAATCTCAAAATTGCTAAGAGGTTGTGTCCTTAATACCTAGTGCTGTTAAGTGGGATCTTCAAATAACCAGTGTACAGCTCTTCTACTTAGGAGAGATGAAATATCAGAACGTGTTAGAGAATTGAATAACTCCAAGTTATAGTACAGACAGTGTTCAAGTGTTTATTAATCTTTAATCTGTCCTCCAAAACATGATGAAATCTCATTCGTTTCTATTCATTGACCTCTAACATTGTTGCTACATCATTTTCTCTGACTCTGCTCTCACCAGTTCCTCCCAGTTCTTGGCCCTCAGTTCTTGACATTGTTACTTTTGATCTCCTCTGATAAAGCTTCATTTCTGCCAGATCCTGTTCCAATTCTTGCCTTTCCATTTTCACTCACTCTGGATCGTCTAATGAAGTATTCTGTATATGTCAGCATTCTCTTGATCATTCTGATGGGTCAGAAGCCCTGTTATTCAGTCTGACAGCAAGAAAAAGTTGCAAAAGGGTTCTCACTAGGCTGCTCAGACCACAGAAAGGCATACATTTCACAGGAACAGTACATTTGAAGTACCTGTCTGTCTGGAATATCTATAAGAAATAGATTACTAGTCTTTAACTACATCTCTGAATGTTGTAACACATGAATGTCGGTCTTGTAACTAATCAAGAATGCACAATGAGATGCTTGGAAAATGATACTTAACTAAGTGACACAGAAAGACTTTGAATATGACCAAGAGGCAATAAAACAGAAGTTCTTCCCAGATTATTACATAATTAGCTGTGGTTTGATTTCTTCTTTTATCTTGTTGAAGTTCATCAGTTTTATTCTTTTCGCAGTAATGTCTGAGTATAGCATCTCCCTTTATTTTTTATTTTATTTTCATTATTCTTTAATATTTCTCCAAAATATTTTTAGTGTTTCCATGAAAAGCTTTGAATAACTATTCTAACATCCTTCTGCAATATTTTGGAACTTTCAATTCTGATTCATTCATGCTTAATTTATGATCAACCAATACTTTGACTACATCACAATGAACTGCATGATGATAATTTGATTCCGGATTTGAATTGATGCCTCTGTAAGTATCTTCTCTCTGAACTGTGAAAGACAATTCACCATAATCACTCTTAATATTATTTTTCATCAAGAAATAGAAGTATGACACTATTATCTCCTTCTAGATCTGCTCTGTTTTACTAGATGTTAATATGTAGAAGTTTTCCAGGCTGCTTTATTTTATCTTTCTATCAGTAGAAAAATATTTTTAGCTTGTTGTTACTGATTTTTGCACACTGATCCATTTTTTTTATAATTTCACATTAATGAATGATTAAAACTGATCAATGCTAAAAAGTACAATTTAGTTACACATTGTAGAATTCAAGAGCTGCTAACAACATGGGAGTTAGGACAAAGAAAAAAATACCAACATTATTACTTTTGTAGTATTTCTTGAACAGGATTTGGACACCGAAAGAAAAACAGAAATATATAGTTTCTACACAAAGTTTGTGTTCCCTATATGTTGCAAACAAAAAATAATAATAAACCTTTACATTCAAAATATTTGGCTGGAAAATATCATTACCTTACTTGGAAGCTGAGTAAGGATCGAAAATCAAGCTTGTTCAAAAACAAAAATATTTCATAATAATGGTGAAAGATTACAGACAATAATTATATTCAGAGATCACCATCCTGCAAAACCATTTTTTTTTTTTTTAGTTTTTGTGGCTAACATTGTCTATACATTGATTTTTCACATAAAGGTGGATGAAATTTGAATTAAATGACTACAAGCAAAAACCTACATGTGGTCTATAGCACAGGTCCTTTGGACTGATTCTTGTGTGATGGCATCTCAGCAAATGTGACCTTTCCTGTACTCCACAAATGAGCAATACGGACTTCTGATTTTGATACCAACTGAAGTTTTGTTGCTGTTTAAAAAGAAAAATGACTCAGTTTCCTCAAGATGTTTACTCGTGGCTTAGATAAAATGATTCCAGTAACTGCCTGATTCAAGACCAGTGTTCCCAAATTGGCATCCCCAAACACTCCAGGAGAATCATAGTCACTTGAATCTGAATGAACTTTTTGGTAGCTCAGTGAGTATTTGCTAACAGAAAATGAAATGGTTTCAATAAAAGATACAAATAAATTCTCTTTGATACCTTACAGTCTGGAAAGCTGCACTTCAAACCACTGGAACGAGTTAGGCACAGTGGGGCACTTGAATTCTAACTGCATATACCCACAGCGTATGTCAAAACCACTTGGCTGTTGAATGATGGTTTTATAATCTTGACTTTTCATCTCAGCCTGAATATAGGACCACCTGGAATGAGTATTCAAATAGATGTTGCAATCTCCTACCTGTAGTCACAAATGTCAATAAGTCATAACCAGCCCATCACGTCCAGCTTAATGTACAGCATTCGTGGATGCATAGCTAAGAAGCTCAGTTCAGACATCGCATTTTAGGGAAACATTCTTTCTCTGAAGTATGAAGAAGTTTAGTCATACTTCTTAAAATCTCTAAATAGTAGCAGCATAATAAGTTTGCCACCTGTCTTTGAAGCATCACCAAAGTCAGCAAAAAAGGATCTGAAAAATGCAGTGAACGAGTGAGGAAAAGTCCACTTAAGATTTCCGAGAGCAAAATTAGACAAGAATACATGTAAAACCAGGGAATAATCTAGCAATGCAAGTGTACACTTAGAAAACCAAGCCATAGAATACAACGATGATGAAACCCCCTTAATTAAAATGAGGAATGTAGTGTGATTTCTTATTTTTAAAGAGTAAAATATATGTCATACAGTCCACTAAAAGTGTTAAAATAAAACAGTCCTAAAATCAAATAAGTTCAAGTAGCATACCATACACAAATCATTTCTTATAATAGCTTGTTAAATGTGGAAAATAACCAGGAGAAAAAAAGGAGACAAACAACTAAATCTCTTTCATAGAAATATAACTAAAAGGCAGACAGATCATCAGTAAGACCTCAGTCACCTGCTACTAATTACTTTAGCTTCAGGTTCTTAAGCAAACACAGGTACAGCAAAACTAATCACTAAAGAAAGAGAAAAACTCAAGCAGAATGTAGAAAAAAATCCTTATCCATTTCAGTTCCCTGATACCACCCATCCTGAGAGATAACTGTTTTGAATTAAACAACTAATAGAGTATTTTCATACCAAGGGAAATTACTCGATAATGAGGATTAATGTGTTAGGATTAAGGTGGAAATTATTAAAAAGTAACGAAAAGCTTTACCCAAGGTGACACGTAGTACTCTTGATAGCTAGTGATGCTGTGTTTTAGAAGGGTATTATCACACAAAACAAAGTAAATAGACCAGTTAAGTTGGAATAAACTACATGAAAACTGAAAGCTTAAAACAAAACACACAATCAAGAAGAAAAAGTGCTTAAAAAATTCTAATATACTTTGAAATTCTGATGATATGATATACTAAGTTTATGTAGCAACCTAATGGGTGAAAGGAGATCTTTGGTTTTGTGTGACACTTATTTGAGCTGTGTAGTGTTTCAGCAATATTTTCATTCTTACTACAATTTTAGTCAAGAAGAGTGAGGACTTTCTATCATGACTTCTTGCTAGGGAAGCTAGGAATATAAACACTGTGAAGAATGACAGTCATGTGCCATCTCCATTTCTTGTGCAACATGAAGTATCACCTCATGCCAGCAGAGAGGAAAGCTTTGCTCCATCTTCTTTGATGCTCCAAATCAATTCCCCATAGATGCTTAGAAATACAAAAATCTGAATGCATGAATTAAGCCTTTGTGAAGGGTAAAGAAAAGTTAGAATGAAAGAATAAAGTTTAAAGATTATTAGTAAAAATGCAAGGTTGACTAAGGCCAAACCATACACAAACAAATGGTATTTCAGCACAAATTGGAATAGTAGAATATTATAATAATGCGCTCAGGGAAATAAAAGAAGATAAACAGTCAGTGGAATGGATTTGAAATGGTAGAGGTGTTAAAATATTGTGGATGAAAGTTGTGTGCACTGACTGATTTGGCAAGCAGTGCATAAGTAGGGTTTATCTGGTGCTGCAGAGATGTGAAATTCATTCAGAATGATTTTGGAATCACTGGAAATGTGGTCAAGATCACCAGAGCGTATCTTGATAGAGTACTTATACTTTCTCACTGCTACCTAGGACTTGAAGAATGTAGTCTATTCATTATAGCTTTAAAAATTATGTTGTTTTAAGGGCTTAGAAAAGTCCCCCAGGTAATTCTATCATGAGATCAAAAAGCAGTCACGGACAGTGAACGTCAAAGTTTGGTTGTTATTAATACATATATAAAAATGAAGGAGTGCTATTTTACGCATGCTAAAGGAATAACTTCAGTAATCACCATAAAATAATATTTAAATCTAGACAAAGGTAATTCTTTGGCCTTGTCTGAGCCCTCACCACCCTCTTAAGTCAGTTGGGAAAGGTATGGAAACCTTAAATGTAGAAGGCACTCTTAGCTGCTGCTAGGACACACTCTGATCACAGTGTTGATGTTCCAGTAGCTTTGGGCAAGGGCCGGGGGAAGAGAGAAGTGAAGTTAGCTGAAGAGAAATCAAAGGGGGAATTATCATATTTAAACAATAGACAAAATCTCTAATTAAAATGTATCCACAGACACTAGAGCTCATACTTACACTTCATTAAAGAGGGACCTGGGATATTTGGTAAGCACGTCTTGGTCTCTTAGCTGTGCATTTAGTACGGATACAAGAGTATGCAGAAGAGAATTTAGATATATGTAAATAGATTGTGGAGTATGTACATAATCATTTAACTATTTCTCAGGAGAGTCATGGTAAAAACAGATTAAAAATGGACAAAGCCTTAATGTGGGCAGTTTTGCAACTACCTAGTGTGGTAGTCCTGATTTTAGAGCTGATTTTTCATGAGAGTTTTAGCACATTTTTATGATCAGGGGAGCTGAAGATAAGTTTGAAAGCACTGAGCTTGCTTGAGAATGAAAGAAACATAAATGGAAATGAGACAAGTATTTCTTGAAAGGAAAATTATCTGTCAAAACTGCCTTATTTCACTGGGGTTGTATAGTAAAATAAAATCTCATCCACATTTTGCTTAGACGGGTATTTACTATCAAGTCTCTTATGTCTTGCTATTGGAACTTTAACCACTGATACAAAGAAGGAAGATAGTCTAGAGTTAGGAAATACTGTCCCAGTGAAGAACGAAAATTATAAAACAAAAATTTGGAGGCAGTGCACTAAACTCAACAAGGCATAATATTTTATCTGCTTCATTTCAGTTCATAACAAGATGCAAAAACTTCCATAGGTCAAATAAATACTTTTTCAATCTGTGATGAGAGGAGAAGGGAATAACTATCTTTCTACACAGATTAATAGACTTTCTATTGAATGTTCCACTAAAGTGAAAGGAAGGAAAGTGATTCACACAGTATCTCAGCTCAGCTAAAGTTCATCTTACTTTCTGAAAATGTTGGAACCTCTTTGAAACATGAAACAATAAATATTAACCTTGCACATGTAGGAGGCAAGTGTTCTCAGAGTAAAAAATGTTTTTAGTAACATTACATGTTTAAGTTCTTAAATTGGCTAATGATTTTTTCTGCTGATTTTTCAAACTTGTGTTTCATCTAAGTATCAGATGCCTATTTGGATAATGCTTTCAGAGAATGAAGATCTTAATAGAAATCTGGAATAAAGTGATTATTTCAATGTCAAACTACAGCAAGCAGTAGCCAGAATATATTCCAACCTGTGTTGGTCCTTGGATTGTAATTATCATTTGCATTGCAATTGCATCTAGAGGTCATTTCTGTTTGCAGCAATACTAAACTTTCTTTAGAATAATTCTGAATAAATAATCTTGAAATCTAAAAAGAATGGGAAATAGGAAATCAGAAGTTGTATAGGCTTTATTTAGAAAACAGGAGACTGAAATTAAATATATTTATGTACAAGAGACATGTCAGAACTGGATTCTGGACTCATGTTTTCATCACTAATATTACACAGATCACTCACTACCTGTTTAACATTTTAAAGTATTTAAAATAAAATATCTCACTCTACACATAACTTATTATTACATATTGCATTTTCATCTTACTTCTGGAGAAAGAAAAATCAACTACTATGAAAAATACGTAACTTATTCTAGTGGAAAGAGAAGGAACATAAGCAAGGTGGTTTTGTCCCCTCTATTTATTATTTTCTTTGATGTTGTTTTGCTTTGTTTTCCCCTGGAAAGCCGATAAAATTATTTGCCAGGACACAGTTTTAGAAGTTACATATATGCCTTTAAATAGAAAGTATATACAATTTAGGTTTTGGATAACCAGAGTGTGAGATCTAAATATCGTAACATCAAACAAAGAGAAATTAAACAACAGCAACAGGTATAGATCTAAAGCAGAGAACTACATCAGGCTGTAGAAACCAAGATCAAATACATACGATTTTCTTTTTACCCTTTGGGGTCATTTCTCTGATAAATAATTCACAGACTGCAGTGCAAAGTAGTTTGCATACTGACAAGATTAAAAAGAATGCTTTGTCTGGGTTAAATTTACAATCTGAAACCTTCCTTTAAAATGTCAAGCAGGTAATTAATTTAAGATGGTTTGCCAAGAAGAATCTCTGACCCTGTCAGAATAATTTCATTTCTTGAGGGTGAAGGGGATATTACATTTATCTTTGTGGAGTCTCACGTTTGTTTTCTTCCTCTCTTCTCCTCACTTCTTGCCATTTATTACCTGTTTCATAACATCAAATCAAAGTAAAAAAATTAGCACCGCAATCTTTTCCTCATTAATTTGCGACAATACAGCAAACATTGGCTGCAAATTGCCAATGAATAGGGAATAGAGTACAAGTCAGACCTCTTGACTCAAGCAGAAGATGAGCACTTTCTGCAGAGAGCTCTCCCCTGCCTGAGCATTCAGACAAGCATTTTGAGTAGCAGTGGGAAATGCATAAATTCAACAGCATGAAGATTCGCTTTTGGCATAGCAAAACATCCTGTCCCACTCATGCACAGTAGTGTGCTTTCTTATGAATGAATGCTTAAATGCATGACAATCAGCGGGGTTTTTACATCTGCTCCTCAAACCAGGTTTACTGGTGTAAAATTTTATTAGAAACTGTGTCACCTCTGCTAATCCCTGCAGGCAGTGTGGGAGAGATTAAACAATGCAGTGACACTACTTGGAGGCTAAATCCTATGTTTGCATGGTTAAGCAGAAGAAAGGGGGAATGGGAAATAGAAGTACGCCAAGAAAAGAAAATACAATTAACATTCCTGAATACGTAGTGAACTTTCTCTTAGAAGCAGTTTGTGACATTGAATACTAATCTAAATACTAAAAGTTTTTTAAAAAATGGCATTTGAATTACCTCTAATTAAGACACAATGAGATAATCTTGATTTTCTTCAGAGGAAGAAACTGTGCCAAGCTTCCTATGAAATCCAAAGAAAAGTAAATCAAACATTTCTAAATTGCAAAAGTAGATTCCAAGAGATATGCTAAAGTACTTGGAGTGATTTGAACTGCTTAGCTATCCTCCATATCAACCAATCTTTCATATTTTACCATAACTTATCATTCATGTGGCTAACTGATAAAAACCTATTTTTCTCTTCAATATATTTATTGCATCCAACCAAATCAAGAATCAACACATATACACATATACAATTCTTTCCTTTGGGAAACAGTACAAAAAAAGTGAAAATAAAGGAGGAATCTTCTGCATTCTTTATAAAAACTTTGAACTGGACAGGAAAAGCCCATATTGGAAGGTTACGATCTTCAGTGGCACCTGAAATGTTCCACTGAGACCTCTTGAATCCTGCTGTTCTCTGTGTTTCAGATGATGCCTCTCATACCTCTTAACAAGATTATTTTGGCTCAGCAGGGATACTCAACCTCTTAATAAGGCGAGATCATGTCAAGTGAATGAAGACAAAACCCTATTTCTTTTTTCAAACACCACTAATCCTCAGTTCTCCAATTGCATAGCAACATAATTTTATTTATTTATTTATTTACTTTGGAAAATCTGTGCTGGAGATGTGTTAGGATGTTACAGCTTTCACTGGCCAACATCTCTGCGTATCATCTCCAGGAAGACTCTTTTCAGTTATTATCTTACACAAAGTGAATCAATCAAATTTTCATCAGATTAGGATGAAATTTAGTTGAAAGTGCAGTCATTTCCTTCTTGGCCAAATATTTCTCATTTGGGAAAAGAAAGGATGGAGTAGCATGTAAAGCCAAAACATGATATGTTGATGAGAATTCCCATTTGATTTCAGATGAATGAAGACAAAGTTATCTGGATCACCCTTTTTGTAGACTCATACACTTGAATATCTCTCATTATTATAAGCTGTACCTGTAAAATGTCTATAAAGATGGGAAAAGGGTAAGCATCACAGTGCTTATTCCTTAGCAAAGAGAATATATTTTATTCCTCTGAAATGAACAGAGCTCTGCTACTCAATGGAAAGTGACCTCTTCATGTCCAGTCCTGTTATGCAAATCCTCATGCTGGAAAAAACAGGTCTCAGTCTCTTTTCTTCACTATACTAGATTTTTGAGTGAAACCATCCCATACATTTTTCACAAAATTTTCAAAATATACAAGTCTCTCTCTGAGGTGTAATTTCTCTTGATACTCTGTACTAAGGAAATTAATTGGATATACACATACACATATCTGAATTACCTGAGACTATTCCATGGCAATTTTTCCACATTCAGGCCTAGATTCAATGAGATAAAAAAAATGCTGATCTAACTTCAAACCATAGAAAACAGCTCCACGATAAGTAGAAAACCTTGGTTTCAAAGATTATTTTTTTTCATAGCTAGCTTTTGAGGGAATGCTTCTCTCCAAAGATCTTCAGAACAAACCTGTTCTTCTACCACGAAAGTTATAATTGTCCTCTCCATTAATGAGAATTCCAAAACTGTATGAAGAGTAACTTGTTCAGAGGCAGGCATGAAGTGCTTGACTGATTTAGGGACTGTAAGATTATGTCCCTTTTTCATTACAATAACTATACTGCAGGCTACACATACATTTCTTTTAAGATAACCAAAACTGCTTAAATCCCTATTCCAGTGACACAGTCACTTTGCCTTCAGAAGGTGCATTAGCAACTTACAGTTTGTAAACTTTGATCTACAATAGGAACAGTTTGAACCAATATGATTAATAGTGGGTATTTACAGGAATCATGAATGAAAGGAAAAAAAAATATTTTCCTTGTGTGAATGATAATATTGATGGCTTAAACTCATTCATGAGCAAGTGATGATAATCCATCCGGAAGATAAATGTACTTAATTAAGAAAGAGACTGCATACATAGGTTTGTTAGTTTTGTGAGTAGCATAGACATACATAGCCTACTCTGTAATGACTGTTTACAGAACATTTAACACTTTTACGTAAAAACAGATGAATTATTAGTTATGTCAGAACACCTAGGAAAAAATAAAACTTTTTTCCCCATGAGTGAAAAGGTAGATACCCTAAGAATTTTAATTGTTTCAGGCATTCCAACAACAAATTATGAACAGAAATTCTATGATGTAAACAAGCAGATTTTGGGGGATAGGAAACTGAGAAATCACATTCTATCTATTAAAAAAAATGAATGTATTAGAGCTATTGAAAGACAATCTCAAATTATCGCACTTTTCAAGTTCTTTCAGACTTGTAGACTACTCTTAGAAAATACTTTCCAGTAATTTTATCATACAATTTTATTTGCAGTGTGTGCTTTCAATAATGATATCCAATAACAGTTCTTTTCCGTAACAACAGTTCATTTGCTGCAAACGTGTTAGTAATGTGAGAGTGAGTTCAACATATTTCTTTCCAGAGTTTTGACTTAAATAAATACTGTGCTTAAAAACTGCTGTCAAAGGAAAAGTCAGGGTGCATGCAGAATTGAAGGAAAAAGAGCAAAGAGAGAAATCCATTCTTTGACTTTCACACTCATTTCCATTCCTCAGGTATATGAAACCTGATGAGGAATCTTGTAAAACTGGTCATTTGATGTAGGTTTGACACTTCAAATTAAATAGTAAAATTAACAAGTATTTTGATATTAATGCAGGTGAGGAGACTCTCAAGATGAGCAATAGTACAACTTTAATATATCAGGTTAACAGATCAGTCAGTTCACAATATAATATGATGTAGCAGCTAATATTCACTGATATTTAAAGTGATGTTTTTGACTATATATCTCCTTTGAACCTCTACAGCTTTTATTAGTTTATGCTTTCCTTATAGATTTTCTATCAATGAAACTGTGAACGAATATTATTTTATATATCAAGTGTATTAAGTTTGACAAAAAATAAACCAAACTAAATTTTACGCAGATAAAGTATTTTCTACTAGTTCATAACTAATCTTACAAAATCTTAATTCTTAACTTCCCTTACAGGAAAGAATATATTATCACCACAAACATCATTAGTTTATACCACAATATAATTTGTAAATGGTGTTTTGAGAATACCAGAGAAGCAAAGAAATTCAACAAGAACACAGTATGAGAATTAAGTACAGTAACTTCATTTTAGTATGTCCGATGTTATTTTTGAGTCTTAAATGAGATTTTTCTGAAAAAAAGTTACTAATAAATGAAAAATTAGGCAATTTGGCAAGCCAATTTTGATATTTGATTTTCAAAATATATTAGCACATTCATGCTGAAAAAATATCATTCATTTATATATAAAAGATGATACAGTTTCCTGTGTACAGGTATCATACTAAATGCAGCTGTGAAAAGTTGTTCTGGTAGAAAGCTTAAAGGTAGTTAACAGATTGCATCATGAATGACAAATTTATGTATTTTTTTCTCCCTAAACTTCTCTTTACTATTTGTCTCACACTTTCTACAGTTTTCACTTGCTATTTGTTCCTTCTGTAATATCTGAGATATCTAAATAATATGCAGCATCCACCTTCTTCATTAAATTAGAGCTTTTTGAATTAAATATTAGATTTGCACTATGACACACAGTCCAAAGAAAAGCATGGAAAAATCTGATGCTTCTGGAAATAAAAACAGAGGTTTTCAAAACTTGAAGTTACAAATAACACTCTTCTTTCAACTTCCTCCAACTCTCTCAGATAATTTTTATTTTACCAAAGAGGAAACGGAAAACAAAAATCACACATACACACAGAGAAAAATCAAATTTATGTTTATTAAAAGTATCATGACACTTATGCTCACCATCCAGCTGGAGACATACAGATGTAACTGAAAGGGTTATATTACAAAGAGGGTTTTCAGCATAGTTTTGGCACATTCCTTAGCTTGGAGGACTTTGTTTTTGAAAAAGAAGGAATTCCTAAAGGAGCATCCCAGTACACAGTTTTTGTCATTCCTTTTCCAGCTAAAAATCGCAGAAGCCTGTAGAAGAAGACAGTGGGCACTAATTCAGGAGAACATTTTATTCAGTCTGGATTTAGGATGAATTTGGCTAACAAACCAGTTCTTCTAGCCAAGTGTACTTCATGCCCCTTGTGCCCATCATCTACTACAGCTGACGCAGGTAGCATGGAATTACCAGGCTTACAATGAAGGGTACTTAGCAGTTTGCTTGATTTTCTTGTCATTTCACTAGTTACTCTAGAGCTGTATAGTCCAGATCCAGTTTTGTTAATCTTTTGTTTATCTAAACCCATATACTTATCACTGGTTCCAGTGTGTCCTTCCTTAAGCTGAGTAAAGTAAATTTTGACTCAAACGCATTACAAACCTGAAGTCAAAGACTTTGGATCCTGTTTCAATGAATTCCTTCTTCTCAAACCTGAGGAACAATCTCACTCCTGTTAGCTGAAATTGCCCATTTATTAATGTAATAGAGATTTTTACTTATTTATTTATTTAGGTAAGATTACAGACCAGAAGTTCAGCCGTTCTTCTCCATCCTTCTGTTGAGGAATTATGAGGGTTTACTGCTTTTCATTATGGTGTGTATCAAGGGGTGCAGCTATTCTTCCATTATGAACTGGGCTGAAATAATTAAATTCTGCCAACGAGACTGGTGAACATGAGTAATTAGCAAGAGTGATATTCAACTGCAGCTAAAATGCATTGTAAAATTGAAAGCAAAAATCTTTTGATAAAACATAAATGGTGAGTTTGTATTTAGCCTTCTCATCTCCCAGTCATATGGTAAGTAAACAACTCAGTTCTCTTTATTCATCATTGAAATTTAAAGGAAACACAGTTCTTGAAAAGCCTATTCTGCATCTTGATAGCAACAACTTCAGACTTTCTGTGAAAGGAGTGGAGGAGCTAAATCTGAACAGGCCCTTGGATCTGTGAAGAGCAAACCTATTTCACTCACTTCAGTGCTTTGCAAAATCTTTGTAATTCACAGATCAGACCTTCAGGAGGCATTTCTCTGATTTGTCACAAATTCTCAGCCCCTGCAGTGAAGGAAACCTCCAGTACTATGAATATGATTAGGTGCAGAGGAATCTAAGGAAACCATCAGCAGACATTCAGCATTCTTCACGCCCTTGCAATGCTGCAGCTAGAGAGAAGGTAAATTCTGACAGCTGATTTCACAGAGTTTTACCTAAAGCAAGATATATCTTTCCTACCAGCAATATCAAATCCTTGACCTTTGCTTCTCTTTTCTCCTTTATCTTTGATTCAAAAGATTAGAAACTCCATAAAAATACAATCTCCTCAAATGCCCTGACAAATACATTGGAAAAATCATATAGAGGGAATAAAAGCGTTCTGCTTTGCACATAAATAGGCAATCCACTGGGAAGCAGATTATTTTGAAATCTCCAGCCCCTCACACATCCCCTCCTTGAGGAAAGAGAGATTCTTATATAGGACAAATTTTCAGCTTCCACATTAGTACATTTTCCCCTATTGTTTATTATCACTGGATTATTACTACAGTCATTATTTTCCTTCCTATGCTAGATAAGCTTGTAAAATATTCCACCCATAGAAACTCTAATATTTAGGCATCAGATGGCGATAACTGACGGTATCCAAGACTGCAGGCTAAAGATAACAGCTTTTTAGATATGTAAACAGTATTTGACTTGTCTTCAAAATCACAGAATAAAGGTGTGTATATGAATCTCTTGAGAGGGAAGTAGAATTTTCTCTCTTTATGAGACAAACTGCACAATATTCAGGGCACTCTGCAGCTGATTCTGAAGAAAGTGTTGCTTGTCTCTTCATATTTCCATGGATACGTGTCACAACTAGACATCTGTTGTTTAAGTAGCTCAAAGTTTGGATTTGTAGTTCCATAGCTTTAACTCTCAGCATCTGGAATGCTTCCCCTGCATTATATAATATCTTTTATTGTATTTGCTATTGTCAACTACATTAACTCAGGTTGTGTTCAAAAAATGTGGAGATGTGGCACTGAGGGACATTGTTTAATGGGAAATATTGGTGTTAGGTGGTCAGTTGAACTGGATGACCTTAGACGTCTTTTCCAGTCTTGGTGATTCAGTTCTATTCTATGATATGTGGAGACGTATCACAAGTAACGGTGCACAGGAAATGCAAAATGAGGCTATAGAATTTCTGACACTATTCACCATGTTATAACTTGACTGTACAGTCATAGGAGAAGAAAAGCCCCTGTGTCATAGCTTATTTGCTCAAAACATCATGAAAAAAATTGCATAACACTGAGAGACGAGCCTGGCACATCAGTACATTTTATGATATCTGAGAGAATGCTATGGGGAAGGAAGGCAGAGACAAGGCTACAGTTGAAGCCTTACTTGTTTTATAGCCCATCTGGTACCCTCCTTCATGCTGTGTCTCACTGAGACTGCTTAGCATGTTGATCTGAAGTAGCAGCTAACATAAGACTTTTAGAAAAACTACTATGAAGAAAAAACTGCTTTCCTAGAAAGAAGGAAAGATAGATCTATCATGAAAATCAGTGATGACACTGGCATCTTGGAATTCGATTTTCAGGAATAAACTTATAAAACAGAACTTACATGTATCATTTACAGGGTTGAGCATCTCATTTTATTTAATCTCACAAGATTTTCATATCTAAACCTTGAACAGTTAAACAAAATATGATATAAAAATAAATTGTTGATGAAAAGGTTCACATCAAAACCCAATACTTGTACCCTTAAGTAAATAACTGGGAAGGGTCTTCTTTTACACTTCCAAAATATTAGCATCATCTTTCCTTATCATCTGCAAGGTGCAAGTTAAGAAGTACTTTGGATTATTAAATGTTTCATTCCAAATCATTTTGCATGTCACACCTGACTGTCACAAGAAAAATAAATGCTTACCTGAACTAAGTCTGCCAGTTGAAAATATATGAACAGCAACTGGCATTTCAACTGGAAATGGTCTTAGCCTACTCTTCCTCTTTTCAGTTTCTCCTGATAGTTCTTCTGACAAGTACACAAATTTTCAGGAGAGATCTGGTCTTATAGAGAGACAACAGAAACAAAAAATATATTAAACTGGTAAGTAGGCTGATTTATCCACTCAAGAACATCATCAGGTTTGGAAGAATCCGGCAGGTTATTGTAAGGCCACTCTTGATCATCAAAAGCTCATGGCAATCATGGAAGAAAGTGGAGGACTGAAGAAAATGAAATGTTCTTCCTAGTTTCAAAAGAGAAGCAAGGGATATCTAGAGAACTGCAGGTTCCTTAGCCTCATTTCAGCCTCTAGAGTGGTGATGGATCAAACAATCATGGAACTGAGTTTCAAACAAGGAAAGGTGAGAAGGCAATTGTAAGTTGTCAGCATGGAATTATGAAAGTGAAATCATATATGACAAACCTTACAGCCTCCTAGAATGACTGTTTTGGTGGATGAGGGGAGGGCAGTGAGTATTTCTCGCAACTTAAACAAAACTTTCAACAGTATCTCACATAATATCCTCATAGATGAACTGTTGGAGTACAGGCTAGATAGGCAGGCAGATAAATGGATTGAAAGCTGGCTAAATAATCAGGTTCAGACAGCTCTGTAGTACAATGTCCAGTTGCAGGCCAGTCATTAGAAATACACCCCTGCAGTTGATATTGGGGTCAAGATTGTTTAATTATATTAATGATCTGGATTACACATTACACAAAACTTTAAGGAGTTTCTGATCACAAGATGGTTATATTTATCCAGTAGGACCCAGACAACAAGGAGAAATGAAGAACAAGATTCTTGTGAAGTTCAGCAAAGGGAATTGCTATCTCCTACACCTGGGGTGGAAAAATCCCAGGCATGGAAACAGGTGGAGGGCTGATCAGCTGCAAAGAAGTTTGTCAGATAAGGTCTTTGTTGGCAACAGTTTAAATGTGAGTCAGCAACGTATCCTCATAGCAAAGACCCACAGCTTTCTGGAGTGCATTAGAAAGTATGTTGCCAGCAAGTTGAGGGATGTGAGACTTCTCTATTTAGCACTGGCAAGGCACAGCTGGAGTGCTGAGTTCAGTTTGGAGAACCTAATACAAGACAGACATAGACATACAGTCCAGTGAAGGGTCATGAGAATAAAGGGATTGGAAAATCAGTCATACAAGAAGAGTTTGAGAGCTGGGATTATTCAGCCTGAAGAAGACTACAGAGAGAGCTTCTCCACGTCTTTAAAACATTTGATGGTGTTGGGGGAAAGAAGAAAAGAGATGGAGCCATAAATGTGCTCACAAGACACAACTGATGCAAACTGAAGTACAGAAAATTCCATTTAAAATAACAAAAAGCTTTTTTTATAAAAATAATAAAAGGAGATAAAAAAGTTTGTTGAGGGTGATCATTGCACTTATAACACTGGAACAAGTTGTCCAGAGATGTTTTGGACTTTCTATTCTTTAGGTATTGGAAACATTACTGAAGATATGTTTCCCTGTGCAACCTACTCAATTTGACCCTGCTTTAAGGTGGGGTTCAGAAAAGGCAGTCTACAGAGGTACCTTACAAACCAGGCTATATTCTTTCCTTGAGTTTAAATGAAGGAGATGGTGTGCTGCAGACTGCTTAGATCTCAGTTGAAAATGTTTTACTCACAAGCAGCACTGATTCCTTATGCTCAGGGTTGTGGGACCGGACTCAGGAAATTCAGCAGAGTCTAGTCTCATGTGGGAATAATGCCAATATGAGAATAGATATACTGGCTCTCGGCACCTCTGCATTGAGCAAGACTTTCAGCCTCTGTCTTTGCTTCTAATTGTAAGAACTTGAGAGCAAGGATGTTCTCATTAAACATTCTGGGCTTCAGTTTTCTACCTTAGCACAAACAGTACATAACAAGCTTCATTCCTCACAGACACACATATGTCAGACAGCCAAACCTTTGTACCATTCTTTACACCCATCACAAAGAGATGAACAGCTCCTAAGAACACTCTTTTTTTTATAGATGACATTACCCTTGGTTGAGAGTAATGAATTTAGTTTTTATCTATATACCCAAGCTGAATTCCAAAAGGCAGTTACTGATAAGAGCATAGCTGTGGAAATACAAATGTCAAAAAAAGTTGTAAATAATTCTGGGGTCTTCAGCACATATTTGAACTCATTGCTTGTACTGAACTCCCAAGCTGAGGGAGGCCAGCTTTGGCAGCACCAGCTTTGGGAGGGAGAGGATGTCAGTGCAAAGAGGGAATGCTGCTTTGCAGTGTTCTCCATGCACCCAATGAGTGCTCAAAGCCTGCTCCTTCACTCTCAAGCACAGAGCAAACTTCTTCTAGCCTTTCTGTCTCCACTTTTACCACCCAATAGCTGCCCTGTAGCATCGCTAACAAGGTACATACTCGCTACTGATGCCAGTTTTGAAGTGAATGAACAAATGCTAAAATTGTTTCATACAGTAACAGAAAATTAAAATTGCTGTTACTGTTCGGTACAAGATTTCAGATTAATTTCATATCTTTACCTTCAGAGATAAAAGGAGTTCTATTAATTCCCTGAGAATTTTTGTGTGACCACCAGATGTATTTATTATGGATGGTACCTGAATTTTCTCAGAAATCTCCCATCTTTGTAATTCAAAAATCACTAATTTCTGCAGCCCCAAGTACATAGGCTATAACAAGAGCATGCCAGTGATTTGAGAGAGATCTGTTACTCAGAGAAAGAGGTATAAAATTAACATACTGTTTATGGTTTGCAGAACATCAAAGGGAGCTACTGCTGTAGGGGCAGAAACAATGACATCAATATCAGCATGTAACTTATAGTTTCATTTGTTACCCAGCCTCTTCTTTTGCTTTTATGGGTTATCATCATATTGGCTGCATTTTAAATATTACTGCTTTTCATTTTCAAGCAGTAACATAACATTAAATAAATACCAGCAAGATCTACATGGCACAGCTATTTCCTAGCATGATTTTGTGCAGCTCAGCAAGTAATTTCACCTGCAGAGCAAAGCAACCAGACTATCTCATAAGGCTACTAAATCAGTATAAATAAAGTTGTATTTAGACTGGACCAGGGTATGAACTCAAGTAAATAAACACAGAAAATTGCTGCTTATACTTCTTAATAGCAAATGTAATACTAGCTGAGTTTGGCACAATTCAGAACATTCAAGTCAAGCTACTCTGGCTTTTTGTTTGTTTGCTTGTTGTATATGAAATACTAAGATTACAGGAATATTCTTTTCCTAGAAAATGTTGTACAAGATAAATAACCTCTTTCATAGGACAAACTCACAATTATTGACTTTTTCTTGGTAGTGTTTTCTCTTTAAAAATGGACAGGTGATGAGGCCCCTTCAAATTTCAATTAATAGATGATACAGAAGAATAAAATGAAACAAACAAAATAAATGGACTCACAGACTAGATTTTGCTGCTAGAACTATTTCTCATGCATCTGAGGTGCTAGTTCTGGTCTTCAGCAGATCTAGTGGATGCTCAGCTGTGGTTCTTGGTTCAGCACATCACCACTGGCAGCACCACAAGAAGTGAAGCAAAGCAGTGACCACCCTGAAGGCTTGCTCTCCACCCATCATTTAACTTAGTCAGTGGCTTACTATTTTATTTCATTTTAATGCCCTTAAACAGATCTTTTCTGCATCCAGGAAAAATGTAGGCTTTTCCAAAATAGGAGTTTTGTTTAGTTTGTGTGATTTTTCTGCATGAGTCCATTTTTGTCTTTGCACAGGACATTATACAAACCGTGAGCTCTGAAGATCTAGTACCTGGCTAACAATAAAATTATAACAGATGCCAGTAGTCACCTTCTGACACAATTAGAATTCAAAGTAAAATCTGTTAGTGAAGATGCATTTTAAATATTTTCCTGAGAGAAGAATGGCAAATAGTTAAATACATTTCAAGAACATGGTAAACACTTCATCAAATTTATAAATATATGTTTTTTCAGCCGTGGTTTTGTGGAATTTTTTTGTTTGTTTGCTTGAGGTAGCTCATAGATTTTGGAAAACAAATCCTTAGATAATATGAAGAGAAGTAAAATGGACAAAGACATGTTACGTAAAGAGTTAATCAAAATACCTCTGAATTTACCTCCTAAAAATACCTGTTCTGTTTGCATAAAAATGTATGCCATTATTGCATGTTGGGAGAATAATTTTTGTTTTATTTTTCTTTTGTAAATGCAGAACTATGTTTGTCTTTATGATAGTACAGTCCTACCTCAATTTTCCTGTGCATCTTTATTTTGCCTTTATGATAAAGACTGATGGCAAACAGCCATTTGCAATTCCCTGGTTAGTGACCCACGACTGATCAGTCTCAGTGCATGTGAAATCAGAGATGGTTCTGCTCCGATTTATACCAGTGGGCTAAGGCCCCTATCATGCCCCTGTCACTCTTAAGCAGCCACTCTGGCCCATCATCTAATGTACCTTCTCCTCCTTTATGCTGAGGGTAAGAAAAGGAAATTGAATACATTATAGTTTTGGCACATCTACCATATGCACTATGAATCTCCTGTTTAAGAAATAGTCTCTAATAGGGATCTGCAGACAATATGATGTGACTTTATACAGTTCAAAGTGGGGTTAACAGAGCAGAAAATGTGTGTACACATTTTTGTCATGATACAAATTCTCTCAGTGATGTGGTTTACATGTCCAAAACTGAGCCTTTAGACTTCATGGTCAGGATAAAAAAAAATGGCATAGAACAGGAAAAAATAAGCTCCTTACCATTATCCTTTAGTTTATGCTGTGTTTTTATGTGCTTAAATAATCAGAGCAGCACAACATAATGTTGATGATATGGTGCTGAAAAAAAAAAAAAAAAACTGTCAATATGAATCTACATTGGGAAAGCAATAATTCTCAGATCTTTTAACGTAGGAACATGAGTCAAAGTGACAATTGACAAACATTCAATAAGAGGTCAAAAAACAACCATGCAGACAGAATTGTTGGGGCCTTATGTTATCTGTTTTTGACAAGTGAAATAACTGGCCCAAGTCATGTCACCTGAGGCTCTTCACATCTGATTAAAGAGCGGTCACAGAGTTGAAAAAGATTATAATGGCTTTTTTCTTTTTTCACTTTTGTCCTTCCAGGAGATCTTGATGCATATTTTCAAAGGCAAATACAACATCAAAAAATGGTTAACTTGAAATAAAGGTATGAACCCTCTTTGTTTTACTTCTATTTAAAAGATTAATCATGGAGTGAATATGATTGTATGGCACATACAGTTAGGTAAGCTAATTAATTAGTGTACCTTATCAAGAAGTGATGAAAGTTTTCTAAACACAAGTTAAACTGTTTGTATAAATCAGACTCAGTCATAAGGATATTCTCTACTCATACAAAGTGATTTTTAGCTGAGTATAGATAAGATCTTTTATGAATGTCATTTTTCTCTAACAAGCCCTTAGTATATGAATACCTGTGGAGAATTTCCTTAATTTCATCTATTTTACTAGGTATGAGTGGAACCTTGTTCTAAATTTTGCATTTGTCCTGTCCATATTGGTACCTACAAGTTCTTCTCTTTTCTTCATCCCAAAAAAGTGTTTTCATTATGATATTTTCTTTAGAGGCATGAGATTTCTAGGAGATGTTGGTGTTACATCAGGGGGGAGGGAAGAGTGGGAAGGAAAACTTTGTCTGGACCTTCTGGAAAACTGTCACTGAAGCAGTTGTCCTTATCCATGTCTCCCTAGAGGCTAGTTAGTGAGGGAAATATGAACCCCAGTACCTACAAGTACATAACAGAGAATGCTAACTATGAGTATCACTTGCCCACCCTAAATCTGTAGTGAGAGAAAGACAACCTCTGCTCTGACCCTCAGCCAAATACACACAGCAGTAAAAACAGAGCAAGCAATATCTCTACTATCATAGGCATCAAATGGCAAAAAGCAAGAGGCTTTTGAGTTTGGTGCTCCTCATTTCATCTTTCTTCCTTTGTTGAACAACTTTTACTTCTGGTCACCATAGAGAGAAAGGCAGAAAGCTAGATTTTTCTGAGTTCCATGACTATGCAGTAGAGGTATAAATGGAAATGATCCCCATCCCCAATATTTCAATGTGAAAATAATCTTAAAAGTTAAAACAATGACAAAGTTGTTGGAGGAATTATAGTGTTGGCTAAAAGTGGTCAATGTAAGCAGAAGACTGAGCACGAGCTACTCATTAAAACATAGAAGAGTACACATATGTATTCACCATATAGGGAACGACAAGCCACTAGTTGCCTTTAATTTCCTGAATTGATACGCTTACTCTGAGAATCACAAGGTCATTATTTCAAAATTTTCTTTTTGCACATTGAATATCCACCTCAAAGTTGTCCGCATTTTTTCTTATAATAATATAATTATTTTGAAGAGGGTTTTTTTTAAGAAGAAATATATGCAGTACTTTTAGTTTAAGAAAAAGATGTTGTAAGTGAATGGTAAAATTGCAAGCATGATGGATTTCTGGAGGAAAAGAAAAAAAAAGGAGTGCTCTAAAAAGTAAAACGTTCTCCCATATTTGCCTCGGGAATTAATAATACAGTTTAACTCTAGGGGCTTCAAAGTGAGTAGGGAATGTGAAGTAGTGTGAAGGAAGGACTGTAGTTATGCACACTGAGCAGCATCTAATTGAATTCCTAACAGATGGGAAGTAATTAAATCATTTATTATCACTTCACAATTAGTTAACTCACAGGTATACCTCAGACAATAAAAGGATTTTAACCAACCTTCTGCTAGGAATTTAACATTGTTATCATCTCATCTTCTCTAGATTTGTTGCACATTTCAATCAACAGCAGGATAGTCAACATTAAATGATCTACTTAGTTATTAAAGGAAAAAAACTTTCAAAAACAATGAAGCAAACAAAAAATAAGTATACACAAACTTCTTGAGTGTCCCATTACTACCTATTTTGAAGATATATTTATTCATATACGGCCTGCTACTTTTCATTTGATATTTAAAAAGATATAGATGATACAACTTAAATATCTGGGGATATAGTAGTACTATAACAGAAAATATCTTGGTTTGCAGATGAGAAATTGAGATACACTTGAAATATTTGTAACCTGTTTCAATCAACTGCATATATTCTTTTTTTTTTTTTTTTGTCAAATTTTGATTTTTATTTATGCCAGAATCCTCCAGCTACAGGACACCCAGAGTCAGCTCCCTCCCATTTCAGAAGGAATATAGGCATCCAGTGTGAAACCGTGAAGTGAATTTTTGAGACCTTGGCTCATCCTGTGTCATCTTCTTAACATTATATGTTCTAATATGAATGATATTGTGC
Source organism: Oreortyx pictus (assembly GCA_036925125.1). NCBI lineage: Eukaryota > Metazoa > Chordata > Aves > Galliformes > Odontophoridae > Oreortyx > Oreortyx pictus. Next base: position 155,767,200 of record JAUPFR010000001.1, on the reverse strand, counting down.
TGTGGGAAGTGGACTATAGTCAGTCTGGGAATAGAGATATGAAGGTTAAAATACCTTCAGCCAGAGTAGAGAATTAAAACTTACCTTCTAGTTATGGACATTTTCTACCCTTCCAAGAAAGAGGTAGTTGTGGATAAACTGAGAAAAAATTATTTAGGCATTTGAAAAATAATTAGATTGTTCCAGAATCTCAAAATTGCTGATTCTGGAAGGCACCTATGGAGGATCCTGGTCCAGGATCCCTGCTTGAGTGATTTACCATGTTGAGTTTTGAAGATCTCCAAGGAGAGAGAGATTCCACAACTTCTCTGAGTAGCCTGTGCTAGTGCTAGGTCACCTGCACAGTAGAGGAGTGTTTCTTGATATTTATTTAGAAAGAATCTCCCGTGTTTTGGCTGGGGCCTATTGCCTCTTGTCCTGGAGTCAGCATTCTATGAAATTCAAGCAACTCGAGTATTAGCTAGTAACTAGATGTTGGCTGAGCGGAATTTCAATTCAATTTGAAACCAGAGAGATAAAACTATTGCAGTCTCCATCTTGACATACTGAAGTTCGTATTACTAAGAAAGTGCACAAAGTCTCTGAGAAAATTTTAGAACTTTCAGGTTATATCTTAACCAGAATTATCTGGGGAAAAAAATGGTACTGAATAACAATTTATATTGTTCTGGGGCTATTATTATGAATTTAGTTTTCATCTAGGATAATTATTATAGGGTTGTGTTCTGCTACATAAATTGAGATCTGAAGAAGAATGAACGAAGCATTTTAGCCTGGTGGGACAGAAATGGAGCTCCAGTTACTGATAACTGTTGTTAAGGATTGTAGCTGCATGAGAGATGGATGTTCAGGAAGCAAGGGAGAAAAAACACCATGTGACACACTCTGGAAAAACAGTGATGCAACTTTGAGAATAAATATGTTCAAAGCTTTACAGTGAAGCATCAATTGAAAGGACGTTATAAGAAAGGAAGCTTACTCACACCATGGTTTGTCTAGCACATGTCTATAAATCTTTTAGTTTAATTTGCATTTCAGTGTATTTTTTCCCCAGGTAACAGATTTAATGCACCAGCTAGATGCATACCAACACATCTCAGATCAGCTGTCTTACTGTTATGGCATCTATTTCAAGAGATTTCAAAGTAATCACTTTCAAATTTGGCATTAAATTAATTTCACCAACAATTTGGAATTCACTGACCTCGTGGAAAATTGCAGATATTGAATACTACAGGAATATGAATAGGTCTTCCTGAAACTGCCTTTCTAATTCAGTCGATTACAAATGTGCTAATCAAGTTATTCATGTCTCTCTAACCTCCTGCACTAGAGGACAGGAGTTGAACATTAAAGTGCCTACGACTATGCAGGGGCTCATGAAGTCTTACCATCCTGCCCTTGCATTCTGCAGCAAATTCCCAAGACCTTGAAGATTAACCCAATCTAATTCATTCTCCTCTGCTGAGTGACAGAGGCAGCCTTATTTTGGTCAATTGTAGCTATCTAGCATGTTCAAAATCCAAGCCCAAAAGTAGGGAGAAGAGAATGGATGAAATTTTAAATATCACTGGAGTATCCACTAACAAGAATAAGATAGCGAGACTGTAGGCATTTGACAAAATATCCTTTGGACCCCAAAATGTGTACCTTTCTGGACAGACATGCTTTTGTATCTTTTCATAGTGTGAGAGAGATGCACTTTGAACAGAAGATTTCAGATGAGCTGCTCTTTCTTGTCCAGTTGAGAAGATTTTGCAGAATTTAGCACCTTTACTTCAGGAAGAACAGTTCAGGAAACAGATCCTGAGATCACCGTTTCCTTTTTAAGGACCAAGACTATTGGTGTGTGTGTCTGTATTAATTCATATCGCAGTTCTGGAGTTTTAAACAGTACAGCAAGTTTTTCTTCTAATTAATTACAAAATAATAAATTAATTCATATATTTTTAAAATTATTTTAATTCATTTTTAAACTCTCTGAACAACAAGGCCTCTGTCATAAATTAATAAAACATAAGCAAGCACAGAAGTCCACTTCTGTTTTTAAGAGAACATTAACTTCCTTTTTTTTTTAATAAGAGCTGTAGAATTGCTCAAAATAATTTTTCAGGTGAATCTTGAAAACATGAATTCAACTTCTGAATATGAACTCTGAAAACATTTGTTTTAAACTTCTCCAACTGGTAAAATAAAAGGTTTTAAAAGGTTTTAAGGGGGAAACAAGTGTATACTTTTTTTTTTGGTACTGTGAAATATAGTCCTAAATCTTCAAGGCACTGTTTAAATAACTGTTTAAAATTCTAGAAAAAGTCATACACCCAAACAATCAAAATAATTAATAAATCATCACATACTTCTTCAAATATAGTTTTAAATTCCTGATCCTATTTAAATTCTTTGTGAGATAGTTGCAGTCCTTAACTAATACACTGAGACTATAATTTTATTTCACCGCATATTAGTCTATCGCTGTGTATATGATTATAGTTTACTTCTTCTAGTAGATGCTCTTTTCTTCAGATTATTTAATCTAAATTCTTTTTTTCTCAAATAGTAAGACAAAAAATTAGTCTATTTGTACAGATCACAAAACATTGAGTAATTTTTAAACATCAATTTTCAGTCTGTTCTAATGTTATGGTTTTATTTGATCATAGCATTGGACATATTGAGGATCACATCAACACTCTGATGAGCAGCTTTTGTTCTCTGCTCCCCAATGCGTTCACATTAAATAACAGCAGTCTGTCATGTTGCAAGTCCCAGAGAGAGTCTAATGTACTGCATCAACACATTGTCCTGTTCCATGAAAAGAATGGGAGAACAAAAATCACGTAATTATATTCATGTTGGAAGACTTCCCAGGGATGAAATACAGATCCTGCACATGGAAAATATTCTGATCTTGGAAAAGAGCTATCTGCTAATAGAAAATGATAGTTCACACAGTTCGTCTGTAAAAGTAGAATGGCACTTTGTTTATTCAAGGCAAACAAAGAAACTTGCCTGTGAGCAGATGAAGGGAAGAACTTAATGCTAGATGTGAACTCATGACCAAAAATTAAACAGCAGGTGTCAAAGTGAGATGGCGTTAGCTTTATCACTGAAAAAAGATGATGTGGCTGCTAATTGTACAAAAGTTATATTACTTTCTGAGCGACTGCTGAGAACTTTCACAAAATTAAAGAAGGAGGGTGAAAGCTAGATGCTCCAGTGACCTACTAGAAAGAAATGTTGAATAAGAAAAGATCAGCCTGTGTATCCTTGTAGGATAAAAAATAGTTTCTCCTTGATATATCTGGAAGAAAATAGAAAGTGTATTCATGTTTAGAGTTCTTGTCTGAAGTCAGAGACTGGAAGATTTTCTTTCTGATTCAGCTACAGCACTAACACCATTTTCCCTCTGCCTTCAAACTGTACTTCTTCTGTATGTGAGGTCACTAGAGTACAAAAGCTGTGAATGATTAAACCTGATTACAGTGTTACAAAGTGACAGGTTAACTACTGTGTTCAAATTTCTGGAACAGGGCTCCAAAGTCTCAGACTTCGCCTGCTCTTGGTAAGCATATTTTTGGATCCAGGTCTCTCTGGCTTCAGATCTCTTTCTTACTTCTCAAAATAACAGCAAATCTAGAAAAGGTCAAAAGGAAGACCGATTTGTTGCCAGGCTTATAATTCAGCCTGTCAGACATTTCAGCTATTAATACAGTGTTTAAAAGTGAAGCTGTAGGACTGTGCGATGTGATCTATTGGCTAAATAGGAGCTGTGACATTTTGCAAAAGCCAAAAGAGGTAATTATGATGCTAAGAGCTTTTAGATTGGAAGCTGGAAGGCAATAATAAAGCTGAAGAGAGGATGAATCATTACAGCCTCTATTGTTTACCATTCAGGGAAAGACCACAGATTTTGCTTTTATTGGCAAAGCTCTCATTCTAGGACTTTCTAAAAAGCAGGATCAATTCTCCATTAAATTTGATCCATAGGGGAAGTGTAGATGCACTTCTTGGATATTTTTTTTTTTTATTATACATCTATATACATAAGAAATTCTATGGGGAAAAAGATGTCCTGTTTTATTCCTCTTCTATGTCAGAACAAACAGAACATAAAATTATCTGAAGAATCACTTATCTGTTCTATTTCTCTGGTATTTTCACCTCACTCTACTCTAAAATACAAGGAGACAAAACTTCTTATTTTACTTGAAAATATTCCTGAATGACAGCATATTGTGAATGCAGAGGTTACATCATCATTTAATCATTCATCTTCCTAGGAGGCAACTCATTATTAGTTTAAAAAAAAAAATAAAAGAGATTATTTGGCTGATATATTGTCCTGGCTGGAAGGTAGGTCTTTCATTCTGCCAATCAATACATCATTGATATCCCTGCAGTTTTGCTTTAATTGGAGATTTTTTTTTAATGCAAGAGAGAATAACATATCAGCCTCTTCAGTAATGAGAATAATGATTCCTTAGTGTTTCTTATCACAGTGATTCAGTTCTCAACTATATACTTCTATGTGTCACAAAGATCTTCAAATATATGGCCTCTCTTGCTGTTTATATATATTTTTATTGATGTTTTGTTTTCTCACAAAGTTGATGGATGATGACTAGAAAAGACCACACCTTTTTTTTTCCTTTTTCTTTTTTTTCCCAAGACAACAATGCAGTTTCAGCTTCTATGTATGTATGTTATGTCAATTTATTGAACAAGTCTGGAAGACCAGTTTCAAGAAATACTTCAAGAATGTTTTGTTAAAAAAAAATATTCATTAGTTCCCAAATAGTTTTATTATTTCCCAACTAGTTCTTCATTGACACTTTTCTTGTGCCATGTAAACAAGAAAGTAAGTAAAAAATAAAAGAAAAAAAAACAACACAATTTATCCTAAATTTGTGGAAAGTCTGAACTGTTTCTGTTGGAAATTGCACTTTGGTAATCATGTATTCAATAACAGCATGCATAGACAGAAATTTTCTTAAATGAATGCACACAGAGATCCTTATTTCATCTCCCATAAAAGGATCAGAACTAGAAATATGAAGCACAGGAAATTAGACATAGCTTTAAATCTAAAGCTGATAATGGGCATTCAATTTCTAATGCTATACTATTGTCATAGTAACCTTATTTACCTAATTCTTTGGAAGGACATTAATGTCAGAAGGCACTTAAACACGTATCTGGTTTTAAATATGCTTGAAGTCATACTCAGGCTAATTAGTTTGCATCCATAACATAAAACAGATAATTTTTTAAAAAATCTACTTTTTAAAGCATTTTGATGCTGTTTTGAAGGGATACCAGGGGTACAGTGTCTTAGTGAGAAAAGGTTATGATTTTATTAATATACATATTTATCAGATTTTAAACAAGATAATTCAAAACAGAGAACACCATGGTAACTTGCAGTTTTAAGAAAGGTGAGTGCCAGCAATGAAGTCTCACGCAGCATGACACTTGAGCATGTAATACCTTCTTACTGTCCAAACGTGGTAATAATATCACAAGGGTTTGCAGTAGAGCCAGAGCCAGACTTTAATCTGCACAATTCCAGTTCCCAGCACTGGTGTGTGCAATCCCAGGAGCACTGGACCTGTTGCAGATATTGCATCTTCTCCAAACCAGATGTCAACTGCTGCATAATGCAACAGTATCTTTCCTCATCTTTCATATGATCACTTATCACTTCAACAATGGCTTGAACTACACAGGCCATTCTGAATCATTAAATACTAGGCAGTGTTAAGTAATTTGGCCCAGAGTCATTCAAGGTAATGAAGATGTCAGGTTAGAGGTACATCCAATTGATTTTCATATTGATATTACTGTGGTGAAAATCAGTCAAAATGTAACAGATCAAGAGTAAATCAATCTTTTCTTTCCTAAGAATTTATTTGAAATAATGGTACCTTCTCTTAGTCTTCAGCAGATCTTTTACACCTTAGAAAAATAGTTCTCTTGCTCAGTTTACGTAAATTTATTTCTGTCTATAGCTGACTAAGCAAAGCATGAAGGACTTCCACGAATTACAACAGAATGAAAGAAGTTTTCATGATAGAAAGAAAACAGAACAAAATAATCTGAAACTAGCACTCTGGCTTCTAAACTGAGATCGGTTGTGATGGACAGCTGTCATCACAGCAAAGAACATATGTCAGGGAGGAATGAGCCACTTGTCAGAAATACTTTTGAAAGTTTGTTCAGAAATTATTATTTTTATCTTTGCTAAGTCTCAATCTTCTCACGGTCCATTGTGCATCACACATGCTTTTCTATCCTTGTGACAGATCAAAAATCAATACACAACTTGATTTTTTAAATAATTTTGTTAATTTATCCCTTGTTTATTGTACCTTGTGCTGGCTGGAGGCCACAAATAGGAACAATCTGTGTTGTACAGAAAGGCTGAGTCTTTCATCAATAAAACAGAATATTTCCATAGCCTCTCAGTCTGATAAAAATCAGGTAATCAATTATTTTGTCATAAGCTTGGTCTGTTGCAATCATGATTACAATATTCCTGAAAAATCACTGTTCACAGTTTGAGAAATGATAGAATGTTTTTGCCAACTTTATAACAAAAATCAATGTTAAAATAATAGAATTCTGTTGCACAGATCCGCAAAACAGAGCTAAGTGGAATGCATTAATAAAATAATATCCAAATAAAATGTGATCTTACTCTGCCTTTAACAAGACCCTTTGTATGAGTAGTGAAGCATATGCATTTAGTGATAATCTTCCAGATAAAAGGGGAATTCTCCTTGTAATTATGTTACTAAGTCAGAATAGATATGGAATTGAAAATGATAATGAAATAACAATGGAAATTACAATGTTATAAAATTCTATATTCTGTTAAAACTGCTTCATTAATTTTTTTGTTAACAGGCAAGTTACTTCTGGTAATTCGTTCAAATTCGACATCACATGTATGCAGATAAAACTGCAGACAGGAAACTAGGATTGGCACATGCTATAGGATAAAATGTCAGGATACCTAAATTACATTTAAAAAAAAAATCAAAAGAAAAAGAAAAAAAGTTAATTTGAATCTCTGGGTGTGCTTCTCAGGAATATGAATTCATATCCAGTTAAACGTATTTTATTTATCAAAAATGTAAGTTTTAAGGAACGGGGCTTAAGGTATTAGCATGAACAGGAAAAGTGAGTTCAGAAAGGACTGTGTTTCATGGAAGAGGAGGAGGAGGTGGAAAGAAAGACCAAGAAGATCTTAAAAAATATTTACAATTAAATTTTATCTCCATGCCACATACAGAGGAGAGCGCATGGAAAGTCTTGAAAGAATATATTAACCCCAGGCATACAAAACATACCTTTTATAGGATTCTGTCAACTCCCTGTAGCCTAAAGGGGTAGCTCTGTATTCCAAATATAATGACTCTGCGTTGCTATACAAATTTATATGATGAAGAGGACTATGGGAGCTTTTTTTAGTGAACATGTTTTTCTTCCTGTAGTGTAGATCTGAGTTCATTGACCCAATGCACAGCTCAGCCAAAAGAGATACTGGCTTTAGTGACTTTTTTTTTTCCCAGTGAGGATTTGATTGAACAATCATGTGCTCCCTGCTAGACCATAATCCACACAAATGTGATGATTTTTAAATTTAAAATTATTACTAGTACAATTTATCTCTTGTTCCTACAGATAGATATTTATATCAGAGAACAAGCTGATTTTCACCTCTCTTATTCTCCACTATCAAAAGAAATAAGGTATTGGGGTTCTCCTGCTCCCTTTCCAGCCTACTTTTTTGCCATATGCATCTAATGAAATATTCTCATTTATCTTGTGATAGGGTAAGATATGATAGGGATGGTCCTGAGAGCAGAGGAAAGATGAGGAAATCACAGTGCAGGGATGTTCTGCATTGTATTTCCATGCTATCAGATTTTTGCACAATTTGAAGGCAGCACAGCACTCGTTACAACTTAGAGAACGGGTTACCACCTAAGTTCTCAAAAGGTGGGCTAAAAGATCCTCTCCTCCATAGATGTCACAGAGATATCCCAGAGGATATTAGTCTTCATTTAGCAGTCCTTGCTCTTTGTATCCATCCTTGCTGTTTGCGGAATCAGGCATTCTGAACACATGATAATAGGCTCTTTCCATATTGCTATTTTAACGTGTAATGTAAAATTTCATCATCAAAAGGGATAGTAAAGCTGCATTATAATTCAAAACTTCAATTTTCAGAGGGTCAGTTTTGGGAAAAAAAGCCACTATGAACTCTGCCCATTGTATACATTCTGGAGAAAAAATAAATGTATGACTTATGTACTACTCTTAAAATATTCACCAAACATCAATATATGTGAAAATATGTTCAGATCTATGTCAAATGATGTTACTTCAACTCAGAAATTATGTCTGAATAGAGATCCTTCTGAATAGAGATACTACAAAGTACTACTACTAAATTTTAAAACAAACAAAATCCACTCCTACTCTCTGAGATTTTGCAGCCTGGTCCCAAAGTGAAGCCCAGGCAGAAATATCAGGTGAAGCCAAGACATCTGTATTCAGCTGTTTGCTTGCATAGAACCAGAGATCAAACTGCTGCATGCATTTTTTATTTGTATTCTAAATCTTACTAACATACATCTTACTTACTTACATGGTTTCACAAATCTGATGTGGACACTTAGTCTCAGAACATGTCTGTTCATAAATAAACACTGAAGTGCCATATATATTTTAGTTTGATTTTCTTTTGGTTTGTCTAAACAATTAATTATGCTTCTCTTTATACAATTTTCTCACATGAGCCACTTTATTTGTTCTCAGAATGTTTTCATACAAGAAATAGATTTCACTGCCTTTCTATTCTGATTCCACAAACACTGCATTCTTTCTAAGTCGTTATTTATGTCCATTATTTTGCAGACTTAAAGTCTTTGGTCTGAGCATGTTTCTACCATTTTTGGTTTTCTTTTGTGGATTGTTTTTGGTTTTTTTTTTTTTTTTTTTGCATTTCCTTTTTTTAACTCAAAGTATTAAATTCTAAGTAGAGTCAACTTAAAATGATTTGGCATCAAGTTTTGGTGGGAGCAATAGGACATAGCAAAAAGTAGACAAGTAGTAAGAAAAATATCTTTCCATGAGTTTGCATATTTATATTGATATATTGATATTGCAGAATGGTTGTGGTTGGCAATAACCTCTGGGTTCGTCCGATTCAACTCCTCCTCCAGCAGTGACACACAGAGTAGGGTGGACAGGACCATGTCCAGACAACTTTTGAAGATCTCCAAGGAGGAGACTACAAAACCACTCTGGGCAACCTCAGTCACTCTTACCTTCAAAAATATTTCCTAACAGACAAATAGAGTCTCCCATGTTCCCCTTGGTGCCTATTATCTCTTCACCTGTTACTGGGCACCACTGAAAAGAACTTGACTCCATCATCTTTGCACCCTTCCTTCAGATATTTATAGATATTGATGGATAGAAACATGACATAGACATCACCCTGAGCATTCTCCAGGATGATTAGTTTTAGCTCACTCAGTATCTCCTCTTGGGAAAGACACTCCAAGCCTTTAATCACTGTAGTGGGCCTATGTTAAACTCCCATACTATGTCCAGGTCTGCCTTGCGTAGGGGGGGAGGGCGGGCAAAAATGAAGACAGTACTTCAGGTGCAGACACACATCAGTGCTGAGTAGATGAGAACTCTAGCACTTAAGGCAGTGAAAGCTTGAAGACCAAGAGAAGGCTAAGCAAGCATCTCAGATTCTTGAAAGATAATGCTCATTCTACCATGGAATTAGGTTTTGGTACACATACAAAATTCAGTTGTTTAGAAACTTTGAGCAGGTCCTTCTAGCAAGTGTTCCTATTCCCAGCTAGAATCATTCTTATGTACTATTTTTTTCCTCTATTCCATTGAGAAATATTCAGTTTCTTGTGCCTGAATACATTTCTCTTGATCAAGAGAGAGAAGTATCTGATCTCAGCTTTTGCCATTCTTGGTCTTCTAGCTTTCTTCTGTGAAGGTTTCTCCTGTACTGAGAAAATTTATAGACAAATGTCTGGTTTCCAAAGAACAGTTCCAAATATTTATCTACATAACTCACTCCATGGCTTCTCTCTCTACTTTCACTGTGTATATATATGTTTTCTTCTCACAAGTCAAGGGAAGAATGTCATGGTATAAAGAATAGGATTTAAACCAGATATAGCTAGTTGTACAGCACAGTATTCTGGAGTTTTCCTTTTAACTTTTCTTTTTCTGTTATATTTTTGTCCACTCTCAGATGACCTTTATGGTGGTGTGGTTAGAAGAGAGATTCTGAGGAATTATAAATATTACTTCTCTGCATTTCACTGAAGTTGAAAATAGATACCCTGTTACTAGGAAATTGATGCATCAAGTTCTGAAAAGATATTAAATGTCCAGAGGAGGGTCATGAAGACGATCAGAGGACTGGAGCACCTTTCTTTGTGAAGGAAAACTGAGGGAGCTGAGCTGGGTTCAGCCTTGAGAAGAGAAGGCTCTCAGGAAACCTAGTAGTGGTATTACAATTCTTAAAAGGAGCTTATAAGAAGGAGGGAAATCAAGTTATTACATGAGTAGATAGCGATAGAACAAGGGGGAACAGTTTTAAACTAAAATAGGGAAAGATTAGATGTCAGAGGAACGTTTTCACTGAGAGGGTGGTGAGGCACTGGAAATGGTTGCCCAGAGAAGATGTGGATTTCCCATTTCTGGGGATGTTCAAAGCCAGGTTGGATGGTGATCTGGACAAACTGATCTAGTGCTTGATCTAGTGGTGGGCAGACTTGCCTATGGTAGGGGGATTGGAACCAGATGATCTTTGAGATCCCATCCAACTCAAGTTATTCTATGATTCTGTGATGGACTGTTGAATTTTTAATAGTATACTTTAATCCTTTGGTATTTCTTCTGTTTCTTTATTTTGCAATGTAACAGCTGTAGTTTTGGTTGGAATGTGTTTGAAAAGAATGCCTATAAAATGTTGAAGTAAAAATAATAAGAAAAACTTTCCAAACACTTCTCACAGGCTCTGTTTTCTTGAATAACACTCACTGCCAATCTATGCTGCATCATTTTTGTTGAATCACTGTAAACATTCCAATGCCAAAAGAAGGCAACATTTCTGTCATTTCAAAGGAAACTGTTGTTTGGATGCTGCTATATCAACTGCCTACATACTCAGCCAATATAAAAATCACACATGCTGAGTGATTAAAAGAGGTGATCCTCAGGGAAGTTAATTACAGAACTTAGCACTCAGAGTTTCAAATTCATGGAGAAACAGAGAAAATGTATCACAATTTAGTGTCACAAAATCACAGAATTGCAGGGGTTGGAAGGGACCTCTAGAGATCATCCAGTCCAACCCCCCTGCCAAAGCAGCTCCCTAGCCCAGGTTGCACAGGTAGGCGTCCAGGCAGGTCTTGAACATCTCCAGAGAAGGAGACTTCACCACCCCTCTGTGCAGCCTGCGCTGGTGCTCTTTCACCTTCACTGTGAAGAAGTTTCCACACATTTGCATGGAACTTCCCATGCTTCAGTTTGTGGCCATTTCTCCTCATACTATCACCATACACTGCAGAGAAGAGTCCAGCCTCATCCCTTTGCCCGCTTCTTAGATGTTTATAGACATGAATCAGATCCCCTCTGAATCTTCTTTTTTCAAAGCTGAACAGACCCAGATCCCTCAGTCTTCCCTCATAAAGGCTCCACACCCTTTATTATCTTTGTAACCCTCTGCTGGACTCTTCCAAGGAGATCCTGCAATTTTACTCTGTTCACAACATCTGACTTATAGTTTATTAACTCTGTATCTGAATTTGGGGGATCATTCCTACATCCATGAGCAACACACAAACTTCCTCACAGAACTCTTCCTTTTAATATTCAAACCCCATGTTTGATACATGCTTTCAAGTCAGTGGCAACTTAGCAAAGTCAGGGCCGAACTACAATGTCGAAATCACAATCCCTTCATCCTAAATAGTTCTGAATAGCACAGCGTTTTGGGAGAAATCTAACTGTTGCTGAAAGTTGCTCTTTAAGTTAATTTATGTCTTCCTGGCCATGAATATCTCTCCAGCAGCATGATGCATCTTGATTATACCCCTCTTTGAAACTGGAGGTTAAGGAGCCTTAAGGTAACCTTAATGTTAAAAAATTCTGTCCCTACAAAACTTAAACTACCTAAAGGCCAAGGCCAGGAATCTGATTTAGTCATTACACCACAGGTGTTTATCTGAATCCCTACCCACAGGGGCCTGTAACATAAAAGGCAAGATATTACATAGTACCAGACAACAACAAAAATACATGATTTTTCAAAAATAGGCTGTCTCTTATAATTGCTAAATGGCAAATATTCTGCCAGATTGTTCTCAGTGTGAGCAAGGTGACACTATTACTGTAGTCATGGTGCTATCAAATTCATTTCACTCAACATGAGGTACAAAATTATCTAGATAGCTATCAACAAAAAGATGGCTTTGTTACTTCGCTGTTGCACTTCTCTGACACAAGACTCTTATGTCCTGAGCTGGTTAAAGGACTCATTTGATGTTGAGGGGCAAAGTGCTATACTCCAAAGAATCTCTTCAGTATGCTCAGAACAATGAATGTACAGGTTCACTTGCACAGGGCCAGTCTGCCATTTCATACTGATGCTGTGTCATGTTCACAAGCAGAGATTTACTGGGAACACACTGTGGGGCCTGATCTTACTGGCTGTGCTGCATGTATTCACTGAAGCAAACCAGCAGTGCCAGACATATTCTGCACCAGTTGTAGCATGATTAAGTCACGGCTTGATCTTAGCAGTCTGGAAAGTGAAATTCAGCATATGATCATTGCAGCTTATAAGCAGCAGACTGACAGTAATTTAGTTTGGAAAGAACTTCTAAAGGTCATTTGGTCCAGCCCCTGCTCAAAACTTCCACCTACCTCTCAAGCTTCAAAGTTAGAGGCAAATTTAAAGGTATTCTTTGAGCTTCACAGGTTAGTGATGTGTGAAAAAGGAAGCATGAGAATATACAGGAATTCTCAATCAATTCAGTTGCCTAACCATGAAATGGCCAGAAACATATAGAAGACCAAGGTTAAATTGTTGGCCTAAGTATTAGTAGTTAACTAGTGGAGGGTCTGCAGAGAAAAACACCTGAGAGGATAAAAGAAAAAAAGAAAAGTAGGAAAAGGAAAAATATCAGATATGAAAGATGGCAATTCAGCAAGATGGAAGATTAGCCTGGATGACATGGACATTGTCACTTCCCTACCCAACTGACATGTATCTGATGTCTGATCATCAGAGTCATGAGAAGTTTATATTGCAAGTGTTAAGAACACATGTTTTATTTAGAACTATAGACCAGGTGTTTGCTGGGTGTACTAGCCAATAAATAAGGTCATTTTTAGGTATTCATAAATTGTGTATGAATGTCTTTGCAAGTTGTCTGCACAGCGTAGAGTACCTAAAGAGTTGTAAACTTGACTCCAGAAAGGTCTTCTTTGGATATAGCATTTGCTGTCTGCATAAGAATGTCTTCAACACCTGGGAAGTCTCAAAGGGCACAAAATGCCTTTTTGTAGGACACTAAATCAAGACAAGATTTTCTCTTGCTAACAGAGAGATTGATGTTATTTTGTAGCTGAGTGGATATTGAGGAAAAGAAAGTTCTTGCCACGAATCTGTATGAAGCTCTTTCCAAAGTCTTTAAGTGTGGCCTGGCATCTTTACCAGAAATCTCCCTTTTCCTTGGGATTAATTTGATATGTGTATTTCACTGGAAAATTAGCATGCTGTGCAGGTCTTGGGATAGACGGGCCTGGGTGGGAGCAAACACCGTTGCTGTACTATTTTATTGATTTAAGCTGATCAGAAACTTGTGTAATTTGACCCAGGAGTGATATGACTACAGTTTTATATCTCAGTGTCAACCCAATGAATTCTTTGGAGAGTGAAGAGCAACCTGCTTCTGTTTGTGTCTCTCTCTGTAGACATATACAACTGTATGAATTCTGTAAAATATGGACACCAAATATAGTGTCTTTTCTTCTGTTTATTTTCTCAGAACTCGTCAATTACTTCTAAATTAAAATAGGAGCTTATGAAGAATATGAGCAAATTTTCTGCTTGCCTGTGTCAGCAGTTGCTAACATTGGTTTTTTTTGTTGTGCTTCATACACACCTATACAGAACTGTAACACAGTTTATTTGAAGCCAAAGGGATTGCCCATGGAGAAATCACTCAAGTGTCGCAATCAGATAAACAGTTTGATGCAAGACACTAGCTATACAGTTATTAAGTTGTACTTTTGTCTTCATGGACATCCACAAATACAGTATAAATGGAAAAACTTACCATGCACTTTGCCATTGAAAGACTATAAATAAATAAGTCCATAAAAGACTTTGTCTGAATGTCACTTCAATTTTTCCCATCCCACTGCTTCTGAAATATAACTGAGAGGAAAAACAAAAGAAGAAAAACAAGTAAGCAAAATTTAAGAATTTGTGATGTTTACATTTTATTATGTATTATTCAATATTTTTTTTCTAAAAGCAATTATTTTCTTCGACAACAATAACATTTGAAAAACCATAACAAAAAATAATAATAAAAAAGTGTCAACCTTTGTCAGCAGAACAAACCCCAAAGGCAAGGTGATGAACAGCTTACAGAAACATCTTGCATCTCATGATTTTATGCAACATGATTTACAGAAAAGAATCTGAAGTGCTTTGCTTAGTATCCTTTTCTTGTAACTACTGTTTGTCATTGACAACTGGCAGAGATATCAGATGTTTGTGACAATATAATTTCCACTACAGACATTAGTTTGAATTACTGAGAAAAAAAGACTTCTGAAGTATTATTCTCTTTTGTTGTAATTCACATGCTGTGAAATGAATCATCTTATTGATAAAGGTAGTAATCTAACTATGAACATGAAGAAGATTCTTCTTTGAGCGTGATTGGATGCAAGTGGCTGTTGTTAAGCTGTTCAATAAATAAATACAGTGGGTTATGATAAATTAATATGTAGGTCCCTTTCTGGTAGAGGGAAGGAAGAGGGAAGGGAGAGGTAAGGAAGAGGGAAGGGAGAGGGAAGGGATAGGGAAGGGTTTGGTTTGTTTTTGTTCTGTTTTTTTTTTTAATTATTATTATTGCTATTTTTAAGATTATGAAAAATCATTGTGTGAGAATCTGTTTTAAATTTGAACTGAAATCCTGTATTGTTTATCTTAATTAGAATTCCTCTACTCCAGCCACACTGAGGCAAGTATACCTTACCAACCTCAAAGGCCATCCATATCCTTAAACTGAGGATCCCTTGTTATTACCTCTCAGAAAGGATATTATCATTGTATTTCTTAGAGATTAGAAATACTTTCTTTATAGGGACTGAGACTGTCCTAGAGTGCTGGGTCCTGTCCATAATTTCTTCCTGGTGAAGGCAGTGGCAAGCCCCAGCACTGAACCTTCTGTTAACCTGCACCACAGTCTGCAGAAGTCCACTCTGAGAGTATAAAAACAGACTTCTGCCTCCTGTTCCTGTTCTTTCAATATCCTCAGAAGGGGACATCTGCAAAGGGCAGCTTTAGCGATCTCTAAATGCTGCTAGTAGTAGAAATAAAATATTCTGTGTTAAATCAGAATGCACATTACAGAAACTAGAATTTTTTTCTTGGTAACTGGACAACAGACCTGTCTTTTAGCCTACTTGTGTCCACCTGATATTTTTTCTGATAAAGAACAAAAAAAATTACCATTTGAACCTTGACACTTCATGAGGGAATCCAGTAGCTGCATCTCATCAGGAGGCAGGACACATTATGACACACCGACACAAATGTCTAGCAAAACAATTTTTTTCCAGAATTTGGACTCTGATCAAATAACTAGCACTTTTTATTTTTACCTTCTTCTTGAGTTGTTCCTGCAGAGGTGATAAATGTATAAGTTTGCCTGAACACCTCATCTGCAGAGTAATCCAGACCCACACAGCACCGTATGGGACGGATGTCTAATCCAAGCTGCTGACTAGGGTTGCAATAAAATGCTCACAACTTATAGCAATTGTGTACTGCATAAAAATTGTTTGGGCTAGCTATTAGACATTTCCTATGTACTCATTAGACCTGTAAGCCTGCAGATCTCTCCAAAGAACTTGAAGCCTTTCTAATGTTAACTTATCTTTCAAAGTCAGTACTCCTGTACTCTGTATAAACACGATTCTCATGTTTTAAAAACAGTTTGTATTATTTTCAACATCTTTCAATACTGCCTATGCAGTTGCCTATTATTTTTTTCTAGCAGTAAGCTGAGTGTTATGTAAATGAGAAATCAGAGCAATACCTCGTTCAGAGCAAATGTCACACACTGTTTGCCAATCACAACATTGTTTGCTGGTAATATATTATTTCAGGTTTACAGTTTTCTCAAAATTTTTGTAATTTAGACAAAATAAAAACACCTGTCAAAGCAAAATGTTCTTACTAATCAGCAAAGTTGTCACTTTCCTGGACAAAGTGGCATAAACTCACCATGTATCACAGCTGGTAAATAATTTTTGTAAAAATAATATAAATATAATATAAATATAAAATAAAATATTTTTGTAAAGACCAAAAGAAATCTGAAGTTTCTTCAAGAGCCAGTAGGAATGAAAATTTTCAAAACACTCTTAAATATCAGAAATGTTATCTAAAGCAATAATTTTTAAGAATCATAGACTTCTCAGAACAACTCTAAAAAAAAAATGGAGAAAAACTATAAAGACAAGCAGGTGGCCCTCCCAGTAGATAAATGAACTTCAGAGATCAGAATTTCAATTAAGTTTGTATGTCCATGTAAGACTTGGGATTTAATTGCTGAACTCCATCCAGGTATTTTTTTATTTTTTAATTTTTTAAATGGGGCCAGAAAAAGAGCATGGAAAATCTGACAGCAAAAGTATTTACCTTTCTGCTTCTATTAAAACAATAGCTTCTCCCACAGAGTTTTGCTTTTTGTTTTTAATTGTAAGGGAAAAGAAGACCAAGGATTGCAGGCATATTTGAATTTGAAAGCATAATAAAGCATAATAAACTTTGTAGTTTCTTCAAGTTTGGAGTTATATTTTGAATCATCCACCTCTTTATCTTGCTGGTGAGCTCATACCTTTATTAATGGGAACTGCATATCGTGCGCTCCTGGTGTGATCTCAGAAGGAATGCACAGAAATAACGTCATTTCCCAGCTGGCTATTCCAATAGCTGTGCTTATACAGCTTGAAATTGATTCTGCTTTCACCACAATGTACTGCCAGGATAGACGCGAGCTGCTGTTCAATATCAGGTCTTTCTGAGCAGCACAGCTTTCAGAGAACTTTCTCACATTTCAGTGATTCTGTGTAAGAATATTTTTCCTACAGGAATTATCTGAACTGTATTTTATTTTTTAAAATGAGATCTTATTTCCAACCTCTTCACATCATGTGATTCTAAATGAAAATGTCACCGAGTTCAACAGATTCATGAAAAAAGGCTCACATACGTGAAAATAAAACAGGGAATGATCTTTTGAGATGGGATAAGAATAATATTTCTTCCCTAATAGTATAAACACTAATTAGAAGCTGTTGTCATTACCACTGTCTTTAATAAAGGTGTAACGCTGTATAGAGTCTCTACATAATCACATACTTTCAAGAAATGAAATGAGGGTGAATATCAGGAAGAATTCCCTGGACAATGAGCTAGAAACATGGTTGGTCTAGGAGATTTTCTGTACAGTGCACACTATGTATATACACAGCTACATCTACTGAGTATCTGCAAAGTGCTAATGTGCTTTGAGTATATGGGTTCTGCAGCACATAATTTTAAAACTCTATATGGTTTTCTCATTGACTGTAGAGAGAAGACTGTATAACTCAGTGGCAATCCTGGGACAATGATTTGATTTTCATCCTGGTAAAATGTTGATAAACTGTAGTTAAGGTTCAATATTTTCAGTGTTGTTGTTTGATGCAAATGCTGAATTCCAAGTCCAGAATGGAAATTATATCTACCTTCTATCTAACAGAGCATTTAAGGAGGTAGCTGGGGGATGGGAAGATGGGAGGAGATAAATAGTCCAAGTGTGTAATACATATCAACCTGCCCAGGTGCCACTTAGAGCTGTCTAGGTAACACATCTCACATTGTTATCTTTTGTTATTAAAGAGAACATGGACCAAATATTTAGCTTAGTAGGGGTCAGTAGATTACAACCTAATTTTTCCTCTGCAGAGCTTCATAGAATAACTCAAATCTCCCTCTATCAGTAACTTGCCTCCATGTACATCTTGGCAATGTATGAAAAAAAAAGATCTCAATGAAAAAGAAAACAGTTTGTGACATAGCTGGCTGAAAAAGCACGAAGTAGAATTTAGGACAAATGAAAGCGGAGATAGAAGTTTCCTCAAATCAAGATGCTATGGGAAGGACAGAAAAGAATTCAGAAAACAAGGAGAAATGAGACTAAGTTCACACTTCCTGACATGTATGACATTTTGACCTTCTCCTCTGCAAGGAGGGCATAAGAAACTATGTACAAGCGGTAACAAAACATTATACTTGGGTTTAACTTAGCATTTAATACTTAGTAAGCAAAAGGCATGGCTCTAAAATAAGATTATTGAAAATAAAAAAATAAAAAAAGATATCATGTTTACAGCTTTTGAAAGAAGATTGAGTACTTATTTAATAAACCTGAAAACATACAATGGGAGATATAAAATGCATACAGAATTAAATCAAGCAGATACATTTATCACTGACAATAGAATAAATGGACCCAAGTACCAAACATTTATTTTAATGACCTAAGGCAGCTTGGGGATAATGACATAAGACAAAGAACACTGTGAAAAGTTTTTGTGTTCTTTTTTTTTCTGTAGCCTGTAGCACAAGGGCAAACAGATGCTGTGATGGAGAACTAAGGTAGAAGGATGGTTATCTTCTTAACAGGTTAATTGCAAATCCATACATTTTAGATGGCCAGTCTTTTTTTATTGTGTCAATAATGGCAGGATAAAATGTTATTTTGATTTTAACTTCTCAATGCCCTCCATAAAGAAAATAATTCAAAATACTAAAAAGTCATTCTAAATTATGAAGTATGTCATTAGAAAACTGTTAAGACAGAACACTTTTTTTTCCTTTTTGACTGCTTGATTGTTTGTTTTTAATGTCTTCCTCTAAAACAAAGTTTAAAGTGGCTGATCAGCAACCACTGAACCTGAGAGTATTAACACCCAGAAAGACTGAACTATTAGATTTAAATTAAGTATATTTAAAGATCTTAAAAGGCAACTTTTCTCCCAATAAAACAGGTTTTAGAACTCCTGTGCAGTAAACAAGTCTGGACCACGCAGGGCTATTTATGTTTCTAAAATCTGTATGAACTTAAGAGCCTAAATGTTAAATTCAGAAATGGTTCTCAACTGGTGTTATCTCTAGTGTTCTGTTTTCCTATCCAGTGTTATTTCTTTGCATTTGCCTCATAGATTAATGTATTGCTTCAGAAGTTAATAGCTATTTCCAAATACTGTAAAAGCTGACATAAGCAATTAACTGTGATCCTGAAGTTTTTGCCTCTTTTTTTGGTGGTGGTGGTGGTTGTTTTCTGTTGGTTTTTTTTGTTGGTCCTTTTATTTTTGTGTGTGTGTGTGTGTGTGTGTGTTCAATAATATAAACTCTTACTGACAGTATCTCTAACTTTATTACTGAAGTCAGAATTCCCTGAAATTGGAAACAGTTGATGCAAATTCTGAATTTGAGGATTTAATTTAAGTTTTTAAATTATAGGTCAGTAGGTAAGGGAATTAATCCTGGTTTGTGGTCCTGTCTGTGGCAGAGAAACAGGCCTTCTCTGGGACAAAAACTGGTGAAAGGTTTACAGAACTGAATTTAGGACCATGGAGAAGTTTCTCTTTGGTCTTAAAATAAATAACAGAAAGGTTGAAATCAGAAGCTGAAGCAGAATGCACACAGAGATAAATCTGTACTCTGAGCAGCATAAATAATTCTTTTGACCAGTTCTTCAAGCCCTATTAAAAATAAGAAACCACATGGGAGGGATTGAAAAATTCCTAAAGACTGCTTAATAGCTGGAGTTGACTCCAGCTTGGTGACTGGGCTTCTGAGTCCTAATTCCTGGAGGTTGATGGCCCTGCTTGTGGCAGGGGATTTGGAACTCAATGATTCTTGGGGTGCCTTCCAATCTAAGGCATTCTGTGATTTCATGAATCTGTAGTAACTCAACTGTAAGTTAGATGCTTAAACTGCCTGAACATTCAATCTTTGGTAGAGCGTATTTCTCTCCACTGAGTATAAAGGGATTCTAACTTGACTTGCTCAGGCTCAGACATCTATCTTTCTGACATTTAACTTAAGCAAGTGACTCTTGGACTCTTGAATGTTAAAAATTACGCTAATGAGTTGCAGTAAAATACTGGGAAAGAGAAATTTCATTTGAATTTCACCAAAGGGCATATTTTGACCCAAATGATTTCTTTCAGATTTGAGTTGCAACTTCTGTTCTACTTAATCACAATACAGCATCATTAGAATACACTAATGGATATTGAACAAATGAAGGGATTGATAGGAAAAGATTCAATGCCAGGTTCATTAAAGTCTCTGAATTGTGAAAAGAAATATTAATTCCTGTTTGCTTTCCTTTTTTTTTTCTCTTTTCTCATTCCTATACTCTTCCTTATAATAAATAAATCAATGTTTTTACATAGTTGCAATTCAACAATTCAATTATTCAGAATAAAACTAAGGTTTGAAAGCTCTGTAAGAAGAACTGCAAGTAATGATTATTTGTATGTTATCTTATCTGAAATGAAGTACCTGCATGCTTTTCTAGTTGTTATATATTCAATAGCACAAGCTTTGGAAAAAAATAATAATAATTAGCAGTTTTGTAAGTCATAATGTGTTTATTCAGAAAAAAGAAATGCCAATTTCAAAGTATTACATAAGCTGAGCTGAAACCTGCGGCCTGATAAAGCTCAACATGTTCTTCATCAGATTGTTATTTAATGCTCATTGCTCTGTATTTTCAGAGTGAGCAAGCAGATGAGGAAAATGACTCATGGAAGTACACGAGGGAGGGAATCTAATATCTCCTGCAGTGGGAACTAACAGGCTGTGTGTGCGGATGGAGTAAGATTCTGCATCCCCCTACCTCCTTGAATTTTTTCTTTGTAGAGAAAGGAGGCAAATTATATTTGTGTGAAGCTTAAAGGGGCTTTCAATGTCCCGAGGGGAAAGAAAGAAAGATTCTGTGGCTGTGGGGAGGGAAGAGAGAATCTGACAGAAATTTCACTGAATGGGCAAGTAGTGCAAGTTTTAAACGAAGGGAATGCCCTGTCAAATCTTAATACATGACAGGTTTCAATTTAAGGACCACAGTCATTATTTAATATTTCTTATATAGAATGGTATGAAAGACCCGGGGAAACTGGGAAAAAAAAAAAAAAAAGTATTTAGGAAAAAAAAGAGCAATTAATTGATGTAAAATAGAAAATTAGTTCAGCCAAAAATGAGAAGAATCTGTCAAAGTAGTTACATTTTGAACTAATTTTCTGGGAGAACACAGGTAAAAATTCTAGTCTGTTTAAAGGCAACTTTTTGAAAAGTACTATATTATGTAGTATTATGTGAGGTAAGTTAGACTCATGAGGCCCTATTCTTGCCCTGTTATCTGATGTTCTTAAATACAGTGGCACATGCTCAATCTCAAGTGGAAGCTGCTCTTTTCCATATAGAATAACAACAAAACATTTATATTTTTCACTGTTTTCTATTTCAGAGGGAAAGGTAAAGTACTCAAACTGGGGAGAAAAGTGCAACAGCAAAAAGGAAGAAATCTGGTGTGCTAATATGATGACATATGTGTGTGGTTTCACACAGTAACACGTAGTTGCAGGTGGTGGAAACTGTATGGCGTCTTGTTAAATATAAGGGTGTTGATTAAAGATAAGTGAAAAAATTTACTTCAGCCTTCAAATGTTTAGGGTGCTGATTTCATGCCACTAAAACAAATGAAAGATTTAGCTAGTTCTGTTAGACCTGAAATGTGACAGAGGAGAGAAGTTTTACAGAGCTAATTGATGGATTCTGCACCTGGGCTCCAGTCCTTCTCATTAAGATATCTATCACTGTGTGCCGTGGATGTGAATTCCAGCAGCAGTTTAAATGCAAGCCTTGTAATCATTTCCCTTATCCTTCTGAAGTACCTGACCTGCCAGCTGTAGCTCTCCTTTTGCTCTCTAGTGAGGTTTTGAAGAATATTAAGGGGAACACAACTGAGCACTGTGAAGCCCTAGAAGGGAAAAGCTCCAGCTAGAGCAGCCTGATGTCAGACCCTACCTACTGATGGCATCCCAACTGAGTTTGAATGCTGTGTGAAATTCAGCTGGGCCGAGACAGGAAAATTAAACTTTGGAAATCATACATCTTATCCCATCTTTGAGGTTGTCTCAACAGGTGATGCAAATGAGCAGTGGCCTCTGAATTAGGAAAAAACTCAGCAGTTTCAGCTGACATTGTTTGCACATACAGTGCTGCATGTTATGCTGTTACAACGTGTGGTCTCAGAATAAAATTTTTCACAGAAAGTGCATAGTTGCATTTTTGAATTTGGAGCACTCTGACAAAAACTGTAAGTTTCTCTTGGAACAGTGGATGAAGAAGAGAATTTGGTTAGGACTTAATGAAAATTGTTCCTCTACAAAACTTTTCTAACTCCTAGCAGATGACTTATTTTTCACGGAGTCATAGAATCATTGAACCACCAGGTTTGGAAAAGACCACCAAGACCATCCACTCCAGCCGTCCACCTACCACCAATGTTTTCCTGCTAAACCGTATCCCTTAGTGCAACATCTACACATTTCTTGAACACCTTCAGGGATGATGACCCAATCACCTTCTTGGGCAGCCTGTTCTAGTGCCTGATAACTTCTGGAGAATTTTTTCCTGATATCCAAACTGAATCTCCCCTGGCAAAATTTGTATCCATTTCCTCTAGTCCTCTAGTTATGTGGGAGAGGAGGCCAACCCCCACCTCACCACAGCCTTCCTTCAGGCAGATGTAGAGACCAGTCTCCCCCGAGACAGCCATGGAAGTCACGTTTGCAGTCCTCAAATGCCTTGAGACCTCTCCGGTTTACCAGAACCATCGGTAGATGGTGAAAAGTGGCTTGCAATCACCTCCCCCAGCTCCTTCAGCATCCTCAGGTGGATTCCATTTGGCCTAAATTTTCATAAATAATTCTTGATAAATGAACAATAGACTTCAAAATTTTCTGGCAGTTAGAATTCACAGCTAGTAGCATATAGCCTACATCTGGAAAGTATTTGCAGTGTTACATATTATTTTCACAGAATCAGAGAATTGTAGGGGTTGGAAGGGACCTCTAGAGATCATCAAGTTCAACCCCCCTACCAAAGCAGCTCCCTATCCCAGGTTGCACAGGTAGGTGTCTTGGACGTCTCCAGAGGAGACTCCACCACCTCTCTGTGCGACCTGTGCCAGTGCTGCATCACTGCACTGTGAAGAAGTTCCCACACACATTTGTGTGGAACTTTCTATGCTTCAGTTTGTGTCCATTTCCCCTTGTTCTATCATCACACACTTCTGAGAAGAGTTCAGCCTCATCCCTTTGCTTACCACTCCTTAGATGTTTATAGACATGAATCAGATCCTCTCTGAATCTTCTTTTTTCAAAGCTAAACAGACCCAGGTCTCTCAGCCTTTCCTCACATGGGAGGTGTTCCACATCCTTTATCATCTTTGTAACCCTCTGCTGCACTCTTTCAAGGAGATCCCTGTCTTTTTCATACCAGAGAGCCCAGAACTGGACACAATACTCCAGGTGAGGCCTCACCAGGGCAGAGTAGAATGGAGGATCTCTTCCCCCAACCTGGTCACACTCTTTTTAATGCACTCCAGCATCCCTTCAGCCTTCTTGGCCACCAGGGCACACTGCTGGCTCATGGCCAACCTGTTGTCCACCAGGACACCCTGGTCCCTCTCCTCAGTGCTACTCTCCAGCAGGTCATCCTCCAACCTGTACTGGGGCATGTGGTTACTCCTCCCCAGGTGCAAGAGTCTACCCTTGCTCTTGTTAAACTTCATGTGGTTCCACTCTGCCCAACTCTCCAGCCTGTCCAGGTCTTGCAGAATGGCAGCACAGCCTTCCAGCTTGTTTTACTTGTTATTTTTTATATTTTCAATTTCTTCAACAGAAGCCAATAAATTACTTTCGTAACACTTTTTGCAACCAGGATAAAAAATAACAATAATACAAATATTAACCATATAAACTGTATTTTGTTGGTTTACTTGCTCATTTCTAAATACTAATTTGGTAAAACTTCTTTTTTATTTTCGGATTTTGAATGATTCCAAATTGTTTTTTTTCCCTTTTTATTTTTGAGACATGAGAAATTGATTTTTTTAATGAAAGAATGGATTCTCATAAATTTTTAAGTACCATTAAATATCACAAGTGAGTGTTACTCTAAAATTACATAGATAAACTTCAACCACTTTGGGATGACAATCACTGAACTATCTAAGCAGCACTGAACTATCTAAGCAGCACATCTAGTTGCACATATTTATTCTAAAAATTGGCCACTGAAATGTAACAAAATAACTTTTCATATGGACTATTACTGATAACTGTAGAACAATGTAATTTTAGTAAGTTCTATGACCAAATCGCTTCTGAATTTCAACATAGCATACAAATCTATGCAAAAGAAATACTACGAATAAAATTGCAAAGCTTCAGCACCTTTTCATATTACTGAAAGGCTATTCTGAGAAGGCTTTTGTTAAGAAAAATGTTTGATTAAAAATTATGTCTATTCTCCTTTTTCTTTTCCCTTAAAATATCATTATATATGCAGGAAGAGGGGCTTCCTCAGGTAGGTAGGAACTGACGTAGTAAGTCCTTCTGTTCAAATGAAAGCCCCAGATTTGACTATCAGCATTTCCAACATGAGTACATGTTATAATCAGAAGACTATTTTGACTGTCTTCTGATTGTCCTCTTTTTCTTACCCTTAAGCATCCTTCTAGATTAAAATATTCTTTTCAGAACAGATTAAGAATAAAAAAAGAAAGTTTCCAATTAAAAAAAAAGTGCTGCTGACAGCATATGTGCTAAAGTATGCAACCATAGAATTAGTCACATATTTTAGTTCTCAGTTGGTAGGACATTAAAAAATAAATTAAAATAGCAGATATGAGAATAAATACTTTAAAAATATAAATATGTATGTATATATAGACAAATTAAATGCTACACATTCTATAAATACAATTAGTCTAGTACAACGAAAAATGTAGACATCCAAGACATATTTCACTGCACAGTGTTTTCCCAATGGAAAAAGAATGCTAAAAATCCATAGCAAGTTTTTAAAACATCTCACTGAGTACACAGTCACAGTGAGTCTGAAAAGCAATACAGAAGTTGATAATAAATGAAGAGATTTTCAGCTAACTACAATTATAAATTTCCATGTTGTATCTTTAAATTGGAAATTCAGATTAAGACCACTTATTCAATTTTTTTAGAGTTCAATGAATTAATTCCATTTGTATTATTTGACAGACACAAAAAAAAAAATCTTTTTGTCAAATGGAAAAAAATCCTCATATTTTATTAAGAATTGAGAGATAAAAATGAAAGATTTGCTAGAAAAAGTATTTATTAATTTATATTTGTAAAGGACATGAACAAATATTTCATGTATAAAACCTGTATTTATGCATATAAATGTAACTCTGAACCACACATGGTTGAGAGTTACAGTTCTTAATGTTCCAGATCTTGACAAATATCTGTCACCTGGAAAATAAACGAACTAACAAATAAATAAATAAATAAGGGAAAACAAACAAAAAAATTAACTTTTACTACTGGAAATTTCCAAAACTTCTTAGTAGTGAAAAAGCAATTCTATTAAAAAATAATTATTCCACTTAATAAAAGCACACTGGGAAGGCATGAAGTGATGTTTTAGCGCACCATATTTTCTGCAGAATAATATATGTTATATATATTCTTGTAAATATTTATACTTCTATTGAAAATATAACATTGTTGGAATATTAGATGTTATGATATGCATTGAAAATAAAGAAAAAATACCTATTTAAATGAAGACAGAAAATCTTGAAAACATTTGGTGTGCTGAAATGCTTTGTTTTTCACTACTGCTTGAAAATATTCTTAAGTTGCCTCCTGTTAATGCTTGCCATGAACATTTGTTCCTGTAAATTTACAAGTTATATTTTTACTTGCTAATGTCTGACAGTCTGACATCTATTATTTGGAGGAAATAGTATATTTGAAATACAGTGGAAATATCAACACAACTCTTCTGGCTTAACTAGTATCACTACCGGAGCCTGTATTTCATGAAGTGAGGCACTGGAGGATGGGTTCAGTTTAAAGTATCTTAAGTGTCTGAGATTCAAAATGCTGATCAAGTGTAAGCATTCTGGAAGTGAAGTTACATGAGATGGCTGATATCATCTGAAAGTTTGTCCCTCCTGAAGAGTGCTTTGTTTGTTCTCCCTCTTGCTCATGCCCAACTTTTCCCTCTGTTGCACACATTCTGGTGGTTCATAAATCCTTTCTTAAGTGAAAAAAATCAGCTCACTACTCCTGAGGAAAAGTCATTCCATTACTTTATTAGACCATAAAATATTTATCATTTATTCTATTTATTTATTTGATCATATTTATGAATTTATTTATTTATTACTGGGAGCTAACCAAGCACTTAACCATCAAGTTTAATTCTGGAGATCTGAAACATGTAGGAAGTGCCACAATATTGATTTACTAAATGAGAATTAGCTGTATTAGCATAACTTTTGGCACCTTAGGAGGTTGGGCAACAATGTGAATCAGAATGAAAAAAGCCCTTCTTCTCTTCAAGATGCTTTGCTTATGACAAGTCCGATACAGTTTCAGTACCAACTTCTGTCCTAGTGCAGTTCCCAGGCAAGCAGGTAAGATTTTCATTAAATAAGTAGGCTGCAAGCTGCAGTGGCTCAGGAGCTGCTCCATTTTCTGTATAGTGTTGCTGTTCCAAAGCAATAAAAAAGAATATTTTTGAGTGATACTTGCCTCAATCAGTCACAAAAACATAATTGCTGACATTATTTGCTCTCTTAAAACACTCTCTAAGATACCTTTCTAACTTCTAACTTAAAATCTTCTCTTGCTCTTTAATGAAGTAAAGAAAATTGGAAAATAGTTCACTAAGAAAATAATATCTGATCTGTCATTACTTGGCACAATTAGCAGGCTTTGCTTAAAAAAGATTTTGGAAATGAAATATCAAAAGGTTTGCAGTATCAATATTATTTTCATTTTACATCACTCAAAGCACAGTCACAATGGGAATAGGTCCATTGTCAAAAGGTGTTCTGCAGATTCGAGGTAGCAGCAAAACCATCAAGCAGAGTTTAATTGGATTTGACTCCAGTCTTGTATGTTGATTTCTGTAGAATGGATTTACTGGATGAGATATGGTTGCAGAATCTCCCTCACTACCACTATCTATGTGATAGGGGATGAATATTTGGGGAACAGGAGGCATACATATGAAGGAATTGTCATTGTATTGAGCATTCTAGGCCTAATTCTGACCATGCCTGGAAAGCATCATTTCATAGTGAAGAAAAGAATGCTATGATGAATAGCTCCTTTCAAGAGCAAGAAGAACATTTCAAATTGTAAAATATGAGATGTTATTTTGTTCAGGATATAAAAATCAATATCAGTATTATGTGTATCACAATGGTCATAAAGATATCCCTGCTCAGATCAGAACCATAGCATATCTTGGAGTCTGTGCATAGAAAACCAAGACCCAGTTCAAGAAACACATAAATAAACATGGTAATTAAATTCCATGTTTTCACAAAGTACAGTGGAGCAAAGGTAGGATTTCCTTTGACTATTGCTGTCTAAGAACTCAGTGTCTTCTGTGAGGTAGTTACTTGAATTCTCTCTGTAGAATGAGTGCTATCAGTGAGAAAGTAATGTTCATGTCTTCCTGCAAATGCCTCTGAGCTGTGAAATGCAGTGCACATCCCTTATCCTACTGTGTGTACTATGCAGTAGAAAACAGTACAGCTGCTCAGCAAATGTTCTGCACTGAGTTAATTCTTATCAAATCAAAGAATATAAAACCGATATACTTCCTTACAAGAATCGTTGTTTCTCTGTAGAACAAGGTAACTGAAAAAGTGTAAGTCTGCAGTTGAAACTCAGCCTCGAGCCATTGATCTCTAAAAAGACATCTATGGAGCTGCTGAAGAGTGTAAACATACAGAAAAAGAATGAAAAAGTACTAACTCTCATGCACAATGAAGCCCGAAATCCCAACAGTGAAAATGGAATTAAAAAAAAAGCTTACAAAAAGCACAAAACTTTTAGAGAATACAAGACAAAAAACCATAGATTTTAAGTGCCAACAGAAAGAGGGTAGGGAATGATTAAGAAATGTGTTATCTTCTGTTGCAACTTCTTCTTGGGCTCTAGGCTCCAGGGAGCATAAGTTGTGAGTTCCTAGTAAACCAAGAAAGTTTACAACCCAAACAAATAAGTACAAATTTTTGCTCCTAGAGCCTATAGAACCCTACATTCTGGGTAACAAAGTGGGTTAGACAAAGCAAACAGAAAAACTTTAGAAGAATGCAGATAAAATACTTAATGAATTATTATAGCTTTTATCTACTCAGTACATAATTATGATACTGATTGGTATATGTGGCTGCCTATGCTAAGACAAGCTGTCAGTGAATTTAAGTGTAAGATGTGAAATGAATAGGATTTACAAAATTGCCTGCTTTATGCTTCCTTTTTGATGCAAAGTTGGTAACTGGAGTATCAAGGACAAAATCCACTTGATATGGGAGATAATTATTTAAACAGGAGCACTGTGAGGTCCTAAAGGCATTGACAGGCAAATAACTGAAAAACACATTTGAATAAAACACCCAAAATTGAAAGAACAAAAGAGCTTTCCCCTCAGAAAACTAAATAGCAACTGTTAGTCATGCAAAATGTGGTATACACTGTTTGAAAACAAGCCATTTTCCCTATCATAAGACAAAAAGAAATTGAAGCTGTGACAAGATTATTTCTGATAGCCTTAAAAATAAAAGAAGCATAACCAATTGAACCTTTGTTATCTGGGGAAAATGCACATCTGGGCTATCAAATTGTAGAACATGTTTCAATGACACTATAATCAAAATTAATCTCCATATGATCAGCTCAGACTGAGTCATTTTTCCCTTACATTTGTATTTTAACTCCTTTTAGTAAGGGCATGAAACGAGGATGCATGATAATTAACTATGCTAATTTGCATGCTTTGCTCTAATAAAATAGAAAAGTAGCTCTGTGTGTTATTGTGGCTATGAATACCAATTCAGTTTGTCTGTAAAAGTTTTCCAGAACACAGGAACCATTTACCAAAGCTTTAGCCCAGAATCCTCTATTTTGGCTGTGAATAAGTGTGTTACTGGTCTTCTCCAGCACATATTGCTTTGAAGCTAATTTGCAGGAAGGCTTTCCAGTCAATAGAGCAATTCTTCTCATTACTGTGAGGTTTGTAGAGCGCCTGTCCTTGGTAGGATCTCTAATGGGATAAAGCTGCAAAAAAAGAGCCATCTGCCTTCAACAGTCTTTCTGATGATAGTACTAGTAAAGTATGCAGTTACCATTAGTGGCCAGCTGGCCTCTTGCATCGTTATATGTTACAAATGTTTTACAGCAAGACAATATAACATAAAATTACATTTTTAAAAAACTATAGCGTGCTTTGAATAGTAAAAGCATCTTCAAAGAGAAAGATTGGCTGTGATTCTGAAGGCAGTCCATCCAGGTTCGTATTTGTATATGCAAGCTTTTTAATTCTAAATTTGGGTATGTTTCATCTTTCCAAAAACATAATAAAAGATAAAATGTTGATGGAAGAAAAATATCCAACAGAAATTATATTCTGGATATGAATACAAATAAAAAATATGCACAGAATTTGGATCTTTGGTTCTTTGTTTTTGCTTGATGAAGTGCAACTATTTGCTCACGTGTCTTTTCTTTAAAATTCATGGTATGATAAATCATTGTACAACAAAAGAGAAGTCATCTTTGAGATGTCATTTTATACTACTGAACGTAAAATCATGTATGTCTCAAAAAAAAAAAAAAAAAAAAAGGAAGCCTACAAGATAAACAGTGGAAAACTGCCACTTGTTACCAACTCCATAGATGATCATTTGAAGTAATAAGGGAAATTCAAGGAATATGCTAATTTTTACTTCCCTTCTAAAGTACGAGTTTCATCCTTTGAATGGTTGTGAAAATTGCTACTGTTATGACAATACTTTAAAAAATACATAGATAGATCTTTTTTTTCCACTAAAACACAGCACTTCATCTAGCACTGTTACACAACCCATTCCAGAAGCACTTACTGCCACTGCCTAGTCCCGTTATTTCCTAATTTCTAACAATTAGCAAATGTTTAGAAACTTCTGAGAGCTGAAAGCTGCAGGCAGAAATTCATTTTCATTTTAATTCACAGTAAAGTGTTTAGTGTTTAGATTATTGACAAGAAAGATCAAGATTGAGACACATTAACAACTGGAGAGTAAGTCCCATACAATCCTCTTTTTTTCTCTTTCTCTGGTACGATTGGAATTTGTCAGTCCTTAGTCTTACTCAAGAAAACAAAAGCCTTGAAAATCATCTGACTTATATACATGCCAGTGAACCCTGACAAAAAGAAATCTAAAAATAACTAATTCCTGTCAAAAAATGTAATCAAACAATGGGCTTATATTATTCTGGAAAAAAATAAAAAATCTACCTTCTTTCCTTCCTTCCTCTTTTCCTTCTTTCTTTCCTTCTTTCTTTCTTTCTTGATGACTAACGAAACAGTGGAATCATGATCATTTCAGGAGAGAATAATTAAAAAAAAATTATTATTGGAAACAAACTAAGCTTTTCTTAATGCTCAGGAAAAAAAGATACTTTAAAAATTATGCAGTGATGAGACATAGAGTCAGTATTTTAGCAAGGTTTCATTTGTGTTCTAAATATGTGTCATACCAAAAGTTTACAATCAATATTATTTTTTAGTCGAAAACTCTTGGCTACTCAAACAATTGAGCCATTCTTGAGTGTATTCTAAGAACATGAGAGGTTATACTGCCATTGACACTAGACATTGGAAATTGTGTTCTTTTTTTAACAAACACTGAGGTGCCATGAGAAAACAGTATCTCTATGTGCACCAATTAGGGTAAATATATGCAGTTATTTCAACCTACTGAAATTGATTGTAGTTAGTTGTTATTTATTTCTTTTTGAAAGAGCTCATAATGCAGTAGGTGCATTCAAACATTAAAAAAGTCACATTCACAGCTTGTTTGTTTTTACATTCTAAAAATCCCTACAGTTCTGTCTCTCAAAATAATGGCCAGTGTAATGAACTCAGCTTCTCTTTGAAAAATATGCTGGCTGGGCCAAGATTTGATTTTATTGCTATTTTTGCTTTGTTGATTAAATAGTATTCTTACTGCTTGACAGAAAAATAGAGCTCAAAATGGAAAGAAGGATACCTCTGACTGGTTGAAAGCTGTAAAGAACTGACTTAGTATCTGAGAATTTCCTTGAAAAGTATACAAAATTTTCATTTATGGGCACAAAAAAAAAGGTGTAGTGTATTTCAAGAGTCAAACAATGATCAGAACCAAAGTATTCCAGAAATGATGTGAAATTATGGCGAGCTGTATATAATAAGAAGTGATTTCAATGATGTTATTCCCTTGTATGACTTTATCATCGAAGAAAAAAGTGTTTATTTTTAATGGATTACACATAAAAATGACATGAATCAGTGTCATGATTTACACACCACAGGAAACAATTCTCCTCCGTAAGTTTCACCCCTACTGTACACAATTTCAAAGTTTTTGAGTTTCTTGCTATTACTGAACTGAGCTCACACATAATTTTCTGACAATGTTCAGTGCTGTAAGTAAGGAATATGCAACAGTGAATAAGTATGAGGGTGTGGGATCACTCATTTCACCTATTTTTATTCATCATTCTACTTGGGGTCCATGGTTTTCTAGATAATTGGAGCTGACCCAGAAATTCCTTAATTATGTATTATTTTTTATTGATTTGGTTCACGCACAATTGAGAGAAAAGCTAAAAACATCTAATCTCAATTAAAAGGTTACAAGTGATAAAATAAAATTATTCTGGTATTAAGCATATTCTCCCTGTTCGGAGCATAAAACTTACTGTGATGTTATTTCAAATCACAAGTATTTGAATGGGTGTTTGTTTGCTAAAGCTGGCATAGGAGTTTGCTTGCATACTTTGAGTTGCACAATAACTATAAGCCAAAATAATGCACATGCTTGCCATCCAAGTGGCGAAGATTTGATTTAAAATTTAAATGAAAATCTTGCAGACAAAAAATCCAGCATACCACCAGCTGTAACAGATCAGAATACATTTCTGAAGTGTGAAATGTCTCTGCTTAAGAGAAAATCTACTTCTCTTGAAGATTGACTTCAGCACTACTTTTGGCTTAACTCTTTCAATGACTTCAAGATAGGTCTGTTAAACCCCATTATGGCATATAAGAGAAGAAATTGAAACAACTTGACACAATGACTTTCCACCTCAAACAGAAACTGTCATTATTTTTTTATCCAGAAAAGCAAAACCATAGCAGAATGATGACAAAAAAAAAAAAAAGTGAAAAAGGAAAGAATCAGATTTACATCATTACCTATTCCAAATATTCTGTATTCAACAGTTGAAATTTTTTATGTATTTTCAAGAAGTCACACAGCCATCAAAAACTTGTATTATGTATTTATTATTAAGTCGTTGATACAGATTTAACTACCTTACTAAAAAGATAAGTAGAATATCCTACAATTTATACAAAGTTATTCTTTCTATTAGCCATGGGTTATCCCTGAAGCTGTAGAATGGTATGCCTGACAAGTCTATGTTATAATCCACTGGGTTTTTCTCTTACTTTTCATAAAATAGAATAAAATAATAAATTAAAAGAATAAAATATAATGATATAAATTAGTAAAATAATGACATTAATTTTCTGCTCAGTCAGATGCGAATGACAGTAATTCTCCAAACAACATCAAGACATCCTGCATCTTTGTCTGTACAGTCTATCATGCAGATACATACAGTGCAGCACTCCAAGTTTGCTGTTGCAGGCAGGTGTGGTAACTGCAATTATATTCTTTCACAATCCTTTCTTACAGATTATAATGGTACTGTCACAGGTTGGTATCTCCTTTATGTGACATCTTCAGACAAATAGGCATAAGCCCTGATGTCTGAGTTGTTTGGGGGGAGCTTATAGCCAAAATCTATGCTAGTGAATCAAATAACCAGAGACTCATTTTCCTGTCCTAATGATAATAGCCTCTCCAGGGTCATAGTCATACAACCAGGCACCGTCTCTTACTTTTCCCCTGAGGAACTGGCATCTATATGGTCTCCGCTGTTCTTTAACACCATGTTATGCTCAGAAATAACTCAGGAAGATCACCCCAAAATTATGCCAAGGTTTTATACTATTCATGCAATTGTGTTTGCATAACTGTAAGAACGATTTGGGCCATTTCTCCTCCCCGAACCTCACTCTCTTTAGGTTACCAGACCAGATATGAGTGTAGGATAATTTGAGGACACTGGGGAAAACACTGAGCCAAATTTTAAAACTAAGCTGTGACAGCATTAAAGTAGAAATGAACATATAAATGATGAGGCAACTTGTGAGGGAGGAAGAGAGATTTGTACACATCACTTAGTCTAGCTGTTAGCACCACTAGTTTAGATCAATAAAATCTATTCTCTTATTACATCTGTGGCTAGCCTTACATCTTCCCTTTCCAGAGGGGAATAAACACACTATCTGTTATCTTGTGTCCAAACTCTCCATTAGTCCCTAGGTTGGATTTCTTTGCCTTGTAGATCTCTGAAGAGAGATGGTTACAGACTCCCATTACTCTAGCGTTCTACTCAGTGCTTTCCCACGATGCTTCTGGGCCTGTGGGTCCTCTGCAGACATCTCTTCCAGACTGCTTGTAGAGGAAGCTCAGAATGTCTATCATTTTTTCTCCTGAGCTGCAGCTTCAGAAACTATTGTCAGGAGAGATTGTAACAATCACAGTGCCTGTGCTCTGTTATTATATTTACAGACGTTTTTTTCATGGCTGCGAATGCACTGAAGTCATTTGATCCTTTAGTAATATATCCAGTTCAGATTTGCAGTCTCAACTTGTTTAAACTAATTTACGCTAGACCTGTTTTCAGCATGTTCAGGTCCTGAGGCAGTCCACAGGTCAGTCTCCACTGCTGGCTCCTCCTCTTGCTTAACACTGGTTTGGATATTTCCTTGATACAAATATCTGAGTCAGTTTATTAACGTGTTAAGATATTTTCTCTGTTTACTTAGCTTGCTTTACTTTGGATTATTATATATATATATATTTATTATTATTATTATTTTCCGAGCTTCATGAGGTGAATAAGCTTACAATGCAGTCAGACACATATGAGGTTAGGCATCACAGCAGCAGAAGGATTGCCAATCTCTGAAGAGCAGGGAAAGGATGGATGTTTAAGGAAAAGAGGTGGAAAACAAGAATGGAATCTCCCTTTTTTTCCTTTGTGGAACTATTTAATATTAAGTTACAAAACTGCATCTTAAGGTTCAAGGTAGGACTATCATTCCTTGCCTATTTCCTATACTATCTTCCTTTCTAAGGATCCTTCTGAAGATTTCAACACTGTTTTTCACAATGACTAAGGACTTTGAGTGTCTTAGTTTTCTCATTTTATGCCTAAATCATTTTTTTGTTTTTGTTTCTTGTTTTTGTTTTGTTTTGTTTGTTTTTGTTTTCAGGAAAATTTCATCCTGTGAAAAGATAATTGTCACCCTATATCTGTCATTATCATAGCAGGTATGACAAATCTACCAAATACAGATCATACCAGATTATGTCTGAAAATCATTTTCTGTAAAAATGTTTCATGATAGTGAGAATAAGAATGTAAACAGAGTATGACACTTTTTTTCTCCAGTATATGCAAACAAAGGTATGTCAGTTCTGGACAGGAAAACCACAGTATCATTAAAATTATCTACGTGCACAGCAGTGATTTTCTGTGTTTGTAGCTCCTAACTTTCTGCACGGGTTTCTTATTTCTGGAAAATTTTGGTTTTTTTTTTTTTCTTTCTATGTCTTCATTTCTATTGCTTTAATCTCTGCATGTTTTCTTCCATGCATTTGCAGTCTTGCATGTTGTGCCTTATGCAGTCACCTTCCTTGTTTTGTTGATTATATCTACGGTTTTGCTCTTTGGTTACAGTTGTATCACACAACTAGGTTGCTATCCTTGTATGCTTTCTTATTAAAGAAGTCTATAATTTCTAGACGTCTTTCTGCGTCTCATTTCAGACATATCAGCTACATTAAAATAACAATCTTATGACAGCATTCACTTACCTGAAGAGACAGCTGTCTCTTTTGAGTCTTTTCCAGTTATGCAGAAGAAAGAGTTTTATTCTTAAAACAAGGCAATCTTGTATCTTCTTAAAGAAAGTTTGAGATTGGTACCAAGGTATCTCCCTTGCAGTGAAAGACAAACACAGCAGTGATGAAGGAGCAGAGGCAAGTAGAGGGAATGTGTCATTTAATACCTATCAGCTCAAATTGCAGCTGCTTCAAACCAACACGTTCCACTTTCCTCAGAGAAACTATGAAAGAATACCTTCACAATCCAGGATAAAAATAAATAAATAAATATTCATTTGTTATTATTATATTTTTTTAACAGTGCTTTGGCTTCTACGTGAAATAAGATGGGAGAAAAACACAAGTCCCCTACAAGCTCTATCACATCTGTTGTCCAATGTTCGAGTTGCAACAGCATTGAAATGGTTGCTGAAGATGGAATTCATCCATCTAGTGTTCTGGAGACAATCCCTGCCATCCAGATTATCATGACTTCATCCCCCTCCAAAGTCCCCCCTGTATTGTGACCATACCCATCACCATTTGGCAGCAGTTTCAGGAGAGAAAAAATGTATAATTTTGATGCCCCAAACAGCATCTTCTCCAAACCTGAGGAGGTCACTGACTGTACTGTTTTTCAACAAAAATAATATTAAAGCATGAATATTCTGCTTGTCTTAGTTAAAGGTGAAGATTTCAAAAGGAGTTAGTAATGATATCTACCACCTAACAACACTTATTAAACCTCACTGATTCCTTTTCCACTACTTTTTCATTATTAAATTTTAGGATGGCATCTGTGAGATCTTGCCCCTCAGAGAGCCTGGTTCCAGACAGTGTATCATAGCGTGCAGTAAATTAAATGTGTTCTCTCAATATGTGTCCTTTCTGTGCTGCAGTGTTCCTGTCTGCTGTGCTGTCCTTGAAATGCAATGCGAAATTAGCTCTCGATAGTGCAGCATGGCAGAAATCAATAACAGAATTATGTCAGTGTGTAGGATGGGCTGCTACACCCTGGCAGCCCCAATAGCATCTCAGTGCATGTCATGACGAATGCTGAACTCCGGAAAAGAGAAGTCTCTCTCTTTAACCACTTTGATTCTGGTTGATACATTCCCAGAACAGCTGAGGTATTGAAAAAGCACTGAAATACATCACCTTGTGATTTCTAGCTTCTATAAGAGCATTTCCTGACTATGTAAGCAGACTTTAACTCACCAAGAATACCAGCCTATGCTTTATTACTATACTGAAAATGGTCACGTAAAAGCTTCTAGCGATAAATATGTTGGAGCATGTTTTTGTGTTCTTTCGAGGAAGCAGAATAATCTGTCACAGAAGATAAAACTTCAGTCAAATTTGACATCCTTTACACAAGTTTACTAAGAAATCTGATTAAAGTCTCAAAGTCTTCTCACTTGGATTTAAAATGACTTGTCCCAGGCAGAATGCAATTTTGCCTAAAAGAATGTGATTAGGACTTGATGTTCACTCTGGTTTCAAAATCTTTGAGGTGCATGAATATAGATGAATTGCAATGATATACTTAATAGAAAACAATCACGAGGTGATTTGATATTTCTGTGTTACTGTATCCATGGAGTGATACAGAACTTAGCAGAACAATGTGTTTTCAAGTGAATTAATTCTGTAAGATAGAAATTAAGAGTTTTAATGATAATGCAGTGGGCCAAATGCTTTTCAGTCAAGAACCCACTTAGCCAAATATCTGACCCTTCCCCAGTAATTTTATGCCACTAAGAAAAAGCAAAAGTAAATATAACAGACCAGTGGAATTATCAGTTAGTGTAGAGATTGCAAAAGTAGACTGTAACTTTTTTTAAACAAAAATGTTCTTTTTTTGGAAGGTGTTAACAAACAGAAGCTTAAATTCCTGTACAACAAGAGATCACTTTGGACAAATTACTTTAGTATATTATCTGATATCAGATGCTGTAAACTATGATAATGTTTATTTCTTAAACTAGGCTTGCCTTATGAAGATGAAGGTAAACAGTTACATTATCTCCATAGGAAAAGTTGAATGTTTCTTTTGCTTTTGTCTCCCCTCCATTCCTCTCCTCTACCCTCTGTTCTTATAGCTCCACATCATCACTTTGACTGATTCAGTACAGCCCTTCATTCTAACTCAGCTTCAGTGGATTACACAAGAAACAAGAAAATGCATCAGCAAATGTTCCCAGGCAGGCTGGCTCATCACTTTGACATCTACAGCTGCCAAGTTTGAGGACTTCTTTGAATGACATGTCTTTTAAAAGCCACAGACACGAACAACTTTGAGGTCAGGCGATAGTCAGAAATACTTTTCAGGAAATATGTAAGGATTCCCTTATACTTCTTTACAATATCAATTTTTTGATTGCCTGTTCTGAATCCTGTCACTCTGAATTGAGTGCTCCAAAGATACTATCAACCTTTTGTATTTCCCCTCATATTTTCCTTCTTCTCTCTTGACCTAGCTATTGTGAGGCACCATGATGACAGGTCTCTCTTTCTTGCTACTCACTCCTGCTAGAAGAGGGAGAGGAGGTACCATTTTCATGTTCACACCCTTGCAGTGCTGGAGCCAACTATGGCAAGAGCTCCAGTGGCCCCTTAGACCTACCCTCACAGACATCTCCCCACAGGGCTGCTGAAATAGTTAGCGTAGAGTCAATATCCCAGGGAAAAGGTGGGGAAACACCTACATTATTTCCTCAGAAAACATACAAGAGGTTTAACTGCGGCAAAGCAATTCCAATTGTCACCAGGTAAATTTCAGATAGAGGCCTATTCAGCTTTCTGCCAGCCTCTCTGCCTCCTGGATTCCAAGACAATCTTACAAGGGCTGCCAGAGATTCCCACCCCTGGGAAGCCTCCCAGGCATGTTAACAAAGAAGTCCCTTTGACAGGGGCTTTCAGATTTTCCAACTTCCACATTCCCCAGACATTAAGGCTGCTGCCTTGGGCACCAGGAAAGGACTTAGTCATAGCAGGGATTCATATCCACATTGGTGAACTAACAGGGAGACAAAATAATCAGATACATCATCCAAAAGGGTTGTATTTTTCTGCTCTCTTTAATCTTCTCACTAGAATCTAAATGAAAATACAGTTGGAAATGTAAGTTTCCCAGGGGTTAGAGATTCCAAATTTTGTACAAATCAAATTGAAAGCTTGGGTTGGGAAGGTGGAGTAAAATATGCATTAAATTAGCTGCTGATTAGTCTGGCAGATGGATTGGTGCCTTTTCCACAGGGAAAGAAATGCTATAGAAAGACTAGAGATAGACAAGAAAAACAGTGAGAAGTCAAAACAGGAGGATGGGGAATTAGAAGACAAACTCAAGACAAGAAGGAGGCATAGGTTTGGAATAGTAGTATGAACTAAAAAAGAAACAAAGCCAACAAACAAACCAACAAAAACCCTTACAATTAAGATGAGTTTACAAGTTTTACTATGATGAATCAATTCTAATTAATGTCTCAATGTGATGCTGAATGAGTCAATAAAGTCCTGAAGAATAAATATTTTTAAAACAAGATGTGTATACAACTCAAAGACAATGGCTATGGTTGTCATCTCTTGCTATTACTGTGAGGGATACCATAGTTATTCTAGCATGCTGAGTTTATATCCTGCCCCTGGATAATAATTTAGAATAGAATTTTACCTTTATGTGGAGTAATTTTGACTTGGCACACTTAAATGAGAGAAAGGAAAGAAAATGCTTCTAGAGACTTCATGCTTGAAAATGAAGGTGTGAAAAATGAGGCTGCGTTTTAAATACCTGTCTTTATACAGTCTCAGGGTCAAATTACAAACTGATTTACATTCTCTCTTACGCAAATCTTCTTTTCACTCTAAATAACTTCAAGTGCTGTCTTTGATGGCACTCCCACTCCCATCCCAGTTCTCCATCTGTAGAGTTTCAGGCAGAAAGAAGCATATTCAAAACATATAGAGGAAATAAGATGTCCATTTTCATTTCATTCATGAAAAAAAAAAAAAAAAGCAGAGAAGGCTGGAGGGGCCAGACAATTTTTTTTTTTTCCTTGGGATATCTTTTAAATTTTTTAATGTGTGTTTTCTGGTACATTCTATTTAAATCCTTTTAGAACCCGCAGTTCTGAGTACACAGCTAAGCATTTGATTTCAAATAACACTAAATAGAAAACAAATTCAGTCAGTTTGTCTAAAGTTACTTGCAGCTCCTAGAGATGTGCTTAGAAGCTCAAAAGTTGGCCAGATACAGAGTTTGGAAATTCTAAGGGAATTTAATTGATTACAACAGGGCTGCACACATTTACACCAAACAAAGTTCTGACCACCTGTATCTAATATGTTTTCTAAACAGCTTTGCAAATAGATGTCTGGATTTCTCCAAAGAACTGTTCCTTTTTCTTGGATTACTATTGCACATATCTTTTCTCTCTTAAACTTCACCTCATTTGGCTTTGTTGTTTTTATTATGCAAAGTTTAAAATCATTTCTCTTGGAAAAACCCAGCTGTTAGTAAACTGTCTTCAAATATATGTGGAGCTAACTTTCCAGACACTTCCCTCAAAGACTGACATATCAGATAATCTGACAAAATTATTCTTAATATAATCAAATGAAGAGGGGAAAAAAAGAAAAAAAAAAAAAAAGCACTTATGGCCTAAAAGAAGGAAGAATTGATTTCTAGTAGTTCACATTTATACACTTGCTTTAAAGTAAATCTTCAAAGCAACTAGGGTTCCCTTACAGAAAATCAGTGAATTTTTAGAGTACATAGATTAAAATAAACTAATGAGAGATAAAAGAGTGGAATAAGGGGATCTAGAATTATATAAATATCACCATGAAACTAGATTTTATACATTAAAATTCTGATATAGATATACAATGTACAAATGGTCAAGATTATACTGTCCTTAACACGACTCAGTAAGAGTAAATAACAGGTAATAAATTGCTACGATTTCAGCCTGATGTGGCAGTACAATGCAAGGACAGTCAAAGAAATCAGCCTGAAAAGGAAAAGGTTCTGAAGTAAAGGGGAAATAAGATTCAGCTTGTGTATACACCCAATTTATTTCTCTTCTCTTAAATGCTGATGCTGCAATGCTATCTACTTATATTTCCATGCAGATCACAGTATGAGCCTCAGTTGTCACAGATGAAGTTAAATAACAACATTATTAGGGGAAATTGACAGTGCCAAATAATTAAAGTTTAAAACCTCAATCTACTCACAGCTATGAACTCGATCAATATAACTTGTGAATCTGTCTTAAACTTTCTGAGATAGACTTTTGTTCTTTTCTACGTTGAACTAACTTCTGTTAATGCTTCAAACAAGTGAGCAGGAAAAGATAGACTGGAAGATTCAGTCCTTTTCCTTGAATTAGTTAGAAATTATACCACAAAATTGTGGAGAATCAGAACTTCATGTCACTATCTGGCCCCCGTAACTAACATACATAAACACTTCATGAAGTTTAATATGTTTAATATGTTTATCCCCATCACAACATTGAGAATAAAGTATTATTATTACAACTTTCTCAATGTGTAATTGAGGGCAGGATTTTATATTAATAGAAGGTCAATTTGATGTTAAGCTGCGGCCAAAAGTTATCATCCTACTACACGTTCTTCATCAGTTCACTTTTTATGCTTCTAATCTAACGCAACTCTTATGCAGCTACATCTGCAGAAAGCCTCCCAGAAAAGCAGGAAGTCTCAAGAAATTCTCATAGCATCATCTAGTCAGTAAATCAGTTTAAAACTTAAGCATATCTCTCAGAATGGCATGAAAATGTTTCAAAATTAAGGAACAAATTTCTTCAATAAGTG
Organism: Oreortyx pictus; assembly: GCA_036925125.1. Classification (NCBI taxonomy): domain Eukaryota; kingdom Metazoa; phylum Chordata; class Aves; order Galliformes; family Odontophoridae; genus Oreortyx; species Oreortyx pictus. The sequence continues at coordinate 155,725,660 of JAUPFR010000001.1, read as the reverse complement.
GGCCATTTGTGATTGAGCAGAAAATTAAACACGAACTTAAAAACGAACACTACATCTCTTCTCTGATGGCTTGGTTCCTTGCCTTTGCTGTATCTGCATTTGAAAGTGCTATGATGTATTTAAAGGGAAGGTAAAACATGATAATGTGATCAGAATTATAAAGGTTAACATATTTCATTACAAAAAGGAACGTTCTCACAATTCTCAGAAGTTCAGCCTCAGTTTCATGGCACTGAGACTCAAAAAAATGAGACCAGTTCATGGACTTCCTACATCCTTCCTTCCTCTGCAAGCCTCTAATCAATAGCTCTTTACTCTTCATTTTTACCAATGCAACAGTTTGAGGGGTCAAGCAGTAAGCTGAATCAATGAAATAATCCAAGCTAAAAAAAGACCTTTTCCTATTTTGGAGGTCAGGAAAAGGTTATTTTTAAATGACTGCATTTACTGCATAGTCCACAGTCATCTGTGTCAAAATAACCTGGAGGGAGGAAGAATAGCAACACTGATCAGTCTGGGAGTTGAAAGGCAGTGGGATGGAAACTGTAAGTCATATTTCCATTAAAAACAGGATATTGATAAATAATGTATTTATACTACCAGAGGCAGTTGTAGCCAGAAGCATTTTCAGACTGCTTTAGATGACTGAAGGCCTAAATATCAACAAAAATGCTAAACGTGTATTATGTGTGAGTGCATATAGTAATAAATCTGAACGACTGCTAGTAATAATGGTTATTTCCAAAACTTTGGGAAAAAAAAAAAAAACATGGAAAATATCTAAGATTATTAAATCAATAAAAAAGACTTAATCAGCAAAAATGTAGACAACAGACAAAACATATTTGCTGCTAGATGGTAACCACATGCTAGTGACGTCTTCCAGTATTACATTTAGCATTCTCCATAGTCCTTCTAAATGACAATATTTGGATTGCTATCTAAATAAAAATGACAACAAATCACAACATGCCACTCTTTGAAACATATAGACAAGTTAAGTCAATAAATTATACATTAATATTATATACATTAGAGGAGAAGCCTGTACAAATAGTTTCCAAGAATTAAAGGTGACCATATTACAAAGCAATGATCCAAGGTGATTTCAATAAAATCAGTTAAAATGCATTAGAGCACAAGCAACCACAGTCATGTTTACTGGATGTTTGGAATATGCATTTATTATGCTTAGCATAAACTTAAGTGAAAGAAAACACCAGCTCCTTCCTTCTATAAGGCGCAGGTCAAAAACATTTTCTGGCTATGTCAACTCCAAAAAACAAACAAACACACAAGACTACTTTGCACTGTCTCAAAAAGCAGCATATAGTGTATTGTCTAGTAGCAAGCAAGTAGTGGGTGTGGGAAGTAACAGAAGACATTGCTATTGCCAGAAAGCTAATATTAATTAGAAATTAATTAATCCCCATACTGAAGTTCATTTCTCTGCACTGAGAAAACTGATAAAATCACTCCGCATGACATACCAATGGAACTGTACATCCTGCTCTCAAATTCCTCCTCTCTTACAATCTGAGAGGAAAAAAAAAAAATAGATGTAAAGATTTAGCTTGCTAAATCTTCACTGAGCAAAGAACTGGAGTGGTTTAAGACATTACCACTAGCCAGCCAGTTGTTACTGTTCCATTACTAGTCCAGTAAAAAAAAACAAATTAAAAAATTGAGATATCAAAAGCATCTTTCTACCACTTGGATTAAGGTGAAAGATTCATTCCTTTTTTCCTCTTCTACTTAATAATTTTTTCAGCCTCTTTTCTTTATTATAAATGTTTTATTTTCCAAACAGTAGAACAGAGGGCATTTTAATACTGTCAAGTAAAAAGAAGATCATATTGATTCTGAAAGAAATTACTTAGAAAAAAAATCAAAACAAAACAAACAAACAAAAAAAAACCCTTAGTTTTGTTTATATTATATGAGGGATCATTAATGAAATGAGCCTAGGTCATTTATGGCAAGTTTGAGAGGAGACAGGTACTCAGATTACTATGGGATACCATTTGAAAAAATGCCACACTTACAGATGTGCCGTCCTTGGTAGTGCAAAGAGAATTGGCAAGGTTCCCAACTTGACTGTTTAAAACTCATAGGCATGAGTGCTTTGTCCACTGGGAAATAAGTGCTATGCTCCTCGATTAGGTTTTTTGTTTTGTTTTGTTTGTTTTTGTTTCTACCAAGAGTTTTGAACAGTTTGCTATATTGCACAGATGTTAACTGCTTAAAGTGATGTTAATGTATATTAGTGAACATCTTACATGAAAGTGAAGACCTTCTAGGGATACACAATAAGCTAACACAGTAGCTACTTATATGGAATTTAAATCCATTCAAATCAGTAACACCTGAGACAAGCACACTGTAAATTTACAGTAGTGTAAAGACATAAACAAGGAAAAAAATAGGGAAAATATGCAATCTATTATATCAGTTGATAAAACCCAAAATGTGTGCAGAAGAGGCTATTTATTCCTTCCATTTGTATCTCTTCACCTGACAAATAAAAATATACCCTTCCATACCAAATAAATTCTTTACAAATGCCTTCAGACAAGTTATAAACAATACAGAGCAGAAGGTTAAATACACTGTTTTAAGAGAAGTTAATTAAAACCAGAAGTCTCTAGACACAGTCATTCTACAATAAACAGGAAGAATGCAGGCAGTATTAAAATCCATACTTGGACTAGGTAGAAGAAAATAACAAATAGAGGAATGTTTCAAAAACTCACATTTACCAAAGAGTTCAAATACACATACAAGGATGCAAGAAAATATTTTCATCCATTTTAAATCCAGGCTTTCAGTGTTCTTTTCAGAAGGGATTTGTGATTATTTTCACCTTATCAAAGCCCACAGTGCACTTCGGAGAAAAAAAAAAGTATTGCTGATTGTAATTAGCTTATGCAGCAAGGTTTTGGTAACAGGTGCTCTGCAGGGGTGGTCTCTGTGAGTACAGATTTCCTGCCCCATGTTGGATCAGACAGCTCCAGCTGCTTCAAAAGGGATGGCAAGCAATGAGCCTTGCTGGGTGTGCTCTGGGAGAGCAGATTTAATGAAGGGAAAACACTGCTGCTCAAAAACAGCTGGGAGAGCAGAGAGAGAGCTGTGAAGAGCAACCTGTCAGGCATCGAGGGGAGCTCAGGAGGTGCTCCAGGCGCAGAGCAGCAGCTCCCTGCAGCCCACGAGCGGCACACAGAGGAGTGGCACTCCCCAGGCACCCCTGTACGCAACCACAGGGTGGATGCAGCATCTGTGGTTGGGATCAGGCCTCACATGGAACAGAGGCAGAACACAACTGTGAAGGCATTGCAGAGAGTAAGTACTGTGCATGGATTACAACCCCCACTCCCTGTGATGCTTGAGGGGAGAAGGTGGAAAAGTGTTTTCAGTTCACTTTCAGTCCTCTTAGTTCTCTCTGGTCTAGTCTGTTATTAATAGGTAATAAATTACATTAATCTCCCTTGTGATATGTCTGGTTTGCCTATGATGATGACTGTTTTCCTTATTGTTTAGCTGATGAGCTTTTTCCAGTCATATTTTCTCCCCCTTTTGAGGAGCGGGAATGGTGGAACTTAGCTACTAATCATGGTTAAACTATCATACTGATATCTATAGAATAAATACAGGCTTGATCTTTCTTACTGTGGTTATCTCTGGCTTTTAATCAATAACTGTTCCATACACAACGACTAAGGATTGCTAGGAGCAAAGGCTCCTCCTTCATAGAAAAAAAAAGACCCAAATACAGAATGACAGATTGGGACTTCGGTAGTGTTGTAACAGAATGAAATGCACAGCAATGACAGCAGGAAAAAAAAAATGTCCTAGACTGCAGCAAGTGAGGATATGCTCAAACACCACAGACACAGAAACAAAGGAAAGAATAGAATCATAAAATCAAAGTTAGAAAGGACCTACTAGATCATCTTGTCCAACTATCCACCCATTCCCACAATTACCACAAGTTACTAAATGATTTCTCTTAGCTCCTCATCCAGATGCCTCTTGAACACTGCCAAGGATGGCAACTCCACCACCTCCCCGGGCAGGCCGTTCCAGGGCCTGACCACTCTCTGAGAAAAAATGTTTTTCCTCGTGTCCAATACTAAACTTCCTCAGATCCTGCTTTCTGCTTCAGAGAAGAGGCCAGCCCCCTCCTCATCACAACCTCCCTTAATCTCCTTACCCTTTGAAGGCCTCAGGTAGGCAGGGACCTCTAACGAACTTTCCTTTCCTTAAATGAGGTCTGGGAAGAGGTGGATTGTGGCTCCACCCGTTCTGCTCACTCAGGTGAATTGTTTGCAGCTGAGCTCCTTGGGTTGGCCCTGTTTTCCCACCAGGTGCTCCGTCACTGGTTCAAGCCTTGACTTAGTGTTTCCACTACAGACTTCCTTCTTCAAATTCTCTATTTTCTTGTCTATGAATTTTAAACTTTTTTTCTACAAAGATATGTAGTGCAGCAAAAAATGGTGAATTGAACTTGATGAGCCAGTTGTTGAGACTAGACTTCTTTTTCTGCACTACTGCTGTAGCCATTTGTTTAATAAAAATAAAATTCTAGATAGATCTTTGGAAGAAGTCTAAACATGTCTGCTTTTTTCTTCATCTGTGGTTCTGTTAGTAAGTGTAATAAGTACATAAAACATCCAAACTCTGAGACTTTGTAGAACCAAGAATGAAGGATTTGAAGATGGTTAAATAATAACTATAATAATAATAAAATGTTCATACATACAAAGATACAGTGCCATCTTCCTAACTTCACACATTTAATTGAGGCACTGAAACTCTGACTCTAGTTTTCCAGGCTCCTCTCCCCTGGGAGTAAAAAGAGATACAGACATCAAGAGCTATACTACTCTTCTCTAGGTTGTAATAGTTTTCTTTACAGGTGAAAGCTACTAAATTTGATGTCTCAGACATCAAATGCCTAAGTAAAGCAGGATGAAGGTGAGTCCACCTGTACATTAACTTAGATATAAAAATTCTTATTTTTGTATAAAGGTTTGGGGGTTTTTTTGGTTGTTTTTTTTTTCTTTTCTTTTTTTTTTTTTTTTTTTTTGAACCAGTTCTGACAGCTCAAAAGAAATCAAAGTAAAAATAACGAATTAAGAAGAACAGCAGTCAGCAAGGGTTTACTAGTTTATATATGCCAGGTTAGGTTCTCCACTGGCATATCCTCAGGCAGTACTTCAATTAGAACTACATCAATATACATCCACTGAGATCCAAACAAATCTGAATAGATTATTCTTTTTTTTTTTAATATTTTTATTTTTTTTAGAAATATTTGTCTTTGGGCATAAATATTATCAAAATAGAGATTAAAAAAAAACATTTTTTTTATGTATAGTCAGTTTTTATTTCGGTAGAATCTCTCTTCGACAAAGCATGTAAAGTGGAAAATTTGGCCTATTGAAGCACCGTGTGCATATTTGCTTAGAGGATGAGTTGTGCAGTCAAATAATGGCTCCTTTGTTCTATGACTGAATTAATGAGTGACTATTAAGGTCAGCATGTCTCTGATACATCCTTTCTCCATAAACACTGTACTGGACTAAATCAATTACTGCTCCCAGCCTCCATGGAAAATCTGGATGGATGAGTTGAGGTTCTTTTTTTTGTTTGTCTGTTTGTTTTCCACCTTCTCTTAAAAGAAGGTAAATCTGTGAGATTAAGATAGACCATGTAAAATAAAGTGTTACTGATTTCCAAACACTTATCAAAATGTTATGTGAAAATCACTTTAAAACTTAGAGCACAGAAAACTTGAAACCAGATGACATCTCTGTCAGCCTTAAAAACTAGTTTAGTTCATATCATCACTGTGAGTGACATTCCTCTGCACAGCTTTTAAAATGCCATCTGCATTTTTTTACTCAGATCTTCATCGTTCAATAACTGTCTTTATTTTTTTAAATAACCTTCTAATTTTTCCTACTGTATCCCCCAGAATTGTCAAAGTCTTTACTAATACTTTAAACTGGCATACACTGTAATTGTTTCTGGTAGATAAGATCAGAAAGAATAGACTTAAATTGAAGATTTGGGAATTGGTGAAGGGCTGGGAGAACTAGCTGACCTTTTGTAGTCCTTCCCAGATCTAGATTTTTACAGCAGTACTGTGTGGCCAAAGTTGAACCTGTGACAGCAAGTCATGTAAAGACTGAGCATGACAGAATTTACATTCTCGGAGTGAAAACTCCCACTTACTTCTGCAAAATATATCACCTAACAATGTAAGAACTACTTGCTGATATCTCTTTCAGTATATCTCCTAGTTCTCAGTTGGTTTTCAAATACCAGAAGAAACATCTATTTGGGTCTGGAATTGACACCTTCCAATTTAATCTATATAAAGAAAAATACATAGCTCTAGTATCACCTTCTCAAAAAATTACATAGCAGAAATATTGAATCAAGAAAATTTCATATAAGCTTTCCTGTACCACCTCCTTTTTTTCTCTGTGTGAGAGCATGCGACCCATCCTCGTCAGGAACTGGGAGCAATATTTCTCTTCCTCCCACCTTAAGACTGTAGCAATGTGCTTCCCACGTACAGACTTTTAGGCAAGAAGGGAATAGCAGTTTGCTGTCAACACTTTTTTCTCTTCTCTGATGATTTGACAAGTCCATATAGGGGAAGAAAACATCACCTTAATCTCACTACAGCTCTCTGCATGTGGCACCATTCTGAGCATAATGTAACTTATGCATACTCGCAGGCATAAAAAGCTCGGAACATTTAGATTTCTTTTTATTTATATTTTTTAACTTCTGCTTGCATTCTAAAGCTTGCTGCCAGGCAGCTTCAGCTCTCCAGTGGAGAGCTGGAGAATTTTAAGGATATCTCCCCTTTTCTTTCTTCTTTTTTTTTTTTCTTTTTTTAAGAACTGTCTAGAATTAAAGTAAATTGGTGAAGGGCGACTCCTTTATTTTACACTTTAAATTTAAACTGAGTCATGGGTTAACCACATTTCCACATCTGCAATTTGTTTTTCTTGGATTTGGTTTATATCTTTAATAAGTGTTAGAGTGAATGTGCTAAGGAAATACTTTCCAGTTTTACTATTTTTATGTTGTTACAGTGAACTTAGTTTCAATTTTTGTTTTGAAGTGCATTTTATTTTATTAATCTATTCCTTTGAAAAGGAAAACTTATTTCAGTATGGAACTCTTCTCTCCTTCATGCTGCCTCCTGCCCCTACATCTTTTAAGTTTGATGGCAATTAATGAATTCACACACAGGTGGGCACAGAAAGTTAGCAGATCCCATGGTTTATTTTTAATGTGGTTGGAATGGTGTTCCTTACACTTCTCTTCTTGCCAAGACTGAGAGTGAAAGTGTTGAAGTGATCTCATACTCAGAAAGGTGTGTCTACATGCTCCCTTTCACAGGTGCAGCAATAGAAATCCTACCCACTCAAGTGAGTGAAAACCCATCATGTTTGCTCAGTGTATTGCAGCCTTGTTTCTGCTCTGTGGGTGAGTGCTGGAACCGGCTCAAAAGCCAATCAAGAAATTTATTATTGTGTTTTTTTATGTTCACAGACAATCCCAAAAATTTAAGATCTTGATTCAAGTTTCATTTAACATCTCCAGGAAGTTTCTCGATGATGACAAAAATCTACCCAGGGACAGTCTGACTTACTTTCTAATTTATGTATTATAATGCTATTTAATTCTTGGTCATTCCATTTCAGGTTTTCTTGTGACAACATTTGAGAAAATATTTCTGTCCAGTGTACTTTAAAATGTACTGAAGACCTCATGTGGGAGATGTTTACTGTTTCTGGATCCAACTTAGGATCCAGAAAACATCTTCTTTAGTTTAATCTTATCACTTACAGCATGTTAAGGGTATAAAATAATTATTTATCAACATTGGTGTTTATGCTCCTCAAAAACATATAGCCTTTTATACAACCTATTTAAGTGCTATTACTGACACAAATAGTCTCACATATTTTAGGAGTAGTTGGATAATGGGAAATTTTCAAACACCTTCTTATACCTTCCATTTGAATCGTGTTCGCATGGCACATTTTGCAAACATCTGGGTGAGAAAAGTTCTCTTTGCACAAATACAAATTGCAGAGCCCTTTTCAAGTGGCTGCACGTGGATCCACGCAGCCAGTGAATTGTCTTCATTCTCACCATGCTTTGGAGTTAACTAACTCTTTCATCTGGCAAGGAGCTGAAGGGAAAGAGTGGTTGCTAAGTGAAACCTGTCCATGCCAGCAGTATGGACAGCACTGTCACAGGGAACCTCTTTTTGGATTCAGGCATGAAATCAGCTGTTAAAGGCAACATTAATTTACTATCCAATCTTACAAAGGCCATGAGGGCACGTAAGCAGGTTACTGAACTTAGCCCTAATAGTTTGACCATGAGCATAGGCATGCATGTAGCATTGGAATGTATGTACATATTTTTCCTGTTTTTAAAACTAAGTTGGAAAATTTTCTTTCCAGTTTTACCTCCAGTCATGTACAAATCTCCTGCAAATATCTTTGGAGAATACTTTGGAGAGAAACCAAAAACAGAGTTAGAAGGAGCCAAGTGAAGAAGCCAGAATCAATACTCATGAGAGGCACAATCCTCACAACCCAGAAAGGCAGATTTATATCTCCATAATCAAGGCTTCCCTGTGCTTGCATGTGCTCTCTCCTCTAATTTGCAGGAAAAGCTTTGCCATTTAACTCTACTTCACGATGCTGAATAATGCTACCACCCTAGAACTATGTGTGAGACACAATATAGCATTTTGCTAATCACACAGAGCCCAAAAGGTCAAAAGAGAGTTGATATTAACTTAATTTTAATTTTTATGCTTTTGCTTAGGGACAAAGGTAATATGATTTTGGCAGAGAGCCATTATCTTAAATCTGCTAGCAAGCTGGAGGGGAAAAAATCTTCAGTAAATACTGTGTTTTAAAATGTGAAATAATACGAATAATAACACATTAAATTTCTGTGTGCCTTGTTTACAGGAATAGGTAGAAGTGAATAAATAAAAGGATATTATAATCAACTGCACTTCAGTAAAACATGTACACGTACATGTCTACCATCCCACCTACCTAAGTGGAAGTTTTTATGCAGGGAAGGAAGTGGGGTGAAGGGGACTAGGGGATTGAAGTGGAAACAGAAATTGTGTGATGGAAAGTTGTTTCTGCATGAAGTGTACAGGCTAGAACACCTGTATGATAAGCAGATCATCACCCCAACACTACAGGGAGATTTGCAAGACTTCTAAATATAGCTTCTCTCCAAACCCTTCAGGCACAGTTCTGTCTGAAAGTAGAACTAAAATGTAATTAAACTTTGCATTTAAGTTTACATTAAAAACACTGAAAATCTGCAAGAGCAATTTTATTTATTACCCTTGCAGCAAACAGAATAAGCGCATGTGAAAGTATGGAACAAAAGTTCTATTTCCTTTGTGTGGTACTTTTTTACCACATACCACATAAAGAAGACACATCTGAGTTCTTCAGCCTGGCTGTGTTCTTGAAATAGAAGAAAAACAGATTCACCAGGTCTTTAATTTCAAACATGGATTCTTATGCCCCCTTATTCTTATATAACACTTACTTGCTGTGATTTGTTTTACTTAATTCAATGCATGTGAAAGCTTACTATCTTGCTTAGGTTTGTTGTTTGGGTTCACTTTACGGTCAATGAAAAGAGGCACCTCTAAATGGTAACTCATACTGCTCATGTCAGGTATCTCCTTGGGACAACAAAAATCCCTTCATGGAGATGCCAGCCTTCTATTCACTGAAGTGGACAACCTGCTTAGATTAAACGCCTCTGGCTTTGAGCTGATTAAACTTAGTTGAGCTGAATCCCCAGGCATAAGCCATGTACATTTGTATTTCTACATGTATGGTGAGATAATCTCAATAGACACTCTATAATGAACAAGTCTAGACGTTTCTTTCCAGGTTAGAAGTCTTTTTCTGGAGGACCTTACTCTACATTAAGCTGCCTAGAAAGCCAGCCTGTATCAAAAGAAGCATTAACAGCATCCAAGAAAAGAAGGTTGAGGAAGTTAATTCTTCCCCTCCACGTCACTCTTTTGAGACCACGCTTAGAGTACTGCATTAAGCTTCATGGACCCCAGCGTGAGAAGGACGTGCACTTGTTGAAGTGGGTCCAGCAGAGGGCCACAATGATCAGTGGACTGAAATATCTCTCCTATGAAGACAGGTTCAGAGAGTTGAGGTAGTTCAGCCTGGAGAAGATAAGGTACTGGGCAGACCACCTTGTAGCTTTCCAGTATCTAAGGAAAGCTGGAGAGGGAGTTTTTACAGGAGCATGTATTGATAAGACCAGGGCTATTAGCTTTAAAAAGAAAGAGGACAGATTTAAATTAAATATAAGGAAGAAAATCTTCACTGTGAGGGTAGATACTGGAACAGAACTGCCCAGAGAATATGTGTATGTACCATCCTTGGAAATACTCAAGGATAAGTTGGCATCTCTGACTCTGACAGGGGGTGTGGAAGTAGGTGACTTTTAAGGACCTTTCAAACTCAAAGGAAGTTCTGCACAAATGTGCGTGGAAACATCTTCACAGTAAGAGTGATGGAGCACTGGAACAGGTTGCCCAAAGAGGTTGTAGAGTCTCCTCTGAAGACATTAAAGACCTGCCTGGATGCCTACCTGTGCAACCTGGGCTAGGGAGCTGCTTTGGCAGGGGGGTTGAACTACATGATCTATAGAGGTCCCTTCCAACCCCTACAATTGTGTGATTCTGTGTTTCTGTGAAACTATGATATGTCATGGTAGGAGGGGGCATTTGAATTATGAAGGTCTGCATGAGAGAGCAGCAGATTTGAGTAACAAACCTGGATAACATTCAAAGATGATGAAGGCAAGACAGAGAAGTGGTGCTTACTTTAGAATAATGAAAACGTGCAGAGCACAGCAGAAAAGGCAGGATCCCACAGTTCTCTTGGGTCTTCTAGACACTGTTATTTAATATAACTTTGATAATTATGGTCTGAATTTGCATCATTAAAAGACTGTGGACATTATAATCTGTGTAAGAGAAAAACAAACCTATTTTTTACTTTTCTTCTTAGATAGCAATGTAAGAAAATACAGAGAGGAAAGTCAGCCATGAAGCATCCATCAGCACTGTTTTCATTCAAATCAGTGATGAAAGGAGAACATTTTCAGGCCTTGATTCTACATCTGAGATCTCTTAGACTGGTTACATACTTAATTAGAAGGAAGGTTATTTCCAAAGGACATGCGAATGGTATATGGCCTTACTCTTCCAAAGATAGTCTTAGATAGAATATGAAATAATAATTCTCTAAGTAACCGGAATAAATTTTTCAGTGTTAAAGTGTACTCAGAACAATTTTTAGTTTCTGTTGAAACATATAGATATATTAGCACAGGAATTTTCTATCCATTGACAGTTTTGCTTTGTTTCTTGGAATTAGCAGTGCACTTCCTGTAATTTAAATAATAATAATAAATTCCAGGAGAGACAAAGGATTTTCATTATATTGAGTGTATGCAGTGATCACTGGATTGAGGTTCACTCTAGGACAGGTGAATTTTACCTGCCTATAGGCACTTACAACATAATTGCATATTTTCAGCTGGTGGTTTAATCCCCACTACTCCACTGGAGTTGTCTCACTCAACCATTCTTGCTTTCTGTCCCTGTCCACTGGTGGAAATAACTAATTTAGAACTAGATATATAACTTATAGGCAGCTAAAGTACATGTAATGCATTTCTGAGTCTGTATCTATCTGACTGCAGATGAACTCAGATCCTTAGAAATATCATCAGTAAATAGTGCTAAGGAAAAAGACGTCAGAGAAAAATTGCCACAATCCTTTTCATGATTTTGCAGCTTTTTCTTTCCTCTGGGTTGTTATTTTTACGGGTAACAGAGAGGTAAATATTTTATTATTTTAAATAATATAGCATCATAATATAGAAGCGTCCATAAATTAAGAACTTTGTTTTTTCTATGCCTTTCAGGTATCCAGTTACATTATATTTTAATTTAGAACAGAATCAAGAAATTTCACAAAATGTAGATATGTAAAAAAATCTATTTTAATTCTTTTTAAAAGCAGGTATTTTTATTGTGTTCAAACTCTCTGATGAAAAATGATTAGATTGTTCTGCACTTCAAAAAATTTCAGTGACAAGCTTTGTTGAGAGTCAGACATGTTCCCAGAATATTTATGATTTACTAAAACAACTATTCTTCAACAAGAGGACATTTTTTTATTCCAGACAGATCTACCTATAAACAAATGGCTGGCAATGTGCTTTTTCTGAATAGAATTTGACAAATAAAAGAGGGGGTTGTGACTGAAAGCGGTAAGCAAAGATTTGGATAATTTTGATTAAATTACCAAAGTTAACAGACTTGTGCATCTTTAGATGGGTCCCTAATTCAGATCCATAGCAGCACTCAGTTGATCTCCCATGCAAAATATAAAATTTTGCTTTAAGAGATCTCTAGTGATTTAGATACTTCAGGAAATTAGTGCAGTAAGTAGGTAGGGTAGTATCATTTGCTGGCATCCTTTTGTGAGTTTAGGTAGACTATTATTGACTGTAGTAAGCCTCAATGAGAGCACATGCAGCATCCCATGAAGACAGCCAGAATATCCATTTTGGCCTTGGAGACTGTGTACTCCACTTACAAGTTAATTTAAAAACTGTATTGTCACTGCTCGGCTCCTGTTACTGTCTGACTGATTAAAGGAAGTTTTCACCAAGCAGAAATACATCTTTGTAAAAAACTCATCCTACATTTTCAGCCTTGGGTAAGTACTTCCTATCTTTGCAGCTGCTGCATATGGTATGGCTTTGGTAGGAGTGACAACACCTCTCTGCCCTCCGTTTTCTTCCCCAGAGCACATGAACTTCCACTCAGCTGAGTGAACATCCACTCTACTGTCCTGGTTTTGGCTGGGTTAGTTTTCTTTATAGCAACTGGTATGATGCTGGTTTGGATTTGTGATGAAAATAGAGGTGATAGCACACTGATGCTTAGTTGCTGCTGAGCAGTACTTGCATAGAGAAGACAAGTCAGTTTTTCTTGCTGCCCTGCCATCAGGGACATTGGGCATGCTCAGTGAGCTGGGAGAAGATACAGCCAGGAAAGCTGACCCAAAACAAGGTGAAATCTCATACCATATGACATTATGCTTAGCAATAAAAGCTCCAAAAATAACTGTTGTGGTTTAATGCTGGTAGGCAACTAAGTGCTACACAGCAACTCAGTCACTTCTCTGTTTCTGATTCTCAAGCGAGAATTTTGTTTTGGATTTATGGACACAAATAGTATTGGAAATATAAAAGTCTGGGAGATAAAAACAGTTTCTAGGTTGTGATAAAGGCAGTTTACTAGGTAAAGCAAAGGCTGTATGTGCAGTCAAAGCAAAATGAGAAATTAATTCCCTCCTTCCCACTGGCAGGCAGATGTTCAACCATTTCCAGGAAAGCAGAGCTTATCATGCATAATAGTTCTTGGGAAGACAAATGTCATCACTACAAACATCTCCCATTCCTCCTTCTTTCCCCCAGTTTAGTGCATCACCATTTTCATCACAAATCCCAAACACAGCACCCTACCAGCTCCTATGAAGAAAATTAACTCTATCCCAGCCAAAACACGGACATCTATCCAGGAGGAGCAAATGGTTTGCAGCATCTTGCTTCTCATTGCCCAGCTGAGAGTCAACCACCCTCCTGGATGGTGTCTCCGTCTTGCAAGAGCCATGTAGTAGCCCTGCTGTGCAGCTGAATCAGAAGGCCCCAGGAGGTGTCCATGCAGCCAGTTCAGTGCGGCCTTATTAGCAATCTAGGAATGCAGGCCATGGAGTAGGGAGTGCTCATGTAACCCAGGAAATGGGAGCACCAACCTGAATGACACAGTGTGTAAAACAGCTCTTTTGATTTGAAGCAAATGTCTTCGCATATTAGCTCACCCTTTCCAAATATGAAGGAAATCTTTCTTTGCCATTTACCTCAGGCTTACCACAGAGTCCAGATATTCACACGAGCAGTTACAAGGGGCCATTTGATACTAGAACTTAATGCACAGGGTTACCTGTTCATTTGCCCTGTATTTATTGGAATACCATGATGAAAACTTTTCTTCTGTTTCATGCATTTAATATTTATGGTGAATAGCTACAAGGCATAATGAAAATTCATTTTCACAGTCAGTTTGAACCTGCTTGTTTCAGCTTTTCTGAAAGGCAACAAGACAGAGAGATGAGACGTATCTTGCACGGGAGGGTAAAAAAGGACAACAACAGTAAGAGAAAAAATAATGGAAGTGTTCTGCAGATAAAAACAATATGAGAGAAAAGATTGATTTTTTTCTCTGAAATAAGATGTCCCCAAAGCACTCTCATTTATTTGTCTAATGGCAGGGTACTTGCCATTGCAAGTACTGCTCCTTTATATGTCACCTGTGCACAACCGCAGGGACTTGTCAGCTTGATTAAAACCCATCAATTAGCTTCAACAGGCTTTGAATCAAGCCCTGCTCTGCTTATGGGCTCTATTTCTCTTTCAGATCCGTGTGAAAAAGCCTCTTGCCAGTAGGGGGTGGATCTGTCTTGGAAACAAGGACAGAACAAGAATGAATCTTAATGCACCAGACACCACCCTGTTTTAATCATTATATTTATTTATAACAGCATAATAGAGAAAGTGCCAAGACATTATCTAATACATGGATGGTGCCACAACAGCTTTTCATCTTAGTCTGGGAGCCATTAGGATATTTTGCTGCATAAATAACACAGTGAATTAAGACTTCTCCTTATATCAGCACCACATGTTAATAACAAACATATTTATAATGTTTATTTGAATATCTTCAAAAGGGGATATTACAACAGATCTGTTGAATTGTAAACACTATTAAAACATTTGTTATACTTTATCTCAAAAGCCTCTTAGTAGACAGAGAAATACGCTAGTGAGAAATTTAAAAAGTGGGGAAAACAACTTTTCATCACATGAACTTTGAATTTCTTATTGCTTTCATTACCTATGTGAATTAATTGATCTCAGTAAACTGCATGCTTAACAGTTCTCTCTTAGACAAATAAAAGTAAATGCTGGGCTGTCTTGTTAGTCGATCAGTGAAAACTGCTCATGTTACAGGGAACTGTTCCACTGATGTTTATAAGTTTCTGGGTGATATATTAGAGTTAACATAAATACAGCTGATATAGCAGTTTCTGTGTCCACAAATTAGACAAATAAATGAAAAGTAAGTAAGCACTATCACTGCTATATCTGAGAGAAATTATCAAGTTAGCAAGTTATTCTATGTAAGTTCACATTTCACAGAGAACTATTAGTGAGTTCAAGACAAGTCTAGTCCTTCTAGTTTCCTCATTTGTTAACTGTCGTCGGCATCTTTATTTATTGATTTATTTGTGCTCTTTTTCAAAGAAATTCACAATTCTTTTCCAAATCCAGCTTCAAAGAGCAAGTCAGCTGTATTTAATGTTTGTGTGTGCTGTTTCCTTTAAATATATTCCTCAGTTAAATTTAGTAGCTATTAAGACAGTGATGACACTACCCAATGGGAAAGAACCTTTAGCCTTCTGCAACACAGTAAAAAGCTGATTCTTTGTATCTGTACCCAGTCAGGTTAGTCAGCAGAAAATCTGGCTGTGCAAAGAGAATGTTTTCAAAGATTCCCACAATGGACAAGAAATACATTCCAGACACTTGTACATCCTGAGTTAGTCCTCCAAAAGAAATGAAAAAAACAAACAAAACAAAACAAAGAAAACAAAATAGTGATGCCAAAGTTTTGATTTAATGCAAGGAAAGAAGGAAAATATTACATTGGCTGGGATTCACTTGCCTAAACACAGGCATCTGGTGTCATTTAAATTGTGCTAAGATATTCAGGACAGCTGTGTGTGGCTGGTACTTATGATATAGAATCTAAAGAGGGCTCTCCTACAAAATCAGTTGGAAGTTTGACAAAATACCACAGAGCATCCAAAATGACATAACACTCTTTTGCATCAATGAATGGTTTCTCACTTGCCAGTGAGGCTAATTAAATGTGCAGGTAAATTCAACAGTTCCTTTCTGCTTACACTCCAGAAACATGCCTACTGTCTTAGCTATTTCCTACAATTTGAGCCACGCTGAGAAACTGGGTTCTTTCTGTATAGTGAAAAATGTTCTTGCACAAGTGAATGGTCTGACTATCTGTTCCATATTCTAAATAATAGTTTTTGAAATGAGGACTGTTTCTAGCTACAGGACTACCAGTCTCAACGTTGTAAAGGAGCCCAGGAATTAGTTAATGGACTGAGCAGTTGCTTACTTGTAGAAAAGAGCACAGTAATTCTATTGTTTCTTTGTCCTTCACGTATGTCATGTATCAGCTAAGCTCTTTTAAACAACTGAGCCCTTCTGCGTCTCCAGATCTGCTTCAGTGCAGCTTATGATTCAAAATGGAGAGCTAGCACTGAAAAATTTCAGCTGGATTTTGCAATTTTGAACATAGTCATACAAGTACAGTATTTTCTATCCAAATTCCTGGGATGTAGATGCTCACTGATGGTTCCAGTATGTGTAGATGAATGTAGGGTGCTGTGTTGTATGGACTTGATTTTTGCGCCAGTAATAGGCCTTAGAAAGCAAACTTTTGAAGTCAG
This sequence comes from Oreortyx pictus, assembly GCA_036925125.1. Lineage (NCBI taxonomy): Eukaryota > Metazoa > Chordata > Aves > Galliformes > Odontophoridae > Oreortyx > Oreortyx pictus. Next base: position 155,708,939 of record JAUPFR010000001.1, on the reverse strand, counting down.
TACAAAATCTGGGTAACAGAAATGGCATTTTAACATTTAAACCTTACAAAATAGCAGTCTGAAAGGTGTTAAAAGAATATAACATCATGAAGCCAAAGATTCCAGAAGTTAAAAAATACCAGAACTGGTCTGGTATTGACCACATAAAACCTGATTTCTTTTTCTTCAAGTATATGCATTATAACATTGTGTGTGATTGCATTCTAACTTGTTACAGACCACAGGCAATTTCAGTGCACTAGACAGTACATGTTACGCACTGGACAGTTACTCATGCAGTTACTGCCTCTCTGAAACTAGAAAAGAAAGAGCAGTGTAAGGCTTTGTTTCAGTTTATTGGCTTGCTACATTCCCGGGGCATCTTTTTTTCTTTAATATGTTATATGAGCTATGAAGGTGGAGTTGAACTGAAGTCAAACACCAGCTGTACACTGGGTAAGGGGTCACTGATCAGCACTTGCACCTTGTCTCCTAACAACGTCATTATTGTAGTGTATAGGCATTCCCTTCAAATACATGTAAAAGATCAGTTGTGTGCTCTGTATCAAATACAGGTTGTGTTTTGTCAAGTTTTGTCATTTTACTATCATAGTTTTGGAGCATAGCAGGAAAATCTAATACAAAATATTATGATTACTTTAGCACTCCATGTGGGCTTTGACCCATATTTTGTTGTTGTAAAGAATTTCTGCTTTCTGAATAGATCAGATCTATATCTAAACCATTTTCTGGATTCTGTCACTACTCCTCACTCTGCTTCAGAGCAGCAGGAGTAAATCTGCAAATGGCTTCCTTGATTCAGTGTCATGCAAGAGTTAAGGGTTTTGATCAAACCACAGTAAGAACTAACATCCATATGGGTTTGAGATCCAGGAGTCTGCAGACCGATTCCTGAACTTCTGAACTGTGTTGGCTATTTGCAACACTTTGCTGTGAATTCCTGCTGGACTGACTCTTGGAATATAGGAGGGATCAGGGCAAGCTGGGTGTGTGGGAAGTCTAAGTTCCCGAATCTGGCTCTTTCCATCTGCTGCTGGATGAGAGGGACATACACTGTGACTACACTACAATTATTCACTTTGCATTGTAGGATCAAATTGTTGTTTTGAACTAACTTTTCCCATATTGGACATCTTCACATGCTGGAAGGAATAAATTGCTCATAGAAGTACTCAGATCATTCTCCAAGATGCAGGAATGGCACAAATCTTGACTTTTATTGCTGTTTTCAGTCAGACCCGCACACACTTTTGTCTGATTACCAAGACAGCTTTGGTGAAGTCTGCAGGGTACATAGCCAATCACTTCAATGGCAAAGTTTATGCTAAACACAGCTTTTAAATATCTTATTTTAATTCTTTTTTTCATTACATTGTTTGAAGTGGAGCCACTCAGTCTGTCTTGTGCAGACTGCCAATTTTTAAGCACGGACTGAAATTTGCAAAGCTTATTTTATTTGGGCAAAAATGACAACATTGAAAATGTGATGATTAATTTAAAAAAAAAAAGTTTAAATTATTTTGCCTCAAAAATGCAGTTCATAAACTTAGAAGTGTATGTAACTTATTTGTTTGATCATTTCTCTAAGCATGAAGTGGGTTTCTGCAATATAATCTTTAAGTGATTAGTGACAAAATATCCAGTAAACATGTTATATTCACAAATAAAATGAGTATATGTGCTATTTAACTCATATTAACCCACTATTTAAAAACATTCAATGGCTCTTTGTTTCTTTTCTTCTGACAATTCAATGGAAATTGTGTCTTTTCTTTCGAAATTCTTTGCTAGAGAGACATTTTCCATTATATTTTTTTTCTACCAATGAACTTTAAGACTATACTTTTTAACAGTACTTAATGATATTTAATGGTGGACAAGACAATAAAAGTTCAAGACTCAGAATGACCTCATTACTTAATCTTGGCTTTATTCTACTTGTATATTCGACGTTGAAACAAAAGACAAGAGAGTAAAGAATTCATCACCATGACCTTAAAAGCTGTATTTTTCCCCTTCATGTCCATCACCCATATCTTTCATATAAATAGTCTGCTTTACTGACTTTACTTGTTTGCTCAGTAAGATAGCTGTCTGTGTCCATCTCTTTACCACATTTTTTGCCATATCTAGGTCTACAGTTGTGACACTTTGATTCACACTTCTTCAGTAAAACCCTAATGATCCTGGCAATTACATTAGGTTGTAATACTGACAGGGCATATTCATTTAAACAACTTAAATATTTTAAAGAATCCCATAGAATTGGCCTGAAGGCCATCACTCATCTAATAGTATAGAGCATATATTTTCATTATAAGTACTATAAGTTTTGGCTTACCCTGACAAGTCTTTACCAAGGGTTAAGTACAGCCCATTACCTTAGCTCACTGCTATTCTTAACTCAGGATATGCCTAATGAAAATCACAGAAGTGATAAACCTTTAGGCTTTCTTATGAAATCCAGATTTTGGCCAAGGAAATCCAAGCACACCAAAAAGAAAAGCATAGAACACAGGCAGTACATTGCAATTGATGCTGATGTTATAGATGGATATACAAGAAACAACAGCTTCTGTATGAGAGGTGTTTGTTCAAAAGAGTGTGATGTTTTCAGGTGAATTCAACAATATATACCATACACATCTGAGCTAGTTCCTGGATGACCTGATTTCACATCACACAGAAGAGCCATACAGGTAGCCTCCTGTCCAGGTTGTGCATGTGGAGAGAAAGGGGCACCCCAGGTTAGGGCTGACAGTAACAGGAGGGAGAGAAAGCCTCCACTTGGAGAAATGCAATAGAGAGAGCAGTGCTCTGTGAATACATATCTCTGCATTTCTCTAGCACCTGGCTGCACAAAAGGCACCTTGGGACTCACAGTCCAGAAGCCTTATCTTGAGATAAGTTCTCATGTTCTTCATCTCAGGAAATCAAACAGAACTTTTCTCTCTTCTTTTTTTTTTATGTGGGATCTTAATCATAGAGTCATAGAATGACTTGGACTGGAAGGGATCTCAAAGATCATCATGTTCCAACCTCCCTGCCAGGGGGAGTGGAAAAAAAAAAGTACTAGATCAGATTGCCAGGGCATCCACAACCTCTCTGGGCAATCTATTCCAGCACCTCACTACTCTCTCAGTAAAAAACTTCCCCCTGACATGTAAATTAATCTCCCTTCTTTTAAAATCATATAAAATCATTCTCATTTGTTCTATCTCTATCTACCCATGTAAACAGTTCATTTCCCTCGTGTTTATAAATTCCCTTTGAATACTTGAAGGCTGCAATGTGATCTCCCAACAGCCTTCATTTTTCCAGGCCAAACAAGCCAGTTCCTTCAGCCTGTCTTCATAGGAGAGGTGCCCCAGCCCTCTGATAATCTTTGTGGACCCTCTTCAAAAGCTCCACAACTTTCCTGTAGTGGGAGCTCCAGTCTTGAATGCTGTACACCAGCTGGGACCTCACAAGGGCAGAATAGAGGGGGACAGTCACCTCCCTTGCCCTTCAAGCCACCTCTCTTCTAATGGAACCCAGGATACCTTTGGCCTTTTAGCCTGCAAACACACACTGCTGGCTCTTGTTAAATTTTGCATCTACCAGGACCCTTTTCAGCAAGGCTACTCTCAAATTCTTCTCCCAGTTTGCATACTTACCTTGACCCAAGTGCAAAATCTTGCACTTTGCTTTGTTGAACATCATTATATTCACAAGGTTAATGAATATTAACATGGAATACTGTTACTATGGTTACATGAACCTTCTCATCAGCCTAGGGTGAGTGATTTGCAATTCCCATCCTACCGTGATTTGCAATTCCCATCCTACCAGAGGGTGTTCATACTATTCTGGTAAGTCATTCACCAGCTAAAAGTGTAAAAAAAAAGTGAAGAACTTGACAGTTGCTGAGTTAGAAAGAAGGAATGAGCAGCAGCCTGGCCAAGCTTTCCAGAAGGAAGACTGATAATTCTTCCACAGGACCATATGAAGACAATGATAACGCTGATGGTATAGCTCAGAAACCAGATTTTTCACCTACCTGCTCAATACTCTTGATCAACAAACTGGGAGAAGCAGTCATATTGCACATTTTTTCTTCTCTGTTGGAACCATAGTTATCGGCTCTGCCACAACCATACTTCACCAGTAGCACCAAATTGCTTCCCTGTTTGGGCTACCATACAGCTTGGTGATAGAGGTACTTTCTGGGAATAAAGGTAGGGAAATTTCTCTGACAAGGAAACTGAATCCAGATGTCCAATAGGAGGTATCAAAATCTTCAGTGTTAAAGGTTTGTGGATCCTTGTCTTATAGGACAGGCCATCCATTTCTGTTTCATAAAAGCTGTTTTGAATAACATAAACACATCAGTTGATTGTCACTGTCTCCTTGTTCTGAATCCTGAGCAGACTGCAGAGATCTGTGTTCGGTATCTCTTACCAGCTAAGTCAAGACAAGCTGTCATTCTTGTGGAGGCATTCTAGTTATTTTAGTGCCTTCTTTCCTCCATCAGCTAAGAAAAGTAACAAGATACTTAGCCTAACTGATTTAACTGCTATGACAAGACCCTATATTTTAGGCTTTTCAACATTTTTATATTCAGAGCAAAACCCCAGAGCACCAGAGTAAGATACTGATTTTGGTAAAAAATTTTTAAAGATCTAATATTCTATGGAAATTTAATCAGCCATACATATCTGCTATAGGACTGCATGTTATGTGGGACATTAGAGGCAAAATCACGTACAAACTGCATTTAGTTTCTGGAGCATGCAATAAATATAATCCACAATTATGATTCCATATTTATCAAACACAGCAGAATAACTTGTCAAAAACATATTTTTAAAGGTCTTTGCATGATTCTCCATGGCTAATATATTCTTGACAACAGAGGGATACAAGGTATTTAAGTAGACACAAATTCAACTGGAAATGAAGAAGGTAATTTAGAAGTCCAATCGCAACTCCCTTTTGGGAGGAAAATTAAATGTAAATCTGCTGAACTCAGAGTTTTGATTGATTAAAAAAGAGGAAAAAGGAAGAGGGAGAGTGCCCTTGCTTTCATGACTGATCTATTTGCTAGTTATTGAGAATATTTTACTTTGTTATGATTTGATTTGTTTTTTTATGATAAAGGTGTGTCTTTCTCATTTCCAGTTCCAGTGTTCCTGAGATGTGCCAGAGGCAGTTCAACCTCATGCAGTAAAATGAGCTGTTAATACCTGTTTGTATACCTAATTCTGCTGCTCCCTAACCTGGGATTCCATTTTTGACTAAAGTAGAACCTCCTCATTATGCAGTCTGATCAGGTTCAAATGTGGAGTAGCATCCTCCAGGAGAATTTTGGAGACCTACACTGGCCCCATTTCTTGCCAGGAACAGGCTGATGTTCGAAGATCAGAACACTCCTGCCCTCATCTTCTTTTAGTTTGTTTCCTGTATTAAAATAAATTGAAACCTTTTTCTTTGCTTGTCTTCATGGTATTGCGTGTGTATAAAAAATTCTGTCAAAACAATTAAGAATGAGTAAGTGTTGAACTCTGTGCTGTTGCATCCTCAAGCTTGAAAAGAGAAATATTTAACCAGCTTGTTCTGGTCAACTTTGTAATGCTATAAATTCATATTTTGTATTTCCAGACCTTGGAGGTAAGAGAATCTGGAGAAAGGAAAACTTCCCCTTGGTCAAGGAGGACCTGGTCAGAGAGCATCTAGGGAAAATCATCAGACATAAATCTGTGGGTCCCAAAGAAATGGACCCATGTGTGCAGAGGGAGCTGGTGGAAGCGATGGCTGAACCATTTTCTATTATATTTGAAAGGTCTTGGTGGATGGGAGAGGGGCCTGAAGGCTGGAAGATAGCCAGTGCCACTTCAGTCTTCAAAAGGGGCAAGAAGGAGGATGTGGGAAAGCACAGGCCAGTCTCCATCCCTGGGAAGGTGATGGAGCAACTTATTCTGGATGTCATCCCCAAGCAAGTGGAAAAAAGGAAGGTTATCAGGAGTAGTCAACATAGATTCACCAAGGAGAAATCATGCTTGATCAATCTGATAGTCTTCTAGGATTATCATGACTGGCTGAGTAGACAAAGGGAGAATAGTGGATGATGTGTATCTTGACTTCAGTGAGGCTTTTGACACTGTCTCCCATAACATTCTTGTAGGTAAACACAGAAAGTGTGGAGTAGATGGGTGGATGGTGAGGTGGATTGAGAGCTGACTGACAGGCAGAGCTCAGAAGGTTGTCATCAGTGGTGCAGAGTCTGTTTGGAGGCCTGTAACTAGCCGTGTTCCCTGGGGTTCGGTGCCTGGTCTGATTCAACATCTTCATCAACAGCTTTGATGAGGGGATAGAGTCCACCCTCAGCGAGTTTGCTGGTGATACAAAGCTGGGAGGAGAGACTGACATACCAGCAGGCTTTTCTAACATTCATCAAGTCATGGAAAGTTCCATACAATCATGCAGAACTTCTTTAGGACAAGAGTGACAGGACACTGGAATAAATTGCTGTGAAAGACAGAAACTGTTTTCTTTCATTTATTGTCCCAAAGCTTGCTTCATGAGGCCTTTCTGGTGACGAGACTCTAAGTGAGAACTGCAGTTTATCTGGGTGGGTGTCACCGTGCCACAGTGCCTCTGCCTGTTGTTGTAAAGAGAAGCAGAAGCAGGGCCAAGCCTGTCTTTTTCGGGGTTCGGCTTGGAGAAGCTGACCACTGCAAAAGACGATAATGCTTGTGCATGGCAATGAAGGTACCACTCCCTGCTGGCTTATCTGTTGGGCCAGGTATGTCACACTAACAGAGAAAAAAGAAAAAACGCCTGAGAAATGGGGATAAAAGGCCTTCACTAAACTTATGACTTTGGAGAAGAACTCCCAAAGAAAAAATCTTTGACGGAGAACTCCCGAAGAGGAAACGGAGAATTCCCTGAGAGGGGGAAACTCTGCAGATGACTCCTGAGGCCTGCTTGCTGCGAAGCTTCCCGGCTTTCTCCCATCCACCGTGGTGACCAGACGAGTTCCTGAGACCTACTACAAACCTCGCTGGACCCACGGTGGTGATTATATCTCTCTTGCTTTCTATCAAGACTCCTTGCTTTTTATCCCTTTTCTATCGCTCACCTTCCCTCTCCCATATCCATAAGCAACTAGTAATTGTAATAAACTGGTTGGGCTAACATTTGACCCGTTGTGTCTTAATCTTGCCATCAAGTATACACATAATCAAAGAACCTCGTCTCCCTCCTTTATATTGGAGCGTGACAATTGCCCAGAGAGGCTGCGGAGTTTCCATCTATGGAGATTTTCATGACCAGTATGAACGCCTACCTGTGTGACCTATTGTAGGGTACCTGCTTTAGCAGAGGGTTTGGGCTCAGTGATCTCTTGAGATCCCTTCCAACCCCTGCAATTCTGTGACTGTGATGTGGAATGAGAAACAGTGGACCCATAATTTAGCTCCTATAATGTTGGCATAATCTGAAATTCATGGGTAAAAATGTCAAATCTCAAGTATATGGACATCAACACAAACTTGTTAGTGTTCATAATTATGCTCTCACATAAATAATCCAGATGGTTCCTTGCTTTTGTGCATAATTGAGAACTAAATAATTGTCAGACACTGAAAATCCTTTAAATGTTCTCTTTTATATTATTTATTATTATTTAAACAATAAATCAAGAATGTAGAAAGCAGTAATCTGGAAGAATATATTCTATGAAAAATAACTTATGAAAAGGCAGTTTCTACTTGCTGAATAAGCTTCTGAATTGATCTCTGCATAATGATATAAATCTTATTGATGGATTTTTCTTCAGAGAAATTTTGCCTACTTTGTACTTTTGAAATAGGTTTGGTCATTTCCACAACTCAGCATCTGTTTTTGATGCAAAGACTGTGAGATATCAGCCTCTCAACAGAGGGAAATTGTCGTCAGGTTGTAGAAGTCCCTAGATGAATGCATATCAATTAAATCATAGAATAGAAAAATTTCTTCCGGAAATGAACTACAAGACAAGGAGTAAATAAACAAATCTGGAGTCCACGCAGGTGGGAAAGGCAACTGAGCAAATCATGAAACTTAAATCTGTATGGGGTCCTAGATCACGGGTGGAGTGGAGGAAGGCCCAAGAGGAGGGGTCCCTTGAGGCCCTGACAACAGCAAGGACTATTGTAACAGCATAAAACTGGGGAAGATGAATGTCACTGCTGATAAATGAGCTCGACAGCAAGGTCCCAGAAACACACATACTTCTACAGTGCTAAGAAAAACAGATCAAGATTCATAAAAGCACATTCAGTGCACAATGAAGGCTCCTGCAGTAGCATTACTGTCCCTAGACTCCCAAACAATATTTGCAGTGCTGCAGACAGTCCACCAGCAAACTGGGCTCTGGAGAGTAGGTGCTTTGTGTTGGTAGGAAGCACTGCAAAATCAGCATGCTGTGCTCGTCACAGCACTGCTGTAACAGAGACCTCTTCCTCTGGTGTTGCCTCTGCAGACACAGTAAATCATTTTTCCTGGCTAATATAGCCAAGGGAAAACTTTAAGTTGTTATGGGGGTGACAATTTCTGGCAAAGATAAGTTACGGTATAGTAAAAGGAGCCCTGGAGCTGGTTTATACTCTGTTCTGAACAATGATGGATATTCTGCACTAAGTTGTGTTTAAGGAACATTTTAGGAGCTAAAGTAAAATGAAGCATTTGCCATTTTCTCCTCTTAATTTTTCTTCATTTGGAAGTCTCTCCAAATTAAAGTTAATGGATAACATGCATGAGTTTGCACAGCACATATGTTATTTGGCACAGAAAATCTTACTTTGTATGCAAATTCCTTCCATTAGAATTAGATACATATTTCTTGTTTTCCACAGCCACTTTTTTGATTTTCAGTCTGATCTGAAGCTCTAGAAATATTAAAGCAAGTGGCAAAAGAGGTTTTCTGCTTCTTATAATCTCACTACATTTGCATTTGTAGAGGGGCTCTGAACATACTTATCCTTGTCAGGGAGTCAAGAGTGAAACAGAGGTCCTTTTTTGGTAGGTCTGGCTGTTACAATTCACTTTTTTTGTCCCTGTATCATATTTTACAGCATTGTACTCACTGAGACCTAGAAGTTTCTCTCCCAGTTATTACTTTAAAATTGGTTGTCAGTGATTTGACAGTATATCTGTAACTAAAGTCAGACAGTAAAAAGGGCACCAAAACAGCTTTAAATGAGAAACAGCAATTAAGAGGAAATGCAATAAATTACTGACTTACATCTGTCATTTGGCAGCTAAAAAGTTAAAGAATAGCAAAGCAGTGGCTTTATTTTCAAGCATATTTTCTACCAAGCACCTCCTCTCTTGAGCACCAGCCAAATCAAACATTCCAACAAACAGCCTGACTTTCTTCCTCCAGAGCAGGACCCCCTCCTATTTTCATTTACTTTAGAATTTAAAAATGCAGCTGAATCTTGGTTACTTAAAATTCAGTAATGGAAAATCATTCCTTGCTTGACACAGATTTCTGCTGCCTAAATACAGCAGCGAACTACTAAATCCTGAGTTTACCTGAAGTTAGGAAAGCACCCAAAGTCACTGGTAGTTCTAAGCCTAACATAAAATAATTATAATAAAAAAAATCTTGTAAAATGAAACATATTAATATCAAAAGTACCTAATATTTTTTTCCTAACCCTTTGAAAAAAATTTGCACACTGATATCTAATTTCATCCCTTGTCACCCACACAGTTCGATATTGCAGGTGAAAAACTAGTAGATCATATTTAAGAACCTCTTTCTGACTGGTTACACTTAGGTGCCACCCACCTTACTTTGCACTCAGCATCACGAGAGGAGGTGAATGGACTTCCAAAAGTATTCAGCAGAGAATGAAAAATGTGATGAAAAGTCTTCTAGAGACTTCAAGTTCTTAAGGCAATTTATCTGTCCTTGAACACACTGACTGCAAACCCTCACTTGGAGATTACATTACACAGATAAATTACCTTACATCACATGAACTCAAGGTTTTTGTCTGGTAGAGGTTTGTCTATTGGTTTTTCTGTTTTAATAAAATCAATCACTTCTATCTGATTTAGAAAATGGTAGCAACCCACCTGTGCTGGGAAACATGTACAACCACAGAAACGAAGAAAAATGATCAGACAATGTTTTAAGCTACATGCTGGCTTATTTAATTAGTATTGATATAAAGAGAAGTGTGTTAGCTTTGCCACAAGAGTCACAACTGGCTCAACAAATGTGCTCCATGTTCTTACATGAGACTGAAAGAAAAATGTAAATGGGAAAGTAAGGGCACAATAACAATCTTTCCAGCAATCAGCTGTCAAAATGAAGGATATAAACATGGACCTGAATTTTGCAGCATGAGATGGCATTCAGATTTAGAGATCATGTCTGCAATTGTTAGACATTTTCCTCCTCTTTTTCTATAAGTTAGAGGATTGGTTGGTGGTTTGTTTTGCTATGGTTTTTTTTTTAATTTTAAAACCCATTAAGCTAATTTTTATCTTTTCACTTTACATTCATTGAAACCTTCCTAAATGTTCAACTGTGTAGTCACTGAAAGGGAATTAAGAAAAAAGTCACTTGGAGGTGTTTGGGTTTTTTTGTTTGTTTTTGTTTATTATTATTGTTGTTGTTGTTGTTGTTGTTGTTGTTGTCTCACTTGCTAGATATTCTGATGCAACTGCCCTATCTTAGGGAGTTACTTCACAAATACCAGAAAAGGAATATTCCTTTTTCTTTTCCCCTGAAGTGATGAAGAAATTGAATCAGCAAACCCCAAACACTTTATAACTATTTGATATCTCTTTCAGTCATTTAAAAAAGAAAAAAACACCTCATGCTCAGTTGTCACTGACAGTTTTGCCACTGCTGTCAAAAAAGCAGACTTGACTAACAATTATTTTTGTGCTCAAGAACGTCCAAAGATAAATGTTGAAGACACTTCCACCATTTCAGTGGAGAATCTCTACAGATTTAGTTTATTTCCCTAATATCTAGGAAAACATCTTTGCTTTCATATCTTCAATGAGATTGCTATTTTGTGAATATGAATAACCAGGATGACAAGAATACATGGAATATAATAATTATTATGACAAAAGTAGTCTGAAATTTACTTCCTCAACAGGGATCCATTGTAATGGTATGAACATTATTCACAATTAATATTTTAATATTTTCTCTAACTTAGTAATCTAGAGTGACCAGTAGATAAAATGGTCAGAATAAGCAGAATATGATTCGTTTATTTTTTTCAAATTTATTTTGGTATGATGCTTTGGGTTATTTATAAGACAGAAAGGCAGACATTTACAGGAGTCTAAACAAGCAGACCCCTCAATTTCCGAGGTTTAAGCACTGGAGATATATCTTGCTTTTTTTTGAATATCTCTTTGAATTTTTTCTCAAGCATCTGTTATCATTCTAGGACCAATCACAATAAAGAAATACAGATGGACTTTTATGATACTTATTTTATTTCTCTGTAACAAAGTCTTTTCAGCTATTTTTATAGTTGAATTTTCTGTCACAGCAGTGACCTAGGACAGAGGTTATATAATCACTCCTTCTTGTCCAATTGTGTTGGAAAAATTTTTGTGACATGGGTTCTAAATGTCTACAAGCTCTATGACTTAAACATGATGTCATAGGCAGTCATTACAAGATTATTTTTATTTTCTAATCAGATTATTGAAGCTATAAGGAATTACAAAAAGAGCTATGCTACAGATCTGTCCTTAAAAATCAAATAAGTGCTCAACCTAATCATGTAATCATACAATAAACAAGCAAATAAAAAAGACTTCTGGTTTTATTGATTTTATCAAATGTGGGTTTGCATAGCTACAGTACATTTTATCTATTGGAGAAGGAAAGGATAAAAAAAAAAAAAAAGGAAAAGAAAGAGGAAGATAACAATGGTATGACACATTATGTCCTCTATAAGCGAAAGAACAGAGATCAGAATTGAAACTTAGAGAAAGAAGAAAAGTATAACTGTAAAGGGCATTAGAGGTCATTGTCAGCAAACTGAGCTCAGGGTGAGAGGAAACCTTGAGAAAGAAATGAAAGTAGAAGGAAAACAAATAGAGATGCCAAAAGGGTGTTGATCTTAAGATAAAACCATATTTTGGATGAAGAGCTCTGAAGAAATGTGTTGGAGGTTGCAAGTAAGGTAAGGAGTCAATGAACAAGCAGTAGCAGTGGTTTTGTGAAGAAACTAGAAAGCATTGAGCTAAATCATTTCATGTATAGTGAGTCTGAAGAATTTAGCAACTGTCAGAATGTGGGAATGTCCAACTCAATTATGGGCTTGAATAAACCTGGTACATTTGTTGGAGATTGCAGGATTGAACTCATAATCACAGGTTTCACCAGTAGGATTACAGTCTAGGAATTGCTTCTCCAAATTAGTCTCGCATTTATGTGGTCATGTTTATTTTGGCACTGCAACATGCATACAGTATACTACATACTGCTGCCTTTACAACATTTTAGAAAATAAATTATTCACGACTTTTCAGAAATGTCCTTCTAATTGAGCCCAATTCTTTCTCAAACTGCATACTTCTTTATTATAAGAATATCTAGCTCTGCGATTTATCCATGTTGTAACCGTATTGATGAACAACAATTTCATTGTGTGCAAAGAATAACAAAATTCTTATAGTAGTTGATTTATTTATTTTATTCTTCTAGGCATTTCATTCAGCCATTATGGTCTTTGCTGCTTGTTCTTGTAGTTCCTGCATTTCATATTGGTACTCAGATGTGTGAAGTTGTTGAATACTAAAATTCTCACAAAATTAAATTGTACTAGAAGTTTTTTAGATGTAACTAGCAATAAGAAAAATATTGCCCATTCTATTTATAGCTAATGACCAAAAAAGAAAACAAGCTATAATATATATTTAGTGCACAACCTGAGGTTTGTCTATGACCTAATTTTAATCTGTAGTTAATCAATGATGGCACATATGCTATTAAAATAGTAATATATACATCCAAAACCTGCTAGTCTGTTCTCATTTTGGTGTTGTTCCTCCCCCTCCTCCCCCCCCCACTATTCCGTCACAAAACACGCTGCCATGGATATATATCTGTATTTTCTAAAGCTCAGATAGCTGCTCATTTCCATGTAGAGTAGTATTCATTTGTTCTGCTTTGCCATATTTTTGTCTTTCTGGGCCCTTTTCTCAGTTCTTGCCTTTGCTCACCTCACTAGACAAATGTTCAGGGTCACATTACACCATTTCATTTGGCTGAATTGGCTCCCAGTGCAACAAGCTGAGAAGCAAAGATAGCTGAAGAAAGCAACAGAATAAATCCAGCAAGAGAGAGCAAGAATAATTGATAGCAACAAAAGTGGGACCTGACAATTTTAGTCAAGGTTTGGACTATTTTGCTGTACTTGTATTGTGAAAACATGTCCAGAATTCTCTCATCATCTTCTCCAATGAATGTTCAGATGTTGTGTTGAGGGACATGATTTATAGAAAACTATTGGTGATAGGTGGTCAGTTGGACTGGATGATCTTACAGGTTTTTTCTAACCTTGCTGATTCTAGGATTCTACAATTCTATGATTCCTAGTTTTATAGAGATTATTGCTCAGGATCTTCTGGACCAGAAAATGGTTGGAATCTGGGGCAATATATAATCCAAAATTTATAAAACTGGGATGCCTAGTGCCATGGCAATTATCTTGGCCAGGGAAGACCTGGGAAGAAGATGTCATGTTTAAATTAATGTTAACTAATATATAAACAATTATTTATGCAAGCTTTTACACTGGGAGACCCATAGAGAATGTTAATCATGTAGAAACCAGAAACTTAGGAGACTTACATAGAAGTTTATTCTTTTGCACAATCCCAGTTAAATGCCATAACCAGATACATCTTTTTTCAAAGATGTCAGAAGATGGCATGCTTGTCCTATTAAGGAATGAGAATGGAGTGAAAATACTGGAATGATATAGGGAAATAGGAAAAAAAAAAAAAAAACCACCTTATTTTTCTGTATTAATAACACATTCACAACTTGTCAGCTCTGCCAACCCAGACATCCCAGATCTTGTAGGTAATGTTTTTAAGAGAATTCATACATTCATTAACTATGAGTTGGATGCTATAAAACTATAAATCCCACAAGATGACTGAAAGGGTCTCTAATTTGTTACTGCTATTTTCAGTAACACTAGGAAGACCAGAGTATTCCTAGAATTTATAAGAAAATTAGTGTTGCACTAGCATTTAAGAGGAATAAATAAGCTGATCTGCCTAAAGATATCCTGTCAGCTTGTTCTTGTCCCTTAACAAAGTAGTGGAATAGAGTATGAAAGAACGAATTACTAAATAATAAGATATTCTTAGTGTTACTTAATATTGACTTCTGAAAAATAGGTTGGCAAGCCAGCTGCCTCCTGTCTTTCTTATTCTCTTTTTTTTCTATGTTCTCTCTCTGTTTCCCTAGTTTATTTTATTTTTCTGGAGGGAGTATGAGTTAAGATGACAAAGGCAGAAGGAAGTAATATTAGTGCATATAGCTAAGCATTGGTCATATTTTTTACTTTAAATGTCAGAATATTTTGATTAGGAGTGTATAATTCTAAAATTTAAAAAAGTGAAGTTTACATATATTATCTATTAACTGTGGATAACTAGTGACAGATGTCAGGGAAATCATCAAGCAGGTGTGCTTTTAGTGCAATCCCATAGGTAATGCATTGGTAATATATTTTAATGAGTTTTTATAAATGATCTGGAAGATAACCAAAAACATCATTAAAGTTTGCAGATATCAGGAGAAGTTAGAGTTTGGCAAATAATAAAGAAGAAATGTTACTGTCAAAGAGTAAACTTGTCTGCTTAACAAGCTGGAAACTTAGGAAGAGCATGGAAAAGATGAACAAAAAATGATAAAGTGTAATGTATTGATATGATCAGGCAAAAGGAGAGGATAACATGGAAAACTTCTGGAAAGATTAGGAGTCATGGTCCTACTTTGAACTGATCTGAGGTTCATGTGAAAGCTTAAAATTAAGTAGTATGGGGATACTGAAAAAGTATAGTCATCATCATTTCTGTATTTGTCCCGAAGTAAACATAACTGGAATACTTAATCAAAATCCTATGTTTGCAGTTCAAGAAGAATTGGTATTTGGAAAGAGTTCAGAGATTTGTAAGAATAATTAGATTATAAGAAAACAAAACGCATAGAAGAAAAGAATGATGGCAGCCTGATCACTTTATCAAAGATAAAATGGAAGTATGAGGTGATCACAGTCTACACAGACCTATGTGGAAAAAAAAAAAAATAGGGTGTTATTCTGGCAATCATGGTCTAGCTTCCGTAAGGTTTGATTCAGGTTGCCTGGTGACCTGTGTCACAGAACAAGGTAGTTAACCACAGTGGCCATTTCTGAACATATAATCTATGACTCATTCACTACTGCTTATTTCAAACTAAACAGAATTACAAGGTGGAATTGAATAATTTGAAGTAAGGTTATGTATGATCATACTGCTTAGACAGGCTTCTGTAAGAGATTGTATCTTAAACAATTTGTCTTGACTGACATAGAACATATCGAAAAGGAATGAAAACTGAAACATTGTTAGATTATGGAAATAATTAGTCTTAGTAATGGATGTCATACCTAAAATATATAGTGCAAAAATTAATATTTTTTAGGAAATGGAAAAAATATTCATGAAAGAGATGCAGTGTTCTTTCCTTTCCTTTTTTTTTTTTTTTTTAACAAAACTCTATTTTTTCTTCTTTTTAAAGTTAATCCTTCAGGTGTTCAGTTAAGATATAAAATGAACCACACTCCGTCCCAGATACTAACCAAACACAAATGACCATGCGAAGAATGAGGTCAGTGCAAATACTCCCTTTACTTTAAAGAAAAGTTATTCATTTTCTTAGTTTGATATGAAAAAAAAAATAACAGTCACAGCTGCTTCCTAAACTACTTGAACAGCTGCAAGTAGATACACAGAGGCAACTTCATAGAGAAGAGAAACGCAACATCATTACTGCAACAATAGCCGTGATTCCTGTGTCAAAGAGGGCACATACTGATGTTATAAATGTTGCAGTACATAGAAGGGAACAAAGGGAACAAGGGAAATAGTAGCAGCAGCTCTTGCTCTGCTATTAGACATTGTTTAACATATTATCTTACTGAAAATGTTTTCCTCCATGGTTAGAAGAGCTAAAACTTGGTGGACTAAACTCATGTTTTTCATCTGCTTGACCTGTATGAGCAGATTACCAGACAAAGATATCTGCAGAAATTACAGTCACATCCATGGGGAGATGAGGAGGGGGCTCTCACAGAGGTGAGGAGAGATCAATGCAAGAAGCAGATGATAAGCATTCAAACTTTTTAATGCCTTATCCAAACTGCTCTGGTCTGGATGCAAGACTGGAAATAACTCAAGCAGAATTTCTTGAAAGATTTCCAGAAGCACTTGGTTTTGGCTGGGTCAGTAGTACAGCAAGAATAGCCTTCCTGGGATATTTTGGTATTACTGTTTCCTGTCTCAGACACAAACAGAATGTTTTTTTGTTTTTTTTTCTTTCTGCTCTCTTCCCATTTTCCTGCCTTGTTCTCTGTCTCCCTTTCTCTTTCACAAACCACTTTCAGCATTTTCACGCTGTTCTGGCTGTGGTTCATCTAGAGGTTAGAACAAAAGCTGGGAACCATCCCACTGCCTTGGCCAGAGTAATCACCAAGTGCCCTAGAAGACTGATCTGTACCAAAGCCCATGACTCCACAGAGAAAAAGAAACAAGAACATTTAGTACAGAATGGAAATGGGAAACTAATGAATATTATCATTTGGGGAAAATATTTCTTCTTTTCCTTATTACTTCTTCATTTACGAAGACACATATGTATGCAGATGTGTGCACATGCAGTCAGAGTCTCTCCCCAACTATGTGTGCACTGTTCCCATTGAAACACAGAAGCCACACACATGGATCTGAAGGAAAAATGTGGACCCAACAGCTGTTTTTCTTAATATAGCCACATTAATTACAGAGTTCATTGACCACTGCGTACAACTGAAACTCTGACCACCCTGAGCAGAAGACCAGCTTTGCAGTTCCTCTTCAGGAGAAGACAGTGTCTGAGAGAAGAGAAGCACCCTAGTTTTCAAAACTCTCATCTGTTAGTTCTTCCCTTGACCGTAAGCACCCTCCCTCCTTCATCCGGACTCCTTATTAGGTGTGTGGCCACACACAAAGACTGCCTGGTAGCCAAAGAGCACATAATCCCAGCACTGCACCTACCCTTACTGGCAGTACTCAGTGGTTACAACTGGGATAATAGTGCTGCAGACTTGGCCACGTCTTCCTCAGGTTTGGCTGCCACAAGGCCTTCCCAGCTGCCTTCTTTCACTGGCTTGGTTCAAGAACTTGAGTTACTTACACACACAGAGAATGGCTTTAATTTGTTCTGGTACATACATGCACACACACACAGCTGCATTTATTGAGCGGAAAAATATCTGTCCATACATGTACTCATTAACAGCTAAGTAAATGAAAATCGGTTTCTAGCACTTGATAATATTAAGTAAAATACTTTATAATTGTAAAAATAATGTGCTTTATGATACTTCTAAGGATTAGACAATAGGTGGAAAGTCTATAATAAAAATGTAACATTTAATGACTAAGAGGTCTGTATTTCTGGGTGTTGTATGAAACCTTGGGTAATGATCACCTGAAAAAAGGCAGTGTGTTTTTTTGGCACAGAAAAGTCTCTGACATCATATGCTGGGTTACAGCCCTGCCTTTGGTGCCTTTGACAAAAAACATGCATCTTGGCCAGAAATTCTAGTAGAATTGCAGCAAGGCAGAGTTTTGCAGTTTGCAGTATGTGATTCATTAACTCCTTGTTTACCTCTTCTCTCTTTTTTTTTTTTTTTTTTAATGTCCAAAAAAATGTCTCATTCTTCAGCTGCAGTTTCCTTAAAATTGAAGGAAATACAAATTACTCCTCCCCTAAGAACCTGTGCCACAGCACAGCAGCTGAAATTATTTTCTTACAGTGCATCATTAATTTTATTTTTTTTCTCCAATGCTAATTTATACTTTTGGAAGGAGGAAGACAAGGTGACTGTGCCTTTAGAATACAAAAGTAATTAGCTTAGCTGATTTCTTTACAATTAAGAGTCAGAAGGGCTGACTACATTTACCAGATGGAAATCATGCCCTACGAGGCCAGAAGGGAGTAATGCCACTAGAATCAATAAGAGTGACAGAGCCAGGTAAAACATTGCTACCACAGAAGTATTCCACACCAGGGGGCATCTGCAGCAAATAGCAGCTTTTGGGGATAGGTAATTCAACTGTGCAGTAGCTGATTTTGATTTTTCTCCCTGAAAGTATTTTATGCATTTATTATTTCTCCTGCATCAGTGATTTGCAAGCTCTTTTGATTTATTGACCTTAAGAAATATCCATTCAGTGAATGCACAGAATCTGCTGTTGGAGATTCTGTGGCCCTAGATCAACATTTTTTTTCTGTTTTGTAAATTAGAGACAAAATGTTGTCTCATAATGTACTATGAAATTAAAAACAAAAACAAAATCAGTGGCATTTCATTAATGAAAAAGCTGTAGTTTTCTCAGCAAGGAACAATACCCAGTATAATTAAAGAAACAAAAAAAAAAAAAAAAAAAAAAAAGATAAAGTAATGAAGGAGGCTATGAAATACTTGCAGAAAGAGATATTTCCATCTACTTGATATAATCCTTGCATACCAGATGCTCATTTTCCTTCACCCTCAGTCTCAGCTCTTTCATAGCTGAGATTCACTCATTCACTTCTGTTCTTCATACCGTTAATGGAACATGTAATCCCTTGAACTCATCTTTGTGTAATGAAGGTTCTCTGTATTCTTTTTATCCTGTTCATATAGCATTCAGATGGTGATGTACAGCTAGATTCTTCATCTTTTCATACCTTTTCACTCTTTTTTAGACAGGGTATTTGTATTTGTTGATTCTAAACAAAAAAGAAAAGAGAAAAAATACAGGGAGCCTGCCAAGTAAATGAGATTCATAAAATACTTTCCTTTTGCTGATATTCATTAAATATAACTTAGATTTGTTTAAGTCATGTTACTTACTTTTTAAAGGTGTATTTCCTAAACATTTTCTTTGGTTAAAGAAAAAATTCATTGAAGACACATAGTCCAAAATTTTATTGAGAACCTTTGTTCCGAGGCTGTGATCTTTAAGACTAAAAATTTGATAATAATGTAATGATTGGTCCCTGACATAACTCTGAAAATTCCAAACAAACAAAGAAATCTATCCCTAGTATTTTAAGAAAAAAATGTTAAGCTATTTCAATGATGACTCTTAAAGAAAACAGTATTTTCAAGTAATGCATGCATGTATGCTGAATGTACATAGAAATATCAAGAAAATTCACTCTGAAATGGATGTTGGTAGGATTTTAATATTATTAGAGGAGGCCAGGTTAAAATAGCAAAATATTTTAAAATAAATTATTTATCTTTTACCTTTTTTTTTTCCCCATGGAATATGTTTCTGTAGCAATATTTTCACATGTGTTTCAACATTCTCCATGTCAGTTTGAATAGATCCTCTGAAGCACTCAATTCAGCAGGACAAAGTCATGTAGAAGTACCCATGTTAACTTTGAATAATCTAATTACCTTAGAGTGTTGAGGCTTACCTTAGAGTGTTGAGGCAAGACAGCTTCTTTAGTGGGATCAAATGCTAAAGGGAAAAACCTAAACAACTGTCTTCTAATACACTAATTAGCTTATTCACGATAGATTCCTGTAGTTTCCTGCCTTTACTGAGTTCCATGCTTCAATAGACAACCTTTGAAGGATAACTTCCTACAGCTTGGTCCAAGTCTGCCCATTTAATTGAGATTCAGAATGTGTGGAAGTTTTGTCTGTATCAAATACCTTGATGCAGAAGACAGTGCATGTCACTTTTAATAGGACAAAAGAGAGGATTGTGTCTGCTTTGCAGGATGGTCAGAAAGCTGGAGGAGCAGATGGCAAAGAGATTTATTGCACTAACTACCTGTTCTAATCTCACTTCCCAACAGTGATGGGTTCATATTATACTGCTTTATGTTTTCACTACCTCAGTTGCTCCTTGTATCTAGAAATTATGCAGCTAGACAGACATTAGGGATTTTCAGTTCAATATTCTTTAATATTATTATTTCAATTAAGTGAATTTTAATCAGCTATTGAGATGGTCAGAATCAATGCAACCAACCCCTTGACAGTTAACAGCAACTGCCGATGTTCTCACCACCACTTAGAGTCACAGCTCTAATTCTGTGTCACAGATATACCCATAAAGTGCATATATATAGGTACATTAACTACTAATTTTGGCTCCACTATAAAAATCATATGTTTTATTTATTTTTTATGTATATCATGTTATCTTCATTCATGGTCTTTATTAATTCACTTACGTAAATATTTTATATTTGATATATTCAAGCATATGTCTAAATTTCTTATCTGTATTGAAGTGTACTAGTAAACATTTGATTCTCAATCAATTTTTGAGTTGCTAAGGATCCAGAATACAAAAAAATATACACAAAATTTAATCACAAAACATGTCAGTGTCTTGGAACAGAACTCTAGCATGATATCAAAAATAGTATAACTCCCCATTTTCAATAATATTATCAGTGGGATTCTGTGAACTTGTAAGTGTTGAAGCAGTAGCCAGCGACATCTTGGATACTTAGCCAGATGCTTTTTGCTGTTGCTGGAGAGGAAAAGACATTAATAAAGCACTTTTATCTGACAGATATGAAATCTGTTTATCAGAACGGGATGATTTGCTTTCTATGAGTTGCTGTTCCTTATATTATTCTGCAAAAAGAGGCAGGAACATGCTGCTAGGTAGTTTCTTACAGTGCAGATGTGTATACTGAAGATAGCTACCACTGAAAGTTACCATTGCTATTTCTCACTGTTAAAGCCCCTTTTTACTTATACCCCTTCAGAGAGAGCCATACCAGGCTCTTATGTACATCAGGTTGTTAAACTGAATTACCAATTTCCTTCAATTCACAAGACTCACCTCTTGGCCAATTTTTTCCCCACAAATAATGTAGATTGCACCCCTCTTTTCTCTTCTAATGAAATACAAAACAAAACAGAATACAAACAAAAACACATAATTATATCTCTATATGAAAGGACTAAAGGAAAGAAGATTAAATATAGTGAATTTTCTGTAGCAGACCTGTTCTAGCAGTTTATTTAGGGTAAATAACTAGATAGATAAATGAATTTGATGCATCTTTCTCAGGTGTAATCTACTGTTGCTATAACATTGACTTCTGATAAGAGGGTATGCTGCCTAAATAAGGTTGAATCTGAAAGAAGAAATGAATTAGATTTATATTCACAAGGCCAATTGCCAATACCGAATAGTATGTGAAATGGATCATGTTAATTGAACAGAAACTTAGTCCAAAGGCCTTTGCTTGTCTTTTTTCCAAGCTACATAAGTAAACTATTCAGATCAAAATAAAAAGGAGAATAGATCATAAAGGAATTACAATCCCAAAAGTAGTTTACTGAGGCTCAGATGTTCTTGGCAGTACTACAAATTATGTGTATATGATCAGAAAAAGCATGGAAAAGATGCAAAGTATAATGACATATTTTACTATTGTGTTTGTTTTTCTTCTATTTTGTTCATTATGTACAAAATTAGAGCTCAGAGCCACAGCCAGAAAGCAGTATCTCAATACAAAGTAAACCATAAAGATTATTCAAATAGCTGGTTGAAATAAACCAGGAAAACAGGAAGAGTGGAAGAACAACAACACAGAAAAGAGACCTAGACTAAAAATGAAAATTAAATAAAAACTATATAATGAAATAATGAAATAATGAAGAGAGAAAAAAGGAAGGGAGGGAGGGAGGAAGAGAGAAAGATAAAGAAAAAAGAAAAAAAGAAAAGAAAGGAAAAGAAAGGAAAGGAAAAGAAAAGAAAAAAAGAGGGAAGGGAAGGGAAGGGAAGGGAAGGGAAGGGAAGGGAAGGGAAGGGAAGGGAAGGGAAGGGAAGGGAAGGGAAGGGGAGGGGAGGGGAGGGGAGGGGAGGGGAGGGGAGGGGAGGGGAGGGGAGGGGAGGGGAGGGGAGGGGAGAGGAGAGGAGAGGAGAGGAGAGGAGAGGAGAGGAGAGGAGAGGAGAGGAGAGGAGAGGAGAGGAGAGGAGAGGAGAGGAGAGGAGAGGAGAGGAGAGGAGAGGAGAGGAGAGGAGAGGAGAGGAGAGGAGAGGAGAGGAGAGGAGAGGAGAGGAGAGGAGAGGAGAGGAGAGGAGAGGAGAGGAGAGGAGAGGAGAGGAGAGGAGAGGAGAGGAGAGGAGAGGAGAGGAGAGGAGAGGAGAGGAGAGGAGAGGAGAGGAGAGGAGAGGAGAGGAGAGGAGAGGAGAGGAGAGGAGAGGAGAGGAGAGGAGAGGAGAGGAGAGGAGAGGAGAGGAGAGGAGAGGAGAGGAGAGGAGAGGAGAGGAGAGGAGAGGAGAGGAGAGGAGAGGAGAGGAGAGGAGAGGAGAGGAGAGGAGAGGAGAGGAGAGGAGAGGAGAGGAGAGGAGAGGAGAGGAGAGGAGAGGAGAGGAGAGGAGAGGAGAGGAGAGGAGAGGAGAGGAGAGGAGAGGAGAGGAGAGGAGAGGAGAGGAGAGGAGAGGAGAGGAGAGGAGAAGAGAGGAGAAGAGAGGAGAAGAGAAGAGAAGAGAAGAGAAGAGAAGAGAAGAGAAGAGAAGAGAAGAGAAGAGAAGAGAAGAGAAGAGAAGAGAAGAGAAGAGAAGAGAAGAGAAGAGAAGAGAAGAGAAGAGAAGAGAAGAACTAGTCCCATCCTTCCATGACTGTCTTAAGTGACAACAAGAATTGTGAAAATATGATTAAAAATTAAACAACGTCTGTACTTCAGTTATTAATTCTCACATGAGCTTCAAGACAAATTCCTAACAAAATTCTGAGGAACACTCTAGCTTTCTTTCAATTCTGCTGGTTCCCTCCATTACCTTACTGCTCAGGTGTCCTTGCTGCAGCAAGTCCTGAGAAGCATAGTGCCAAGCCCTGACAAGAAACTGCAGCCAGATCCATGGAACAGATGAACCTTAGGCAAGCACACCTCCTGTGTGGTGGCTGCTGGATGATGGCTCCTGGTAAAGTTACAAGGATTATGAATGCTATTTGTATAATTTGGCACCGAAGATGATAACTAGAATTAGGTGGAACTAGTAAGATACTGTCCATCATTTAAAGTGAATCCAAAGCCTAATAAATAGGCTACAGGAGCATCATATAAATTACGGTAAGCCAGAAGGATCAAAGGTGAATTTCAGATCAATACAACTACACTGAAACTTATGAGAAGGATTTTACTTCAACTATCTCATTACGGTTTCCCATTTGATTAATAGCAGCTGTCTTCCACCATCTGTCCTACAGAAAACTGATGAAATCATATACACGGTCATTTATGCTGGGCAGAAAATTCTCTGATTCACCCAGAGAAGAGGTCTGTCTTTATTGTCAGTACTCATGAAGACCAAATTTTAGTGCTTGGAGAGGTTAGAAATACTGCTTGCTCACAGAGCACTGCTGTAAGCAGCTGATGTCAGGGAAGAGCTGGGAGGAAAGCAGTTTTCCTGAAAGTAATTTGGAGGATGAGCTTTTTCCTTTTCAGGATCTCCTCTTTCTATGCATATGCTGGTTTGAGTAATGACTCCCAAAACAAGCTAGCCACATTATACATTATATATAATTATCTAAGCATATGTAACGCTCTTCTAATTTAAATTTTGAAGTTTCTGGGAAAACAGAATTCCCTTCCTTGAAAGCAAGACCAACCTGTATCTACAAAACTACCTTTTATTTTTAGACAAAATACTTTGCAAAGGGGAAACAAATAGGAAAATTCTGAGTTTATGACTAAAAATACATTTATGTATTTTATAAAGTCGATTGTGTTAGAACACAGTTTATTCAAAATAAAATGTTAAAGGAAAATATCCACCAGTTCTAGCCTATTGTTTCAGAGAAAGTTTTTCTTTCTATAAATTACTCAACCTTTTCCACTGTGAAAGAGGATTTACTGTATACAGGAGCACCATACAGAAGCACTCATGTCAGGAAGTGTTTGTGCTTTTCTTCCAAGGAGACATCTTGGTAGACATGCTTGTGATAAAGCAGTCCTGAAGGTGGCCCTCTGCACAGATATGTTAATAAAAAGTCAAAATCAAGCAGGGCTTTGTCTTGTACTCGTGAGCTCCTAAAAAATAACCACCTTGAGAGCTATCATTCAGATGAGTCAGGGAAGCAAAGAGAAAGGTGAGCACCTCATGTACTTTTCACACTTTTCTATTCTGTCTCTGGAGTTTCCCAGTTTCAAAGCTTCCCTGTGAAGGCCATGCATCTCATTAAATATAAAGAGAAAATAATGCAATTATAATCTTTTAAATGTCTTTTGCATTTTAAAGGATTGTTTTTTAACTGTGTTATTCATTCTCTTCACCAAGATTAAGTGACTCTGAAATTTGATATGCTCTAGATTAAAATCCAACCAGTGTAAAGAAAGATGAAATTTTGGGTTTGGGGCTCTGAGTTTCTACATGATCTTGGACAAATTAGCACACAGTTGTCTGATTTTGTTTTCCAACCATCACAATTTATTTATTTATATTTATATATTCTCTATATTATAGCAAGCCTGTCAAGGTGTCTGATAAAGCAACAGAAATGCATGAGGCTGAATTGCTATAAAAACCCCTTGAAACAGCATTGGGATTATTCCAGATCATGGAAGATTACTCTACCAGTGTCACATCCCTACCATGTATGGAAGGAGGGAATGTTGTTCTCCTGAACTGTCACAAGCTGTAAGTTCACTAACATCAACAGACAAAATATTAAGGCTTTTTCTTTTTTAACTCCTTCCTCAAGAGAGATTGTTCTTGTAGCTTTCTTTTATTGGCTCAGCACTTTCCACACACATACAGAATTAAGGTGATTGTTAAAGACTTACAGGTTAAAACCATAAATAAAAAAGAGTCAGTCAGTAACAGTAATGTTTCCCATATTTTTCTTTTATCAGCCAAGTGTGAAACACAGGCACAGCCATTGAACATAGGTTTAATTGAATCACGGTTGCTTAAGCAGTCTCAAGAGATGATAAGTGAAAAAGTGCTATGCATGAAAGAAGTAGGATTCTGCAAGCTGGAAAAGCAATATGGCACGAGCCCAGTAATAAATTGTTGGTTATCCACTAACATCAAATTGTTACCACTAAAAATTATCTTTGAGCATTTTAACAAGAAAGGAAGAGTAAACAGAAGATTTTACACCAGGCACAATTTAGTTTTGCTTCCTCTTCGTCAAATTGGTGCCAGATTAACGGTAGATCTGGTCATATTATTTACTGAAGACAATTAATCCAGTGAATCCAATTTATCTAGAATAACTGTTCCCTGACAGATAGTTGGTTAGCTGATTTTGTGTCTGCTTTCTACATTTTCTGAAAATTTATTTCTCTTTGGCAAAATATTTTGTCAATTTTTAAAACTGTTGGCATTCAAAATTCAAGCTAGTACAGTTGTATTCCTAAATCACATGGTACTGGCAATGTGAAGTCATTTTAATGGTTTACGCGTTTACCCACAAAAATCTTTTCTGTGTTTTTTAGTATTTTATTCCTACTCTTTGTTTCTGGGGTATAGGCTGACATCTCTAAAGAAAGTTGATTACATCAAGAGAAGACATTTTATTATGTGTCTTGCAAATAATTTAGAAATGCAGTAGAATAAAGCAGGAAAGACACTTAGGAAACAATCAAGAAATGATATATCACAGAAATTTGGCAATATTCCCTGTCATCTCACACTGCCATTTACTCCCTAAAGATCGAGACCAGAATATTCGGCCAAGAGTCAAAGCAAAGTATCAGAAGAAAATCAGTCCTGATGGAATTGAATGGGAAACCACCTCAAGAGCGCCCCTGTGTTATCCTAGGATGCTTCAGAAATGCTATACAGGGTAGAACAGGACCCCAGTGAAAGAACTCCAACCTTTGACTCTGAGGTTGATGAATCCCTCATATTCCAGCTCATACATGCTCAGAATATTTCAGCAGTACTCTTATCTGGATTTAACGAATCTCTTAACTAGAAAACTAGACAAGCCAACCTCCTTTTGTCTTGTCAGTGGTTTACGGGCCCAATTCGGTGACTAATGGGGCATGGGACCCATGAACCCATGCCACGGGAAAGGGGAAAAGGGAGAGGATAGGGAGATAGACCTAAAAACAAACAGCAGCAACAATCTGAGGAAGAAACTAATTTACTAAATAAGTTATCAGAATGCAATATAATACAGTATAATACAGTATAATTGGAGTTGATGCTAATAAATAAAATAAAATGAGAAACTGTCCAAAACTGAAGCCCTTACTCTAAAGCTGAAAGTGAGATGGCTAGGAAGTTCCCACTGCTGAGATAAACAGCAAAAAGAGGAAGTCTCAGGACTTGGGTGCAGTTTTATCTTTCCCTTTGGGTGGAAAATTGAACACAAAGTCCTCTGGGGTATGTGGTGCTCTTGTGAGAGACAGGTACCTGAAAATTTGGCAGTCCACAGACTTGGAGCATTAACTCTTTAACTCCCAGTGCCTCACACGATGTTATGATGTGGAATATCGGTAACAAAAATCACAAAACCACAGTATGTCTTTACTGAGGATGTTTTCTGGAGGTGTATTTTCCCACTATTCCTTTTTCAAGAATTTTTTCACAGTTGCCCTCCTTTTTAAAAAAAATTCTTATGAGAATATAAAGCTATAAAAGCAAAAATCATAGCCAAAGCTTAATTAAAAATAAAATGTAATCTTTAAATGTAAGTGTAGACTTTAAATCTATAAATGTGTCTTTCAAGATATATGTTGAACATCAGATATTTCTGTTCTATCAGAAAAAATGATAGTGATCTTTGAGCAATTCTGAAAACTTAAAGACACAGATTGGGAAATATGTTAAAATTTCACTAAAGGAAATTAAAACTGAAAGACTCATTCTTAAGAATAGAGCAAAGAAAGTAAAATAAAATTACATTTATTTCACAATTTCAAAATGTCAGAAATTTAGGATTATATTCATAAGAAGCAGCATTTTCAGTGGAAAAAAAATAAATTTATCTCTCTTTTCATTCTGTACTTTTTGTATAAACATCTGGGTGGTAATATAAAAGTTTCCAGCAGCGAAACGTTCCCATTCAAGCTCACAAAATATATACTTACATAGTGGAACACTTTGTAACAAAACAGTAAATTAAATATAATATACTTCCATATTCTTCAGCCCAACATCTCAGGATTCATAATCAGAATGAAAATACTTAGTATTTTGAGAATGTGATAAGAACTGTGCCTGTTTATATTTAAACAAAAAGTTTGCAGTTTTACTCAATTTAAAGATGAAATTTTAGCTGTTAGAACCTCATACATAAATACAACTGTTCTGAATGTGTGTATATGAGTGATAAGTAGTCTCTCAATCACATGCGGAAAACACAAGGGAAAGCAAAAGCACAACTGTGTTTCTTGCTAACCCAGGACGTTTCCCTTGGTCTCATCCCTCTGTCCCAGGCATATTTAATTGTATTTAGGGAAACACAGACACTTCCAAAGGGCAGTCTGGTCCTGATGAGATCAGCCAGTCTTCACAAGACATGGATGCCAATGCTGCCCTTAAAAAACTCTGGTCACGTATTTCAGAAATGTTAGGATGAATTTAAAATTATATATTTATATTATATATATATTTATATATTTTTATATATATATATATATACTCATGCAGTACAATTTCTTGTATCTCTGAGTGTTTTTTTGCTCATCTAACAAAGGAATCAGGTGATCTTTTCAGTTTAGAGAGTATTAATAGGAGATGCATTCTTCTGTGAGAAGACTAATTCCCCCTAGATGATGATGGCAGCACAACATGTAAGGACAATACTCTTCACCATGTACACAAGATTAAACAGCAAATCAAACCCAAAAGACGGAATCAAACCTCTATTAAGAACTAATTAACTTATTAATTAAGATTAAGCTACCATATGCAGATCAGAACCAGCTACCTCATGTATAAAATGATGAGTGTGAGGTAGACTGAAATGAGAGGCATCTGGTGCACAGAGATGGACCTCAGGTTTGAAATAACCTTGACTTAGGGAATGCTCAGCAGGCAGATTTGGAGTTGCTTCTGCTTTCAAAAGGAGTAACCCTTTCAAAGAATGATGTGCTTTTGACTGTTTATATTATTAATCTAAATACCTCAGCATGGCAAAATGGTAATATTTTCAATTTGAAGTTTATAATTCAGAGGATTATAACCTTGGAGAAAAGATCATGATTATCTCATACATGTTACGGCTGAAAGCAGCAGAGAGATAAATATGAAAAATGAGACCACTAGTTTTTAAAGGGAGTTTAACTGTAAAAATACATAGAAAAAAAAATCTTCGCTGCTAAACACAGCTAGGTTTCAGACTAATTAATCTCTCAGACCATACAGAGTACATGCTAGTTTCAGGGTACTTTCCACCATCTACAGCCTATCTTGGAATTTATTTCACCCAGTTTCACCATCTGTCAATTGGACACCCATTGTTTGTGGTCATGGAGGTTCCCTGTGAGGCGAGAGAGGCTGATAAGACAGATCTGCTCTGGGAAATGCTGCTTCTAGGAATGATCCAGGGGCATAACAGGGATTTCTTCTTGCTAAGGAAAGGCTGAATTGTTACACAGATGCCTTACTTCTAGGTGACTGAAGCATCATAATGTAATTTCCAAGAATATGCAAGTTTAGGGTACAAAATATCATTCGGCCTTACGTTGCCTGTATGGAGAGAAGGGTTGCTGCCTCTCTGAGTATTTTGCAGTACAAGGCTTCTCTTGCTTAAGGCTTAAGGCTTCTCTTTTTTTTTTTTTCCCCTGTCATTGCCTTCTCCTACACGTGCTGTTTCAGGTTTAAGGCTAAAATATTAAAATGGTACAGTGTAATTAAAATTATTCATGTACTTTATACAACTAACATATTCAGTATGAATGGAATTGAGATCAGACAAGCTAAAGTGTCAGAATACATTCTTGTTTTTCATTAAAATTCAGGTTTCTGAGAAATGACACATTTTGAACATTGATTCAGCTGATTTATTTCCATCATGTATTGCTGCCAATTACTTGCTGGCTGTATTAATGAGAAATTAGATCATTTTAATAGAAAGATCTAAACCCAGTGTTCCATTGCACTGGCACAAACCCTTCCAAGTAGTCTTGTACTGAACTGCTAGAACACTAAAAAAACCATAATGGGAATATTATTAATATTGTCACTGACTTCAAACAAGGCCAGCTGGTACCCAGTTGTAACACAAGTGATCTCAGAACAAGCCAGAATCTTTTCATGATTCTTCTCAACAGAAATTCATTTTTTCTTTCCTCTGACTACCCCAGTTCTTGTGGTCTTCAAAGTTTATTAGGGCTGTGGTATAAGTTTTATGGACGCCATCTGGGTGCTTTGATAAAATAGAAAGGATACGCTTGAAGTTGGCTTTTGTTGTTGTTGTTCTGCTGAAGGAATTTCAATGTTTAACTCTTCTATTTTATTTATTTATTTATTTTAGTAAGGGTAATATTTCACATTTGACAATAATGTTCTATAGTGATTATTGGTTAGATGGGTAAACTGAGAAAAGACATCAGAAACGGGTACTACATTGATTAAGGAATAGACAATCATTTTCAAAGGTAAAAACAGAAGTTCAGGAATATTCCTGGGATTTTTGTTTATAGCTGATTATCCCTGATCCACCCAGTCCACACGCACTTATACTGCCCACTTCCTATACTCCTCCCCCATACACTCCTCCCTATATGTTTTTTTTTTCTCTTTTCATTTTATTGCTCTTCTCCATATTTATTATGTCTTCCCACCTTAACTTCCTGACAAAAACAAGCTGTAATAAAAGCACACTCCTTTTTTTTCAGCCCAGGCCACCTCTGTGCAAGCTAGAGTTCTGTTCAGGCAGCAGTCTTGCCTAATGGAATGAGCCTCCTGTGGCTTCTTGACATGACCAGGAACAGAAGTATTAACAAGAAGATACTGCTCTCTGGAGACACCTTTTGGACATATTGTTTTTCAGTTATGTGGGACATAGACTTGGATAAGTCATTTTACAACATGCAAGGTAATTAAGGGATTTTAAAAGCAGGATGATTTTGAAGCATGCTGGGAATAAAATTATGAATGTTTCCTAAAATCAAATATTTTGCTCATTGAGAAGTTCTAGGTTTAAATGTGTTCTGCTTTGGAAATTCAGGTATCAGTACTGATAAATGAATAAGAGAAGATAGAAGAACAACATTAGAAAATTTACTTCTCAGACTTTCAGTTAAGCTAGCTGAAGTATCCTAAAAATGTTGAAGTCTAATCCTTGTCAGAGAGAATTCTGTTCCATATTAGTAGGTAGGTTGTATCTGAAGTATCTGAAGTAGTGAGAATACAATATTCATATATCACCGTATATAAGAAAATATTTGTTTCCAGATAAAAAGTGTGAAGATGCTGAAGAGCTTAAATTCTTAACTTTCACAATAGTTGATCAGTAATAGATAATCAGCTATTAGCAATAGCTAAACAGTGGCTGATTGTAACTGTGGTAATAATTCTTTTACCATAGAATCCCAGAAAGGTTTGGGTTGGAAGGGACCTTTAAGGTCATCTAGTTTCAACTCCCCGGCTATAGTGGTGCGCAAAGCTCTGTGTTCGTTACCATATCTGCGGATTGTATACGTTAGTTTGTACCATAACTTGGTGCTTTGTTCTAAGCTGTCATTCTCTAGTTATTATTGAAGTAATAGCTAAGAAAGAAGCTCTTAGATGGAGCTTATTACTTGGTTGTTAACAGTAATAATTTCTAGCAATGATTGTAAGAGAGGTGATATTAATAGAATCAGTGTTTCTAAAACACAGTACAGCCAGCTGACCAAATTCAAGGGTATTTCCAGATGTTTCACCCTCAGCTATTGTGTAACAACAAGTAGTCCTACGCTCATGAATTCAAAGGGAACAGCCAGAAACAATGTATTTTCAGGGGAAACCAGGAGATGACTCTGTGACAGGTTGGCCAGTCCTTCAGGTGAAAGCTGGCAACTGTAGGGAAGGCAGAGGATGAGTACAGCCAGGAAGGCTGGACAGAGACATCTCTGCAGTCAGTTGAACCTTACTCCTAAACATGACCGCAGCTTAAAGGAGCCTACATCATTCGGACAGAAAGCAAATGGTCAAATATTTTGCTCCCTTGACTTGATCCCACAAGGAAAGAAGAAAGAAAAAGCTGCTCAGATAGCGCACACCCCAGCCCTCATAAGGCATGGCAGACAATTAGGATGGAGATCTGGCTCACCACAGCTTGCTCTTGAAGATAATGAGATGCAGCTGCTCCCAGTGGGCTCCTGGAAAGTCTCTACATTGGTATTTGAATCACTGCCATGGGGCCTGGGACGGCTCACCAGGGCAGGTCCCTACCATGGCTGGTTGCTTCAAATTGTGCATACATTCTGTCACTGGAACTTAGTTAGCAAGACTGTTTTGATTTTAATGAAAGGATTTCTTTTCTAATTTGTCTCAAGTAGCTGAATTCAAGCACGGACATGCAGAACTACCTAGGGAACTCTTTAGGAAGAATGAGTACATGAGAACCTCCACTGCTCACGCTCCCCCACCCACACACGCATGCACTCACATATTTGCACACATACACAGTTTATTTACGGCTTTCTTTCCACCTGTGCTGACGTGGCTGGGAATTTACAACGGCGTTGACAATGTTACAGGCACTACCTCACAAATTCCACATTTTACTGAGCTGCATTATTATGGAACATTTGTCACACAGCCAAATGGTATGTCAGCCCCATAACTGATTTGCAACAACAGCTGTAAGAACATTTGAGGAAGAGGAGGCAACCAATGTGCACACTAGAATTCACACTTTTCAAGAAATTATGGGTGGTAGACATTCACAGAGTACACTAGTAAGAAACAACATTTTTAAGGGAGTACATGCTAAATGTTGAAAATAATAATAAAAAAGTGCAGTAGTTTTTATACAAATTAACTACAGCCTTTTCAGGCATGTTTTAACTTAGCCATATAAAACACCTGGCCCTAAAAAAAGCAGACATTTTTTTTTCCTTTATTTTCCTGGAAAATTTGAAGCTGAAACAGGAAGCCCACACATGGGGTCAAATTTCCTTTGTGAAAGACCCTATTTAAATAATGAAAAAATCCACCAGATTTATAGAATAGTCACTTCGCAATTACTGTGTACTGTACAAACAAATCTAAGGGTTTTTTTTTTCTATTAAAGAATGGAAGAGATGAAACAATCTGGGGGGAAGGAGGCGCGCTTTTCCTAAAACACTTTCGCCTGCCTCTTTGCCTACAATAACTTGCTCTTCTGTTCACTTATCGTTTTCTCTGCAAGATAGTAAGGATGATAATTATTAGGACTGCTGGATATATGATTTCCATTATCCTCAAATACAGTGATTTTGCAGGTTATTGGTTTTTTTTTTTTTTAATCAAACTCCATAGATTTTGGGAAGTTCACTCAGCATCCTCATTGAGAGGCCTGTGAGCTGCGGCCTCCTACTTGTGCCTCACTTTGATGGGAATGGCAATGCAGACAGTGCTTACACCTAAATCCAGGTGCTGCTGCAGCAAGGAATGACCACAGCAAGGGTAGCAACACCAAAGACTGTCTGTACGGCAGCTCCAGAAAGGCCACTCCACGCTCCTTCAGAAACAAAACCACATCGGGTTAATGCAGAAGGTACAGGGATCAGCCTTCTGCAATTCTCCAGGAGTACAGAGACTGGAAAATTTCTAATCATAGAGGAAAATATTGAATCTGACTCTTTACAGCTGCAGAAACTTGTTGAGTCAGAACTGCTAGGAGGAATTCAAATGAGAATCATGCTCCGGCAGAGAAGAGAATCAATCTACAGGGACCCGTCGAAGTTGGATCAAATGGGTTCTGTGGTATGGAGGAAACAAATGGCAGCTCTGCCAACAGGAGCCTGTGGTGTGCTGTCTCAGTAACCTGCCGTGTTCTGTGTTCCAGCCCTGTATGGAAAAGCAACAGCTTCTTGAAAATTAAAAAATAAAAATGAAAATGATTTTGTAACAACAAGTAAAGTTGAAGTAAAAAGTTAAACCTCCTTTCCATTTCTTGGAATTTTCTCATGTTCTGATCTTAAAACTTTGGTAAAAAAAAAAAAAAAAAAAAAAAAAGAGTTCAGGGGCACAGAACTTCCCTTCATGATGTCATCTCTTAAAAAAAAAAAATCTTACTTTTTGAGTGAAAATGTTATTTCAGATGAAATTGCTGGGGTGTGCTGGTAGGCGAAAGAAACAGTTGTGGCAAGCTACAGAGCAATAAACAAACACTTTTTAAAATGAGGCATGTCAGAACCTCAGTTTATGCTAACTTAATGAATAAAATCATACTTTAATACAATTTTCTGATTAGTCATGTTTTCCATCATTGCCATCGTTTTACTGCTGCACCTACTGTGCGGTCGCAGTTGTGTGGAATTTAATTTGTCCTAAGTGCTGCTTTACACGTAGGTTTTGTCCTCGTGCCAAACTCCACGGGCAGATTAACTTTTCCCTGCTTACAGCAAATACCCACGAAGCCGCCGCGAGCGCCCCTGACACTTTCCATTCTTCAGCTCACACGAAAGGCTGTGTGAGCTAATTACCATGAGGGCCACGTTTCCCCTTTCCTGAGGGAAGGTTAATAACTGAAAGAAGTTTACGCTAATAAAAAATACGATCAGTGTGTGGCAGAAGCCAGGCCCAGGGCAGTTGGCTGCTGTAGCACTGATGCTTCATTAATACTGCAGGCATACAGACCCACAGCAGGTAGCAGCACAAGTACGGTGAGCTAAGCCAGCAGAGTAACTAGCTTCCTTTCTAAGAGCAGCCTTGCTTACGTGTCTTCTATCACTTACTTAAGCAGTAGCTTCTTCATAGCTACACTAGTGACCTCCCGTTACATACAGCCTCATTTAGAGATGAACTGCAGTGGCACACAGTATATTCCTCCTTGTAGTGAGGTAGGTCATGAGCTGAGTGGGGAAATTCCTGGTGCCAAATGGAGTCTTTCTGGCTATTTCTTAAAGTGAAAAAATAAAAGACACTAAAAAGCAGTTTCAAAACCGGCACTGGGAAAAGAACGTGCACGTCTCTCAGATGCAGTTCTCCTTGCCACCTGAGGGGCTCTGTCAGCAACAATTCTGTCTTATGCAGACTGAGCATCACAGAAATTTCTCACCAAGTATCTCCATGTCAAACAAATTCTGTGTCCACTAGAAAACGCTGGAGTTGGCCCATTCAAGCAATGTATTGAAATGTGTTATGAGGGAGAAAATGCTAAAAACAGCATAAATTATTCCCATGGGATAAATGGATTACTGAAAACCACTTTGCGATACAGCAGGGATTTCAGCCATCCTCCCTCATATTCACCTCACAGTGTCTCTAGCTCTGATGTAGAGCAGTGTGGCACACGCTGGCACAATTAAATACTACTGTCAAGTGTGAGCACCTCTGAAAAAATCAGCATGAAATCCCACCACTGCTGATGACTGGAGGGTGAAACCTTGAGTTCTCCATGGTATAGCAACACAAAAATGGAAGGCAGAGGCACATACAAGATGTCCTCATCAATGCCCATTCATCCATAAGTCATTTTCAGTAGATTTCAAAAACAAGCAGGCTGAACACCAGGACTAATGGCAAAAGTAGTTTCTTTAACTAGATATGACTGATGTTTGTGCACAGCAACTGGATAGGAACTTACATTTTCACATCATTTTGCCTCAAATAGAGCTGACACTTCATTGCTCAAGAAAGTATTCAGTTAGACTCAATAATCTTTGTGAGTACCTTCCAAAAGAATTTTTTTTTTTTTTTCCACTATTCTATGTCATTTCAAATAGCTGTATAATCAATACTGGAATTTTGATTATCCAGCAGTGAACCCAGATCATAAATCACAAGCTTCTCCACGCACATCTACAAAAGAAGTGCTGACTGTAATTAAGACAGATTATACATTGCTATGGCAAACAAGGGGCTCTTTAGACCATGCTGCATACAAGTCTTTCAAATTAAAGGCATCAGAGCCTACATAACCTCAAATCCTCTAGTATATTCAGAGGATCTTATTACCTCAGTCAAGCAAGTGAAATCCTTATTTCCAGTGTGATCACATTTGACATTTTCAGAGCTTAAAGATATTCACCATCCATTTTAGAATACAGTTTATACAGGTGTTCAGAATGGAAACTCCCACACTGCATTTGTTGGTGAACAGACACAGTTAACAGTCAAGTGGAATGGATATAACACGAAAGTGCTTTGAAGTGACTGTATTGACATCTAAGGAAAACTGATCATGCTGAAGTACTATCAGCAGTCCATAAACAAGAGTAATTTATACTTCTGCTCTCTGTCGTGTGGGAAATAAAATCCTGGATGCAAGTCACAAAGCTAAATTGTTTTTTACAGCCAGTGAAATTAAACTACTCCAACTTTGCTTTCAAGTCCTGTTGTTCCATGACATTCCTTCGTCATACTGATCACCAGTCAGTGGATCCCACAGACCACGTGACTCTGGGAAACTATGCACTGCACAACACTATGTAGTCCTGAGCACAGGAATGCACCGAATAACAAATGGATCTTGTTTCTCATCAACCAGAAAAGGAGATTTCAGAGGCAGTAAGAAGTAATGCTCTAGATGACATGCTCTCAAGTACATAGCTGCTTTCTGGCATTATATAGCATGAGAGTGGAACTAAAAACACAGCAAGTATTATAAACAGTAAGGAAAAGCATGCATTGTATTATAAATATCTTATACTCTCTCTCCTTATTTACACATTGACTCCATATTCAGAAAAATTCTCCCTAGTCTGTCTTCCTATGCTTCCACTCCTCTCCCCAGCACTCTTGACCTCTTGCCTTGAACTACACTGTGCTCTGCACACTGAATATATTTGTCCTAGCCTGCAACCACAGCAACAGGGCAAGGCAAGAAAATGGAAACAAAACGTGTGAACTACCACACTGGGTCCCTAAAGGACACAGGAGAGGTATCGAACTGCAGTGGAAAAGGCAACCTGGGGAACAGGAGAGGTGCCCCACTAAGACAGGATATGGCTGTACATTGTTTTAGTGGAACAAACGAATCCTATTTCCTAGGCACAAGAACCATGATAAGCACTTTCTGCCATGCATAAGTTATCAAAAACACTACAGCCTTTATTCTGTTTAACACTTCTCCTAAATATAATACTGGAAGATACATGGAAAGCTCCCCATGTGAGTAAAACCATATGTACAAGAAATGCACATTAAAAAAACTAAAAACAAAAAAAAAAAAAAATTGGGTCCTGAAATGAAGATAGAAATGAAGGTAGAATTCTTCTTCATGTTTTACATGTTCTAAATTGTAACATACAACCTTCATTTCAGACACTATGCAAGCATCCATTGTGTTGTTTCAGACACACTCTATAGCTTATTCATTTAGGGAAAGCTTGCTCCAGAAAGATTTTGGTAAACAGGCAATTTCATTTATCTGTTTAAAATGATTATTCAGTGCTTGCAGAAATCTCTACCCTCATCAACTGTTTGTAAGAGTTTATTGGGTAGAACATTTGTGTAACGCATTAGCAGCATACTGCCTCTACAGAATATTTTACAAGTTCTATATGAGCCGGTGATGAAATTCCAGTTGCTGCAGGTCATAAAACTGCAAAATGTCTGCTCTGTCATTCATCAATACTTGTTTCTCATTCTAAAACTCTTCTGAGCTTCAGTATAAGCTTTATACAGTGTTGGCCACAATTTATTTTCTCATCACACCAACTCAGGATTCAATGTTCAGCTGTGTAAATATCAAACTACCAGCTACCTAATCCCTGGAGCTCCTGAGGAAAGAGAATGAAGGTAACACTTGCAAGGTTTTAAAACAGATGTTTGCTTACATCAAGAAATCTTTAAGAACTATTAAGACATTGCAAGCATCTTTCAGCTTACAACTGCCACTGTATTTCAGCACAATAACCATCCCAAACATGAAAGCTCAAACTAGAAAAAAGAGATACTCATTATGAGCGTTCAATTCCATTTCCGTGTATTTAAGGCATCAAATAAAGTTGCAGCCATTTGTACTTTTAGGCTGCTCAAAAAAATTTTGATGGGAATGGTCTAAAATTCCAGCATTGACCCTGAAGGCTTTATTTACGTACAGGGATCCATGTCCTTTGAAGATTAGAATGTTTACTCTCCAACAGCAGGTCTGAAAGGAAAGCATTTAAAGGAGAAGATGAGAGATGTAAATAAGTGACACTGTCCCAGCTTCCAACCTTAATTCTGGGATGAAAGTTGTACTTGCTGTTTTTAATTATTATTATCTTTTAATATTTCAGAAAAGCAATCATGCTATCCCTCCCCCTTAAAAAAAAAAAAAAGAAAAAAAATGGGATCAGGGCAGGACAAAAAAAGAAGATAAATTATCTTGAATTATTAATTTAATCAAATTTAAGATTTCTTACCTTATTGATTTATAACTTTGTGCTTAAGTCAGGAAAAATTCATCTCTTTCAATACGCACTTAGTTATAATCAAATACTCGTATCGATGTCTGTCACCACATCTGCACATCTGGCAGCAATAGAGACAAATTAACAAGAAGAGTCAGAAAATCTGGCAACATGATAAACTAAAACACGCAAAATCCTTTCTCTACACTTAGACCACCAGTGACTGAGGATGGATTAACTTCCTGTCTCTAATACTGGCGCCAAAATTAAAGGAAAATTACATTGCAATCTGGGTACCAGGTTTCAGGCTACAAACAAGTAAAAGCCCTCAGCTCAGCTGCACCAGGCGGTGAAACCTTTGCTCTAGCTTTAGCTGTCTGTGATGGCCCCCTCTAACAGCTGCTTTTAATTTAGTTTAAAAGAAGTGATTTGGCAAGCATGTACGTTTGCACCTTCAAAGGAGACAGATTTAAAAAGCCAACGTCCTGGAATATTAACCATTTTGGAGTCCCACTGTTTTAATACAGTGATGACAAGAGGAGTCACAGCTTTTTAAAACAGTAGGTATCGGTACATAGAAAAACCAGAATACAGTGTTTTCATTTAGCTTTCTTCACCATCTCTGACTTTGTACAGTTAAAGGCATTGTGGTCCTTACTTCAAATTTAATTCAGCAAGAATTTA
This sequence comes from Oreortyx pictus, assembly GCA_036925125.1. NCBI lineage: Eukaryota > Metazoa > Chordata > Aves > Galliformes > Odontophoridae > Oreortyx > Oreortyx pictus. The sequence continues at coordinate 155,670,513 of JAUPFR010000001.1, read as the reverse complement.
CAATTGATCAACTTGACTGAGCAACTAAGGCACAGATTTCATTTATAACCAGAAAAGGACAGCTGAATAAGGACCAGAAGCACACATTAAACCAAAGAAAATGTAATCTTGTACTTACATTACCTTCTCTTGTTGGGTGTGGCAGTGGTTGCAGAAACAAAGAGGGAGAATGGGTATGGGAAAGCAAAGACTCAGACATGCATCACATATTTGGCAAAGATTTAACAGTAAGCCACTTAGAAAAGAGTGGTGGTGCCAGGCAGATTTTCAGTGCCTCTTTTTATTATTTTCTTTTCCTAAGTATCTCAATATGGATTTGTGGATCTATTATGCATCTATTCTCCATCAGACGCATGCAGACCAGTTGCAGGCACAGGCAAACAATGTTTCTGCCCTGTGTGCATGAAAACAGAATATGTGCAAACACATCTGATAGTTGGAATTCAGAAAGTGGAAGACTTGTTCTTTTATTTTGGCATAAAGGGCTTCAACCCACCTTACCAGGCATCAGACACATGCCTACCCTTGGAAGCAGAACACATTTAACACAGTAAATCCAGAGACACAAATGTCAGACAAATGAAGGTGCAAACACTTAACAGAAGGAACCTACAGATTCAACACTCCTTTTCCCTATTTGCAAACAGAATTCACACTTCTCGTTCTTCATACATTAATGTAGGTCAGAGACCACATGGCAGCATAGTTTATTAAAAGTAATGTGCAAATAAGATGCATGATACCTGCAAACAGCATGGGGTTTCCATTTGTAAAAAAGATACAAGTACAAAATTAAAATGCTTACTACTCATTTCAATAAAATGAAGTCTGACATAGAAATACATATGCTGTATTATTTACACCATTAATTTACAAAAGATATTATTTGCATAAAACAAAGCTATAAAATAATTAGAAATATAGTATTTTTATAAGGAATGTTTTCCCTGTATAAAAAACTTAGAGCATTTTGGCAATTATGGGTTTTTTTTGAATAAAAATGCATTTATTTGGTCTGAATTCATAGCATCATGTGGTTTCTTTCTTCCCTTCTTCCTTTTCTTATTCCCCTTTTTAAATAAAATTCCACACTGAGGTAGTAGCATGTCAAAGTATTTCTTCGGTTCCAGAAATAAATGGCAGGTCCAAAAGGAGCTATGTATCCAAATCACAGGAGTGAAAAGTAAAAGTTCTGAAGTTTTCAAAGGACTGTTTGTAATTGTAACTGCTATTTTCTTCTCTAGAAACTGTCCTTTCCCTTCCATCTTCATCTGCCTCTGGATCGAAGTCCAACGAGGAATGAGGATTATTATGGGAGGTTTTTGGCTGACAACTTGCTGGCTGTCGACGACTTGAAAGAGGGTCCAGCTGAGGCCTCCATACAGGCTTTCCAAACGTTCCTGAAAGACAGTAAATGTATGGGTATGGAAACACTGACACAAATAGTTTTGTGACATGCTGAGGGTTTCATGTTAGAAGAGAAGCAAAAGTTCAGCAATACGAGCTTTTACTCAACTATTATTCATCCCCTTCAAAGCAAATGTGATCACAACTACGAGGCAATACTCTACCTGAGACATCAGAAATAGTTCCAAGGTAAACAACTTGGAAGCCACACATATGACATAACTTCATTACCTTTGCTTTCACAACTACGCCCATGCCCATTTTTCTATAGGAAAGAGCACAGAGATCAAACTATAAACAAATCACAGGGCCTGCTTTGATGCAAAAATCAGTCAAGAACATGACACAGAGACTCTTCTGAACAAATGATGCAAGAAATTTGATGTGTAATTCAACATAGGTGAAAAGAAACATATACAATTACATAACACCCTCCATCATGCAATCTGAATGCTAAAACATTCTTTCTTCTGGTTAACATTTCCCATTAACTAATAACAAAGGTTCTGTCAGTCAAATTCTGCCTTTATTCACACCTGTACATCTTCCCACCCACAGCTGGATAGAACAGACATAAGCTAAAAGAGAATTAGGCATTTAAGATGAACGTTTATTAATAATAACCTGGATTCACTACCAAGAAAATACTTGATGTGCCCTTCGCACTTCACTACTGTAAACGTGCTAGCATAAGCACCTCTGACACCCTGATACAGCTGATGAAAAGTAATCTTTTGTGATACTTAAGAAGAATTATTTTAAGAAAACATGAGCTGATTTTGAAGCATTCCATTTTTAATACTAACTTTACACTACAATTTTTAACAAATTTTGCACTCAACTGCCATACAGTTTTGCATATTTGCTAACAGCAACAGTTTCAAGTAAAACTGTGATTAGAGATGCTAGTGTGAATTGATTTGGACAGGAACATATTTGCATCAATGATGTGTAGAGCAATTTTGCTTCCAATGCAACATTAAAAGATGTGCCTCAGCAGCAAAGCTACAAATAAAACCCGCCTTAAAAAAAAGAAAAATTCAAGCTGTGAACTTTCTGCCTCAGTTATCAGCAGTGATGTTAAAGCCAACTGCCCTTCCTCATTGTGGTTCAAAGAGCAAAGAGAGTGCCAAATTTGAGGACAGTGATGCTGAAGATGAGGAATATATCCAGATTTCTTCCACAGCCATCTTCAAATCCTGACCACATGCTCCTCTTACTGTAGAATGCCAATGAAGACTGTCCAAGACAGTGACGATGCAACTTACGTGTGGTAGGATCTGAGAAAGCTGACAAGTAACCAGCCCTGAATAGGCTAGTAGGTCAGAAATGGCAATATGAGCCCTTGAGGCTGTATTAATTCCCGGGTATATCTTCACACAGTAGAACCTCTTTCTGTGGGAGACATGTGGTAAAGCCCCATCTGCAGAATCCTACCACAGCAATAGTGGCAGGCAGCCAGTAGGCTGTGTGTAATCCCAGGGCCTCTGCCAGATATGGCATCTGCAATGTTTTAAGTTCTAAACATCTGTTTTTTGAAGGGAGAAAACTTCCAAAAATGTACCCCCACTCCCTCCTTCCCCTCAAGAACAAAGAGCTCAGTGATGCACATTCCCACAGGTTCCCTTGCCTCAGTAGGCAGATCCTGGCTCTGGACAAGTCTGCTGACACATAAGCCAGGAAGAGGTTCACGTTATCAGTGCTGCATTTGTCATTCAGATATCACAGGGATGAAAGTAGTACATGTGTTTATATGCATTTTAAACAAACCAACCCAATCAGTGCAAAAAATTACTGAGCTTCAAAGTTAAAGCAAACTTCTTCCTCCACCTCTCCCTTCAACCTGGGTTAAAACTGTAAGCTGAGTTAAACTTCAGGAACTACTCTGTCATTCATACCACCAGAAAAGAGACGGGAGGGGTAGACAGGGCATTTTTCCAAAGTGCTTTACTTTGAAGAGCAAATAGTTGTGGTCGACAGCATTACAGTATATCCTTATACACTAGCATCAGTCTCCCCACCTGCTTGGAGTCCTCCTGCACACCTTTTTGCCTTCTAGGCAAAACCTCTAGTATGTCTAAGGTTTATGAAAATGTATTTAAGTTAGAATTCTAGCATTTATAGAAATCTGCCAGCTACATTAAAATGAAAGATAAAAATCATACCACTGAAGAGATGCATAAGTAAGCTATTAAGACCTCCTAGTAATGTAAAATCTGCTGATTATGTAGTTTTATTGTGATCACTTTTCTGTTCCTGATGATCAAACGTTGTATCAAATATTTCTGAGAAGTCAGGTTTCCTGACAAGCAGAAGGTGGCTCCCAGTTACACTAAAGGGTGAACCAACTCTTCAGACTAAAAACATTCAGCATGAGGACTAACCTGGTGCAGGCCAGCATTGCTTTCTGAACAAGCCCCAATCTGCCCATTTTGTAATACAAGAGAGGACCCACTTCCTGCCCAACTCCTGGTCCAATCCAGAAGGCAACACAATTCAGGAGCATCCAGCTGGCCGCATACACTGTCATGGAGAGGCAGCCCACATGTATCTCTCTGCATAGTGCATACCTTAAACACTGTCACACAGTAAGTTACTTACAAAGAGGAGGAGAAAACAATAACATATGCAAAGCGTAAGAGCAACTTCACAACTGCCTTTCCTCAGATACTTCCTGTCTCTCCTCCTTTCAACAGTACTTGCATCTCACACAGTGTATTATCTTGCTCAATTCTCTGACATCTGCTGAAAGAAACCCCCACAAACTGAGCAAAAATATTTATTTCACAGCACTAATCATATGAGCATCAAAGCACTACTACAGACTTACTTACCGTAGGAGGGGGAATCAGTAAGTTGAGAAATCTAAGTTTTGCTTAGTGTTGCAAGTAGGAAGCGAGAGACAACAAGGACATCAACAGCTTGAATAAAAATGAGTGAGAACATACCCATGAAAGTGCTGTTACTGATAATAGATGACGGTTCCAAACTTCTGTTTAAATCAAGCTTGTCTGAGTTCAGACTTCTGCTTTTTAGTCCAGTTCCTTCATTTTGAGTGTAAATGGAGTTAATCAACCTGCTGCTTGTAGCCTGCATCCCAGTAATGCCAATGCACTGGTCAAAGGGATCTTCCAGTGGAGGTGAGTACTGACAGCATTCCTTTTTCTTTAAATATCCAGACTCATAAGGATCCAGGTTTGCTGTTCTTTGGTCAGGGTTGCAACCTAAAGAAAACGAAATTCCTTTTGCAAGCATTTATCACAGCACAAAAATTAATTAAGACTCGTTTCTTTTTCAACTTACTTGTGCTGCATGCATCAAAGGTCTCAGAGCTGTATGTGTTTCCTTTTAAATACATAGTCCCTGAAGTCCCCAGGTAGTGGCATAGAAATGGATCTGCAACACCCTCCAAGTCTGTTTCACTGCTGTTATCTAGGTGGCAAATGCCTTAAAAATATAATTGGCACATCAGCATATGTTCCTAAGACTCAGCATATGCTTCCGTAAGTTTTGTTCTTTTAAGAACTCCATCTTATCAATGAAGTTTCATAGTATGTTTATTAGATCTCAAGTTTCAGCTGAACTTTTCATTAAAAGAAAAATGTATGAAGAGTTAAATTTATTAAGAGAGAGCATATCAAACTTGCACCCCCAGCATTCTCCCAGTAAGATGCATTTTCCTCATTAACTCAGGTATGTTTTGGACTCTTAGGTGACAGATACGTTAAAAATGCTGCAACTTTCAACATGCAATTATCTTAAATTGTTTATTGACTCTGACTGTAACAGTTTCTCTGACAGGAAATTTCATCAGTTGTGTTACACTAAAGTTATGTTGGTATTAACATTCATCTCTATGTTCCAGTATAACAATTCCTTCCAAACTACAACAGAGTAATCACATTGTTACAACTCCTTCTGGGCACTTTTACTTTGGAAATAGGATCATCAGATTGAATTTACCCTTGAGACTAGAGAAAAAGTTTTAAGCAAAGCCATAGGGTCATTTGGATGAGCAGAACGATGGTTCTGTTATTAGCTTGCTGATGCAATCACAAACAATAAATCTTACGCTCTCTCTCAAACTTCACTGAAGATCTTTCACTAGTGCTATTCCTTAAGTTAGAAAGACAACAGGCAAGCTGTAGCTACTCGAGAGAGATGGAAAATCTGCTTAACATTTTGCACTTACCATTACTGTCCCTCTGATGTAAGAAATACCCTCCCACAGAAGATGTGAGGAACTGATGATGACTACCATTTTCAGATGAACCATAGCCATCCTGCCTTTCAGCCAGTGTGCCCTGGGATGACAGGTAACTTGGAATGTCAGCAGGCAAATTTGTTTCATCTGTGGTGAAGCAAAACACGCACAACAGTCATCAGCATACTTCAGGATTTGTAGAAGAATTTTTATATTTGTCAGAAGGGTGCTGTAAGTAGCAAGCAATTCACTCTTCAGACTGAGAAAAAGTACATAAATATTCCTACAAGAAAGTCACTGGAAAGTAACCACAAATGTATATGCTTACACACCTGTATTTGTGATGCTGCAATCTTCATTTCTCCTTCTGGTGTGGTAGATGATGACCACCCACACTAAGGAAGTGCCCACCACACAGCAAACCACAGCTATGATGACAATGCCAACTGTGGCCCATCCATCATCATCAAGTGCTGGAGCAATGTTTTGAGGAGAATCACAGGTGGGAGTGGGAATTACATTAAGACGAATATTGCCTCGTTCTGTTCCAAGTGTATTAGACATTTCACAAGTGTACTTCCCAGCATCTTCTACATCTGTATCCACAATAATTAGTAGCTGATTGCTTGCAGCAAAGAAATGTCTTTCTGTTACCATGAGAGGGCTGTCATCCTTAGTCCAGTTCAGTCGAGGTGGAGGGCTACCACCAGCAATGCACTGCAAGACTGCAGTTTCACCTTTTGTTACGGTTCGATCCAACAAAGGCCGCAAAAATGATGGTGTTTCTGAAAAGAAAGCATTAAGCTTTATACCCTATATAACCTTGCAAAAATGGGAACATGCTCCTTTCTTTCACAGCTCAAGAGGAAAAGCTAAATAAAACGCATCACTAAGGCCTAATGAGGCTTACTGCCATTTTCGGAGAAAACACCTTCAAGGAATTTGAACTAAGAGTCTACAGCTTGCTCATCAGTTGATCAGATTTAGACACTTGCTTTCCTTACGAAGATAAAAAGCCCAAATCATATATGCTTAAGAGTGCAAAGAATTAGATTAAAATGGCTAACAAATCATCACCAAATTACAAGAAATGCAAAAATTTCTCTTTGTATATATAATAGATTGTTCCAATTACGCATGAGAAATGAATTATAGAATGGTTAGGGTTGGAAAGGACTTTTATGATCTGGTTCAAAACCCACTGCTATAGGCAGGGACACCTCCCACTAGACCAGGTTGCTCAAAGCCCCAGGTGTAACCATCTCCTATTATTTTGCATCACAGTAGTGATTCTGTGCTGGCATACACATTTCTAATCCATTACTGTGTGTCAATGCATAATATTTCAGAAGATTGTAATTACTGTACACTGCTTTGAAAACAGTGCAATTTTTTTCATCAGTACACGATTTTAAAACTACTCAGCAATAGTACAGACCTTCAGGAAGATTTATGCACTTAAGGTCTGCCAATTTCTTACCTAGAACTGTTAATGTTGCGTTAGCTGAAATGCTTCCTGCAGTGTTTTGAGCTGTACAGCTATAAACACCCGTGTCTTCAATTTTTACATCAACAATAAAGAATACATCATCTTCAGGCATGACATGCATACGCCTCTTGCGGGCTGCTGGAAAATCTGTTCCACCATCTTTCTGCCAAGCAATCTGTGGGACAGGATGCCCAACTGCAGCACATTCCAAACGTGCCATTGCCCCAGCACGAATGGTTAAGTCCATGGGAATCTTCGTAAATGAAGGCAGCACTAAAGAAAAGTTAGTGATACCAAAAACAAATAATTAATCGTAAATAAAACATACTTTTATGTAAGTTGTTCCAAAAGTAATGACTCCTATTTATTTCCATGGAAACTACAACAGATACAAAAAGCACAGCAACACTACTGATGAAGTAAATTCTCACATACAAAACTCTGTTTTTCAACATAATCTCCACCATTAGCTAAGCTTTTTTTTTTTTTTTTCCAGCAATGAACAAGAGCCTGCATGCCTTGCTCATAAAAATCTCCACCAGCAGAGGTGACCCAGTGTTTCATAGTTATTACGACAGCATCATTGCTAGAAAAATGTTGCCCACGCAGTCCATCTTTATTGGCCCACACAGAAGTCAAAAGGCACCAAATCTGGACTATATAGTGGGTGTATTGGACAGTTCAGAAGAGATTGCCAATATGCTCCACAGTTTTTAAACAGGCATAAGGCACAGCATTACCATGTTGCAAGAGAAAGGCTGTCTTCTCTAGCTTGACTCTGAATGTTCAAGCCTTCAGCTCAGTCAGCACCACAATGTAGCAGTCAGACTCAATGGTCTGTCTGGGATTCAGGAAATCCAGGAGGATCACTCCTTTCCAATCACAAATGACTAAGCACACCACTTCACCTGTTGAGGGCTGCATCTAAACGTCTCAATGGCTGCAAGTCATCAGTCCAGGGACAGCTGTTTTGAATATGGTTTGTGGTGGTGACATTACATCTAATCACCAGCAATGAAGCAATCTAGGAAATTGTCACCTTTAGCCTCGTATTGGTACTCACAAACTTGTATACTTTCTGTTCTTGAGTGAGCATTTGAGGAACACACATTGCAAATTCTGTAATACTCCAACACTGCCACCACTGTTTCCTACTCATTAAAGCTAATACTCAGCTCTGTATACAGTTTCCTCATCATATTCCATTGTTTTGCATGGATGAGGTGACAGAGATGCTCTTCATTTGAAGGTGACAGCTGTGCAATGCCTGAGCAGAAGATGGATTCTCTTTCACACTGCTGTTGTCAGTGCTGAAATGCACCACCCACCACCTCATCGTGCTAACATTCACTGTTTGGTCTCCATAAATGTTCAGTGCCAATGAATGTCAATGGGTACATTTCTGAATCTGCATGGATTCAACTCTACGTCTTTGCTTCATATGCAGTTCCATGTCAGACAATTTTATCAGACTGCCCCTCTGCTGCGATCTGTTGCTGATTCAACCTCTCTTGCCTTACCACCAACATTAACATCAGAGGCGATAGGCCAACACAAAAAAATGAGTCATTACGTTCAGAACAGCCCTTGTACTTTTTGGCACAACATGCTCATTATTTTAACACTCTTCTTGGACCTAAAAATACGCAAAACCTCATAACCTGAACTTAGCAGTAGCCAGCAAAAGGAAAGGCAGAGAGTTGTGTAGTTTGCGAGACTACCAAGATCAAAATCTCATTTCTGCTAACAGTTTCCTTCAGGATTTTGCCATTAACACTTTGAAATTTAGTATATGGAGTAGGCAATACTAATATTTATCATTGTGTTGCATGAATTTTGTCACATTTACTAAAATTGAGCTTGTTATTTTTTTTTTCCCTATACTGTGGTTCAGCACAACGGATTATGAGGTAAAACTGAATGGTTATCTTGGAACCAGAAACATTTTAAGAAAAAAAAAAATCAGCTCATTAAGGTAGATTTTCTTCTTCAAAGGCTTTTTTTTTTTTTCTGAAAGATGCAGATGATGAGAATGGAAATAAACATATTTAAGTAACTTGATTAAAATGATTCCACTTGAATATCCAAAAAACAACATACAACATACTTACTGTTTACTGTAAGTTTGGCTTTAACAGAGTAGGATGAGCCAAAGTGATTTGAAATAACACACTGGTATTTCCCTTCACTGCTGAATTCAACATTGCGCAGTCGAAGGATGGTGGTATACTCCATCACTTCACCACCTTGAGCCCGGAGGTGTGCATAATTTTCCATTTCAGCATCATGCAGTAATTCATTGTCTTTCTTCCATGCAAAGGTCATTGGGGAATCACTGCTGCTGGCTGCCGAACATACAAAACTCAAATTGGAGCCTTTAATTGCTGACTGAGTTTCTGGCTGGACGGTGATCTGTGGCTTAGGAAAATCATCTGCACAGAGGGGAGAAGAGGAAAGAAAGAAAAAGCAATACTGAGGAAGAGTAGAATCTATGTGAGCCCTGAGGACTATTTTTAGAAGTGTCTGTTCAACTTGTTTTATAGGTCTAAGAGAAGAATCAAGTAAGTATTCAGAAAATGGATACACAATGCTTTGCTTTAAATTCTGCCAGCCTTAGGGCATTTAAAGATGCCATATTTATTAATTTATTGTGCCAAGTCATTTCTTATTGAAGACAAAGCACATTTAAAAGCAGACTGTTTGTATAGTTTCTTCAAGAGAGATCCACCCCTTAACATCTGGAAGGATTATTCTGAATGTAAGTCACAAAGCATACTCTTCAGCTTTACAGCACCTCAGTCTGCAATGAGTTTTTCTTCATTAAAAGCATAGTTACTCTGTTATCAGAAACTGGATGTTTAAGACCTAGGTTCTCCCCAAACCTGCAAAAAAAAAAAAAAAAAAAGGTACAGCAGTTGCTGTTCCAATGATTTGCAGCTGTCTGGTCTATTTTGCAAACGCAGCAGTGTTTAAAATCCCTTAAGAAGGCAGCACAGAAAAAATTCAAGTGGTTATTGTCTGGAAGTCTTTTTACTACTGCTAACTTACCTCAAGAATTCTACTTTGTGAGTTTGCAGAATTAGCTTCCTTCTGAACTAGTTATTCTGTCAACTGCATTGCAGATCACATGTACAAAAGGAACAATTAAATACCTGGTCTCTCAAAAGCAAACAGCCCAAGATGTCTCCAACCTACTGACAAAGCCTGAAGCTTGAATTTTATATGCAATGAAAGAAAAGCCCCAAGCCCAAATTACTCCTTGCCACAGACTCCACACGAACAGCAGAGAGTAATGCCGTACCTTGCCCATTTGTTCTTTTATCTCCTCTTTTTGGAAACAACATACTACAGTCAAATCATAATTTTCTTTACATGATCACAACACAGCTTGTTACAGAAGTACATACAGACACTCTGAACCTAAGCCAGAGATAACCTGGAAGTCTAAAGGTAACCTCCAGCTTCAGAGTACTATGGATCCCTTGCCTGATCTGGAACCTTTGGCCTGGATCTTAAGAATTAACCAGGCTACTTTGTTTTCCTCCTTCATATCAATTTATTGAGTCCTCCAAGACAGATTACACCACTTGCAAGATGAGCTGATACTGTCAAGACTTTGCTCAAAGATAACTAACACTTCAAGTACTTCAATTAGCCACGTGAAAGGGCAGGAGGATATATTTCACTCCGTGTCAGTTGCTACGATCAGTAGAATAATGAAGTGTTTTTAAATGGTAATTATTTGATGGAGGGCATCAGAAAGTCAATCAAAAAAGCAGATACTACAGAATATGAAAGATAAAACCAGTAGCATGTTTTCTTCAGGACAGAGTGTTTATTTTAGTACATGTCACACATACGTACACATTGACGCATCACAAACATACAGGCACACATGCTTTTTCACTTTTGAGGAAAATATTTCTCATTTTATAGAAACCACTTGACTATTCCATAATGAAAATCAAACTACTCATCACTGTGGTGGTATTCCTTTAGTATCACACAGCTAAGTTTTAGTAATCAATTCAGGTCACAAAGATATTTTTATTCTACTCTATCTTTATTCCAGTTATCTTTGGTACAGAAATATTTCACAATTTATTCCAGCCTGAAATATTCATGCCTTTACAAAACATAATTTATAAGAATTTTCTATTTTTCAAGCTAAGAATATGAATCTCTTGCCTAGCATGAGCTATCCTTTAAAAAATAAAGGAGATTCCTTAAATGTGTTAAAATTAATTCATTAAAGATGGCATTCATCAGCTTAAAGAAAGATCACTGTCCCCTGTGGTTTATCAAATAAGAGATATACATTTTAAACCTCCAACTGAAGATATTGCCAGAATTAACATTTTGTAAATAATTATATATGTATCATTCATATATACAAATGATATGGCATTCATATATACTTCATTTGCTATCGAGTAATCAGTAATTTACTGCACTACGTCAACTTCTCTTCAGCACTAGCAAAATTATGCAGCACCTACTCATTACTTAATATATTAAAACATTTGACTGCTAGCAGGAAGAGGGAAAAAATTTCATGTAACATTTTATGTTCAGTACCTGATTTGTCACTGTAAAAAAAAAAAAAAGATATGAGTGGAAACAGTATAAATTAAGCAATCATACTTCCAATGAGAGGAAGTTATTGAGAAGACAAATACAGTGTTTGAATTTTCTTTAGTAATAGAAAAAGAGGATGCACATAATAAAAATATATGAAATCCAGGTAGCTTTCAACTTCCTTAGATTTTCAAAGTTCCCAATTAATTCATTAAGAGTACTGAAACACACATGCATTGTTGATCTGAATTCCTAGTACATGTACACTATTCTCCCTCAGGTATATAACAGTGATAATGAATGCATTCCATGCAGGTAGAGAAATTTTGTCTTACGGAAATGCTATCACTTCAAATTCTCAAGCCTTAAGGCTTGAGAAAGAATTAAAGAATATTTTATTAGTATTCACAGTCTGGCTTATTGAAATACAAAGTATTAGTAACAGAATTGTGGGAAATTACAAGTTTCAAAATACAGTACATTTTTGAAGTAGACATCACACAAAGAAATCAGAGTATAGCTATTTTATCTTCAGCTTTTCTCAGCTTTGGAATAAACTCAAATTTGATGAAGTATGAATAAAATTTACAAATAATCAAAACCAAAAATGGCATATTAATTCAGTCAAAATACGGCTCACTTAAGAAGGATACCTACTGAAACAATATCCTTATTTAGAAGCACATACATTTACCACCACAAACTGCTGAGCTTTCTCTTGTACTCAGTGGCATTCTATGCAAGCTGTACATGAAACAAAAGTCAGGAAAATATCACTACCCATCTTGTAGAAAGCTGCAAATTTAGTTCATCTATGCTAGAGTTTGGGAACAGAGAAGAAAATATTAAAAAACATTATATCCTTTCCATTTTACTAATGAATTCAAAACATATCAAAGAAGCCACCAAAATCAATTCATTCAGCAAATTTTTTTCAATGTAATGAGGAATAGAGACTATACTCACCACAGACAAATGCATCTAGGCTGACAGCAAAAATACTTCTCCCTTTTAGTAGCTGAGGATGGGCACAACTGGCATTTACAAAGTTCTGGAAGTTGTTCTCTGACACCCACTGTGGCAGCCACTTTAACTGGCAGTCACACAAGAGACTTGATGTGTTTAAGTGCCTAAGAAAAAGCAGTTACACTCAAAGCCTGTTTGCTTGGACTCTTACAAGGCAAGTCAGTAACATGAAGCGAATTTTTAATCTAAATAGGTCTATTACAAGAAAAAGTAACCAATGCCATTTGGCTCAAATTTGATGACACTGTTGTCAGAATTGTGAAATTTTACACAGCACACATTCTCCTTAACTCCCAGCTTCTGCTTTCAGGCAGTTGGACATGTTTCTAGTGTTTTGGGTACAAAACTACAGTCAACAGTGGAAGACACAGAAAAAGCACTTAAAATAGCAGCCCAGAAGAGAGGTGCTCTGAAAGCTAACATCAAAACAATTCTGAGACAATTCATTTCCCCATTCACATTTTTTGTCTGAATTTATCTTGTGGCACATATTTTAAAAGGAGAATGTGGAGATGAAGAATAGCCAGTACTGCAATAACAAGTGCAAATATGGTTATCGGTGTACCCAACTTCTGTGAATAAACAGCTACATTCACAGATGAATACAAGAATAAACCAGAGAGATACTCAATGAAATGCATACAATCAATAGCTGAAGTAGGAAGAGTTCAGTTCAGATATAAAGAAATGACTAGATGGGAATTTGTACTAATAATTTTACTTCTTGGAAAGTACTTTCTATCACTTGCTTATACCTCTCTCATACATTATGGAGGTCTACAAGGAGATCCAGAAGCACAGAAAAAGAAAACCAACAACTTTTGAGTAGTTACTTCACTGAAGTGTTCAGAGACTGCTATCTTATAGCATCTCACAGCTCCAAAGCAGTGTTAGCCTGTCAGTTCATCACAGCTGATCATTCTTCATCTGAATCAATCTCCAGATGTCAGCTCTGGGCTCTCACTGCTTCTTTTGTGCCATACCTAGTAATTCTCCAGCAGCTGGCTGGCTGACTTCAGCAAACTAATTGAGTAATACAACCAAACCTATACTAAGGAAGAGGAAAATGCCTGACAATGGATGGAAACACAGCTGCTGCTTTCTACAGCGCCTGCTGCTATGTCGGGATATGGTTAACATCAAACTGAACTTTAAATGAACCAAATATACAAGGTTCCTCACTACTTTTCCTACTGCACCCAACATCAGGTAACGAGAGCTTTATGTTCTTGCTATTCTTCAGTTTGTTGCCACATTATGCAACAGAGCAACTCTGAACTACAGATCTGACTACAGAAGGCTGATATGAATACAGGAAAAAAGAACATACATTAAAAGAGGAGGTATTAACTGTACTCAAAATACAGGGAGTAATACCCGCATTTTTCCCCACGGTGAAATGTAGGTATAAAATCTAATGCCTTCATCAAAAAATAAGAGTGAGAAGCAAAAAAAAATAAATAAAATCAAGAAGTTTGCTAACAGAATACGCTCTTCCTAATGACCGCTTCATGACTTCTCTGAAGACCTGCCCCTAGGCTGCTCCAGGACAAAAGGACCCAATTATAAGCACTGACAACTAGGTCTTTATAGAAGAATTACTTTACTGCGTTTCACTGGTCCAGTGAGCTTTAGCTCAGCAATAGCACTGCTGAAGCTATAGCACATTACATCAAAGTCTCCCTTATCTAGTATCTATTAGAGATCAGCCAATTTAAAATCAGGGCTCTAGATACCAAATGTAGCAGAAAATGAACACTCCTTACCCTATGCCATCTAACTTAAACACACTTGTCACATAAAAAATAAAAAGTAAAAAACACCGACACCTTCAGAGATGTTAAAATACAAATTTATCACTGCATCAGGCAGCAACTTACGAGGCTCTTATTTACATAGTTAGGATTTTTTTGATAGAAACTTACAATTCTTTAAGTTTCTTCATTTGTGAAAATGCATTTCCTTGAACTGACATAATTGCATTATTACTTAGATCCCTACAAAACAAACAAAAACATGAAAGTAAAGAGTAATTAAGTGAACTAATGTATTTAACAAGAAGAATCCAGGAATAATTTGTTATATGTTACAAAGTTTTTTTTAGCATAAAGCAAAAGAGACAATATTGAAGAGTTTTATAGCATGCTTAATATATGGAACACTTCTGTATTAATATCAAAATTCATATTCAGTTGAAAAACCCTACTCCATTATTCAAAGTAAGTGCGTCTCACTCAAAGTGATAAGTAAAACTTGTCAGTCCTGTTTTTGTTTCTGTGAGTATCAAAATTAGTTTTTTTTCAATGATGACTTAAATGCAAGTATTTACTACTCACAAGTGTTCAAGTGCATCCAAGCCAGAAAACGCCTTCTTTGTAATGGATCTAATTCTGTTTCCATGCAGTATCCTGAAAAAAAAATTAAGTACATAATGCAAAAAAGATGGAAGCTTTTCTGGAGCTGAACAATTGCATTTTTGGCATTTATTTCCAAACTGTGACTAATATTTACCATTCAGCCTTCCTCAATGCAGCAAAATGTCTCACCCTTAAAATAAATTGATTTATTGCACTTGACTACACATCTTGTTTTTACAATCATTTTAAAACACAATTATACAACTCAGGAATGTAGATTATTTAGATGCAGCCACATGAGCACCTTTTTATTCCATAGATGCGCATTTTCAAATTATCTTTTCACACCAGCTCTTTGCACATCCATTGGATGCTGCAATGCTTTATCAAAGACTATTCCTGTCACTATACCTTGGTAATATTCAATAATACACTTTTTTTTTTCTAAAAAGTTTCTATAAATAATACAAAAATGAAATCTGCATGTGTATTTCAGATTAACTTCACTCAAAAAATCAGAAATTGCTTTTATAGAACCTAACATTTTATTGCGAACAAAATGCTAAGGGACAAAAATCATCTCAGCTGCGGAAAAAAACATATCATTTTGCACTGGTCCTCAAAACAGGCATATTATAAGCTACTTATTTATTTTAAAAGGAATTAGACATGGTGATACTCACAGTTTCCTAAGTTTATCCAGACCAGAGAAGGCACCATTCATATCTTCAATAGTCCATGATATTTCATTGTTTTTCAGATCCCTATTTAAAGGGAAAGGTGGTGGGTAGAGAAATCAAACCACAAAAAAAAAAAAACAGGTATATACTTCTTTAAGAACACATAGTACTTAAAATAATTTCTGAAGTAACTGTCTGGCAGCACTTATTTTCTCCTCACTTTTAGTTATTTCATTCTAACTTTTACTGGAAGACTTTGACAACTATCAATTTGTATTTTTTCCCCACTGATAATTACAAAGATCACAAGATGAAAGTTAAGAATTATTACAGAACAAACTCACGTTCCCTGCAAGAGTTTTCAGATACAGGACAGAAGGAGCATCAGAAAAAGGGAAGAAATCAATTGTTGCCTCCTTCAAACTGAAATACATTTATGTCTTTGTACACTGTAAACATTAATACACTGAGATTTATTAATAAGTAAACCGTTTCTACATTCTATACTGTTGACAGAGCTAGCTGTGTTATCTGTGACAGAGAAAGAGATTAGATTTGTGAAAAGAATAGTGTCTCAACAGAGAATCAACAGGGTAAGGCTAAAGAAGAACAAGTCTAGGGGAAAATGTTTAATGATTTCTAATGTGTAAAACTTAGACATCTGACGAAGTCTCTTGACTTCCTCTTTTTATGATCTATATCTCTGTATGCATTTAAAAACACAATACATCACTGTAAATTAGATCTTTGATAGATGCCTCTAAATGCTATCACTCTTTAAAGTCTAGAGGAAAAAATAACTACTTCATTCGTCTGGCTAACAAATGAATCAATGGTATGCAAAAGAACAATTCTAATGAAGCAAAGCATTTTTAGTTTAATTTACTTCTTTCTTCTTCTTCCTTTAAGAAATGCTATTTCAAAATACAATCAAATGCTTAACATAATTGCTCAGTCAGGACAAGCGTCTACATTCAGTGTTGTCTGCTTAATTCTACCATGATGGAAAGTACTGATTCAGTTAAGACAGAACTATCAGATCCCTGAGGCCATCGGTAGTGATGCTGCTCACTGCCTTTGAATGGAAAGTAACTAAAAAAGTTTGCATTATAATTCCCAGCATCCACTGTGCACAGCCTTTAAAAAAAGAAGTCCTCCCTTTCCAAACTCATTATGGAAAAAAAACAAAACAAAACACTAGACTAAGGAAAGATACAAAAGCAAAGCAAAGCAAAACAAAAACAACCTAACAACGCACAGGGGGTTTCTTAAGGTTTTTAAACTTAACACTCAAGTTAATCAACTTACAAAGTCTGAAGACTAGAAAGTCCCCGGAAGGCACAATCAGCAATGTAGTTTACTTTGTTGTTTCCAATGTACAGTCCAACTAGCACGCTTAAGCCAACAAAGCTTGAATCATCTAACCTTGCTAAGTGATTGAACGTCAAATCTCTGCAAGTTCAAGGAAAAATGGATTTTAATGTTTTTTTGCATTATTTGTTACTCAGTTCAAACCAGTTGAATTGTCAAGTGGGGGAAATAGTTCCCTTCCTTTACAACGATCACAAAACCTACTTCGCTATTTTTGACCATTCAGCTTATCATTTCTAATTATTCAGAAATTACTGCAGAACAAATTTATTTCATTTGAAAATGATTGTGTTACAGCTCTAGAACAACTGCTACAGTGAAATGAAGCAGTCATGGTTGGCTTCAACTTCTTCCAACAAAATTTAACTGTCTTACATGCAGAAAAGTTGCTGTCACCTTGGAAACTCTGTTATGAAAAATTTGCAGATCAGTGGTAAGAAGCTCATGCTTTGGCATGTACCCTAATTTCAAATCTGGAATAGAATAAAAGCTACTCACAGCTCACTGAGTTTTTGGCAAAATTCCCAGGCGTCAGGACTGATCCTGCTGATGGCATTTTGGCTGAGATGGAGCTGCTGCAGCATCAGCAAGCCGTAAAGCCAGCCTTTGGTTACCTCTGTTAAGTTGTTATGGTCCAGCTGCCTATACATACAGAAACATACGAAAAAATTAAGATTCAGAGACTCAGTGATATGTGTGCTTCGCCACAGGTCCACATCTTGACTTCATGGCACTGGCCAGATAGCTGCAGTCAATGTTTACAGTTAGAGTTTTACAAATGCATTCAGAATGTACTGCTTCACACGCTTAGTGATTAACAGTAGTTGCTTTTCAACTCACACTACAATAGCTTAATTCAAAAATACTTCTATATTTTAGCAAGTAATTCTATTATGTACAATTCTTAGCGTATTAATAGCAGAATCTAAGGAAAGTTGGTACTCACAAGACTTCCATGTTGGTTAACCCCCAGAATGCACCATCCATGAGCCTAGTAATCCCATTTCTCTGCAGTTTTAATGACTTCAAAGCTGGAAGCCCTTGGAAAGTTAGCCCATCTATCTTCTTAATTTTGTTGCGATTCAATTCCCTGCATCAATAAATTTTACAGTTTCAGCAGAAGATTACTTGCATACCAACAACTTTTCCTACCTTCTGGGAAATAAACTTTATTTAAATACCTGTCTTGCAAATTAAACAACAGAAAAACAATAGAAGCAAGATGTAATAAATT